>CM032455.1:53787515-53806385 GCA_019049505.1 Pachyrhynchus sulphureomaculatus
TTTATATTTATTATACTTTTAATTAAAGCCCACGTTTCAGTGCCATATGTTAATACCGGCAGTACATATTGATCGACCACTCTGGCTGTTATGGTATTTGGAATGTCCAATCTAAATGTCGAATGTAACCTTCCGAACGCAGACCATGCCAACGAGACTCTTGTATTCAAGTCAGCGTTTAAATTATTTTTTAATATATCGGTTTTTGTCCTAAATATATGAATGTTTGTACCTTTCCTAGTCTTTCACCTTCTATTAATAGTTCCTGGATGTTATATTCACGTGCGTTTTTCAAATATTTGGTTTTGATGAAGTTTATGCTTAGACCTATTTCTCGAGACTTGTAATTTGATTCCACAGCATTCCTTGTAATTTTTCTTTTGTGTTGACGATTGAGAGTGACATCATCTCCGAAACTTTGGTGATTTGAATATGTCTGCTAGAGTCAACGTGGACAGATTTTGAGGATATTGAGTCGTCTTATCTAATTCCTCTTTTAATTTTTGCTTTTACTGGTTTTTTCATCAAGCAATTTGTAATGTGGCAGTTTTATATATGTATTCAAGAAGAGTTGTGCCCAAGACTGTACAGAATCAAATTCTTTTTCGTAGCCAACCATTGCTATCCACTAGGTGATCTTATATTCATTTGCTTTTTCCACTAATAACTTAATTATTTGAAAACGGTCCAAAGAGCTGTATGCTTAATCGCCCTTGTTCACAAGGTTGATAAATGTCTAATTTGTTCGTTAATCTAGATGTTACGACTCTAGTGAGGATTTTGTATAGTACCGATAACAGTCTGTAATTCTCCAATTAAAATTTGTCCTCCTTCTCAAAAATAAGCACCATCAAGGCGTTTACCCAAAGTGTTGGTATTTTACTTTCTATAAGGCATCTGTTAAATAAAGCTTAAAGAGATTGTATTATCGATGTCCCTACATACCCTATCATCTCTAAACTTATTTCATGGTCCCCTGGTTCTTTGTTATTGTGCATATATTGTACGGCGTTCATTATTTCATCCGTTGTTACATCGGGAATTTCTTCAGATCCCACACTTCCTATTATCACTCTATTTCGATCTTATTTCCCAGGTGGTGGCGATATTTTCGTATCGTATAGTGTTTGATAATATTTTTCTATAGCTTCCTTTATCTCTTTGCGATCTCTTGATTATCGTTATTTATAAGATTTATTATTTGATGTCTCCCTTCATTCAATTGTTTGTTTAGGTGTTTCAAAATTGTTTCTTCTTTCACAGTTTCTTCTGTTTTCGAATTTCTGTACTGCCTGACGTCTTCACTGACACTTTTCTTTATTTCTTGTCTATTTCAGCCAATTATATTCTGCCAATTGTAAGATCGTCTCTTAACAATCTTCTTTGTTTCATCAGATTTTGTGTCTCTTTACTTAATTTTTATATTTTTTCTTTTTTCGATGTTGCTATTTGTTTTGTAGTCATGAGTAGGCTGTTGGTCATTTGTGTGTTTAGTTCATCAAGTTCTGTTTATTAGTTTATGTGTTTTATATGATTTTCCAGTGCTCGTGAATATTCGTCAGTGTTTTATTTTATTATTTCTGTTGGTGTCTTTATCTTTGTACGCGTTATGAATTTTCGTCTCTCATGCTTCAGATTTATGCTTATTCTTGCTCTGAGCATCCGATGAACACTGCTATTGCTTATCGTTCTCAGGACTGTAGTGTCGATTACAATATTCTTGTTATTTGATAAGACATAATCAATTTCGTTTCTTGTTATATTATCTAGGCTTTGCCATGTCCATCGTCTATGTTCTGGATTTTGGAAAAATGTGTTCATAACGTTGACAAAATTATATATATATATATATATATATATATATATATATATATATATATATATATATATTTTTTTTTTTTGTCGGTTAATTGAAAGGAAACGGTATTGGTAACGCGCGAGAACAACTGAGTTTCGGCAAAATAAAAACAGAATTTCAAATATTTTCTTTTTCTTAACTTTTTCCAGGTTAATACCGAACTCCTTAACGATTTTCTTGTAGAAAATATAAGATATTTTTTTGGTGAAAAAACAAAGTAGTTTTAAAAACGATTATTTATTATTTTTATGTACCTTAAATGTGCAATCGATCTCCATATAAAATACCCTGGGTTGTGTGTGATATTTTTATTACTAAACCAACTGTCCCGAACGACACGAACAATCACACTTGCTATATTCTACACTTTCTAGAAATTTCTTAACTAACACCACTATATAGTCTAAGGACATCCTTAAAAAAAAGCTGTTTAATCTTTACCTCACTTTACCCACAACATATTGCAAAATTTATAAATGTTGACTGTAAATAAACAAACTAAACGTGAATTTGACATTTTTGTAGAGAGCGTTATCATTTGGCTATTCTCTGTCGATTTTAAAATGAAGCAAATAGCGGTTGACGCCAACAACAGATCCTTTGTCGGTTTTAGAATCTTGGCAACCTATCTTAACAATTTTTTTATTATGCCGTCGTTTTTACAATGAAGCAAATACAGTTTTAGTGAGTTACATCTATTAAAATTTTTTACTTATTATAATAGAATATTGAAATTGAAGTAATTATTTTGAAAGCTAACAATTTTTATATTATCTTTTTATTAAATTTGTTTGAGAAAAGCCTAGTAAATTCTGAGAAACACATTCCGTTCTGGTTAACGATCGGCGATGTTGCGGAGTTGCATGCTTCGCCAGTGCGTCGTAATTTCTTTAAAGTCTATTTTTTCTTTTATTACTTAGATCAGCTATTAAAGGTGAATTTCCTGAAATTGATCTTGCTACAAGGTGGCGCCAAGATATGCACTAAATTTCATAACACCTTATGTATGCCAATTGCTGAAATTGCTATCCTGGGTGACTTTAATGTCCACAACATCAACTGGCTTAAATATTCAAATACTACCGACGAACAAGGTCGTGAAGCCGAATCATTTTCAGTCAGTCGTGGCTTAACTCAGCTTATTGACGATCCAACACGGATCCCTGATCGAGACGCCAGTCTTCTTGATCTGTTTTTAACCACCAATCCGGAAATTTACACGGTCAGCGTAAATCCACCGTTAGGTTCTTCTGACCATAAACTACTTTCGACATCGTGTATCCTACCAATCAGTGACAGAGAGGCGCCTAAACCACGCAAGATTTGGCACTACAAATCTGCTAAATGGGAAGATCTCATGGAATATTTTCGAACTCTTCCTTGGTTGGACGTTTGTTTTCGATCCTACGAGCCATCTGACTGCGCCAGGGAGAATTCCGATGTTATTTTGGCCGGTATGGAGGCTTACATCCCTTTTTGGAAGATATGCCCTTCCAATGGCAAGCCTTGGTTTAGCCGAAAATGCAAAGAAGCTGTTGCTTCTAAACATCTTGCTTACCGACAATGGCGTGAAAATCCTAACACCATAAACCGTAACATCTTTATTCGTGCCAGGAACAGATGCAAAGAAATTATCGACGAAACCAAGGAGGCACAAAATCAACAAATTAGAAACAGACTTCTCGCTTATCCCAACATTCCAGGTCCTTTTGATCAGTTGCTAAGGCAGTTAGTCAAAATTTCACCAAATCCACCACACCACCACTCACACGGCCAGATAATTCTATTGCAACGTCAGCTGTTGAGAAAGCGAACTTGTTGACTGAACTCTTTGCTTCACATTCTACTGTCGATTTCCAAGGAAAAACCTACTATTCCCATAGTGCAGTCAAGGATGCCCGATATTTTCTTCAGACAGCGTATCATAAAACGTATTTTGATGAAGCTAGACACCAAAAAGGCTTTTGGCGCTGACAGAATACCTCCCATAGTTCTCAAAAACTGTGCGACAGAACTAACACCAGTTTTCTGTAGACTTTTCAACCTATCCTACAGAAAGGGAATATTTCGTTCCTGCTGGAAATGTGCCACAGTTCAGCCGATACCCAAAAACGGCAAGAAGACCTTGCCAAATAACTACCGACCAATCGCACTGCTTTCAATAATATCGATAGTCATGGAAAAGGCTATCAATCAGCATCTTCTAAAATATCTTAAAGGATTCAACATTATTAGCGATCACCAATATGGCTTTCTTAAAAATAGATCAACAGGAGATCTTCTGGTTTGTGTAACACATATTTTCAACAACGCAATTGAACACTTTGGAGAATCTCGAGCGGTTGCTCTTGACATATCCAAGGCATTCGACCGTGTTTGTCACGGTGGGCTGTTGGCTAAGCTACGTTCTTATGGTATGTCTGAATAGTTCTGTTTGTGGCTGTCATATTTCCTCAGAGAGCGTTCTTTACGAGGGGCAGTCAACGGTTTTCTTTCTACCACCTTCACTATCACCGCCGGTATACCCCAAGGCTCCATACTGTCCCCTACTCTCTTTCTCATTTATATTAACGATCAGCTGGAAAAGACCTATAATTCAATCTACAGCTTTGCAGATGACAGTACACTTATCTCTTCAATTATCTTAAACGCTCAGACATCGGCTACTCAGACGAATATCCGCAGACAGCAGAAGTCATTCAACTTAACAAAGACCTGGAAGAAATTCTATCTTGGGGTGACAATAACCAAGTGGAATTTAACGCTACAAAAACCCAGGCGGCAGTTTTTTCTAAAAAAGTTAACGTTACTCAACCCGACATAGTTATGTCGGGGCACTCCATTCCTCTAACATCGGCACTCAATTTGTTGGGCGTTAATTTGGGAGCAAATATGTCCTGGTATGGACATGTTGCAGGCATAGCAAGGAGAGCTTCTCAAAAGTTGGGAATATTATTTCGAACCAGAGAGCTTTACACTCCACAACAACTGTTAATTCTTTACAAAGCTCAAATTCGACCAACTACGGAATACTGCTTCCATGTTTGGATCTCCGCTTCCAAATATACACTGCATTTGTTGGATTCTATTTAGAGAAGAGCTGTTCGTCTGATTGGAGACCTGGAACTGACTGGCGGCCTTGATTCGTTAGAACATCAAAGAACGGTTGGCGACTTGAGCCTATTCTACAAGTATTTTCTTGGAAAGTGTTCGAAGGATGTGGCCCGCTTAATTCCTTCCAGAGCGGTGCATGTTAGAAGTACATGTCGCGCTAATACTTCACATTCGTATGAGGTCTAGCTTGTTACTCCTTGTACAACGCTTTTCAAGCAGTCTTTTATATGCAGAACATCATCCTTTTGGAATAATTTGCTTTCTTCGCACACGTGTCGCTCCTGTAGCGCTTTAGGGACTTCCCTGTAGCACGTATGCTAGACCCGTAAAAAAAAAACTGATGAAACTAACGGATGGATTATTTTCATTTACTGTATAATTTTTATATTGTCAAATCTGAAAATGGGATACAAATTGAAAATCAACCCCAAAATCTAAAAATGGACAATAGATTTTGACACGAAGGGCGGAGAAGTTATAGGACTATGAACAAAAGAAGATGACTAAAACTGCCCAAGAATATCAGATCATTATATATTTCTTACAATTGTATTTAGTTAGTTACGAACAACTCGCGTAGCTTTAAGTTTATTTTTACAATAAATAGTGTATTATTTAAATTATTTTTAAAAAGTAAAGCCTCCAAGTTCAAACCTACACTTGCTCATATAAATAATAATCTGTGGTAAATTTTTATTATTTTTTTTTTTTGATTTTTTGTTAAAGTTACATGAAAAAAAGTTTTTTGTATAAAAAAATGATTATATTACATTACAAATGGTCAAAAATTAATATAAGCCTAATGTTTTATGCTATAACAGATCAATGTAACATTAAATATAGCCAAAAAAACATAAAAATCAGTGTTATCTGTTTATTTAAAAATCCTAAAAAGTGGTTTGCCATTGCCAAAAATTCGTTTGCCATAAAAGTCGAAGCTAGGATTTAAAAAAAAAACTACATTCTATTTATTTATGAATAATTTGTGAATAATTACATACAAACAAATTATTTACAAAGATCATCACCAATAGAATAACAAAGAAACTGGATCAGCACCAATCAGTCGAACAAGCTGCATTCCGCAAAGACTACGGAACGTGTGATCACCTATTAATCGCAAAGATACTTATAGAAAAAGCAGTTGAATACAACCTTGAACTCTATATGGTCCTTGTAGATTACGAAAAGGCATTCGACTTTATATATATATATATATATATATATATATATATATATAAATAAATATAATATATATATATATATATATATATATTTATATATATATATATATATATAATATATGTATATATATATATATATATATATATATATATATATATATATATATATATTATATAATATATATATATATATATATGTATATATATATATATTATATATATATATATATATATATATATATATATATATATATATATATATATATATATATATATATATATATATATATATATATATATATATATATATATATATATATGTATATATATATATATATATATATATATATATATATATATATATATATATACATATATATATATATATATATATATTATATATATATATATATATATATATATATATAATATTATATATATTTATATATATATATATATATAACGTGGTTTATACGGATTTCAGCAAGGCTTTCGACACAGTCAACCACGATATCCTGATAGGGAAGTTAAGAGGTTATGGGTTTTGTGGAGCACTACTGAATTGGTTGACCTGCTACCTTACATATAGAAAACAGTTTGTTAAAGTAAAGGGCTTTGTGTCGAGTGAGGTGTCTGTTGCATCGGGTGTGCCGCAGGGTAGCCACCTGGGCCCGTTGCTGTTTAATATATTTATTAACGACCTACGAAAGGTGATTCTATTTTCAAGACCCTTGTTTTTTGCAGATGACTTGAAATTGTCTACGGCAATTCATTCTATTGACGATGCTATGAGACTGCAGGGAGACTTGGATAAGGTGAGTGAGTGGTGCAGGAGAAACAAAATGAAACTAAATATTCAAAAATGTAAGATTATGTCGTTCTTTCGAGTGAAAGTTCCGCTTTTGTATGACTACAGTATTAATAATTGTCTTCTCGAAAGAGTCTCCTAATTGTGTGACTTGGGTATTTATTTGGACACTAAGCTTGATTTTCATATTCATTATGACTTTATTACTAACAAATGTATTAAACTCCTTGGCTTCGTCTGTAGGAATACTAGGGATTTCCGGACCGTAGATAGCGTGAATATTTTGTACAAGGCCTTGGTGAGATCTTCTTTGGAGTATCTGTCATGTGTGTGGTCGCCATCGTATGCTGTGCATATTGAGGGTGTTGAAAGGGTACAGAGGAAGTATGCTAGATATGTCTCTTGCAAATTTAAGTGGAACATCACTGCCTATGGGGACCAGCTACGAAGACTTCAGCTGCAATCACTTTCAAGACGAAGGAAAGTTGCTGATATATGTTTCTTATTTCGACTTGTAAATGGTCATATAGACTGCTCTGATCTCTTGAGTCTGATAAATTTTCATGTTCCACCAAGATCAACAAGGGACCACGTACTCTTTGCCCCGAGGTACCACAGATGTAACTATGGCCTATTCTCGCCGATCACTAGAATCACTAATGGTGCCAGTGAAGCGAATCTTGATTTTTTTAATCTCTCTTTAAAACGTTTAAAAGAAAAACTGTTGACAGTCCACTGAGTTTTTGAAATGATAATTACTGGTATTGTTAAAAGTTTACTATATTATTATTATATATATATATATATATATATATATATATATATATATATATATATATATATATATATATATATATATATATTTATATATATATATATATATATATATATATATATATATATATATATATATACATATATATATATATATATATATATAAATATATATATATGATATATATATATATATATATACATATATACATATATATACATATATATATAATATATATATATATATATATATATATATATATATATATATATGTATATATATATATATATATATATATGTATATATATATATATATATATATATATATATATATATATATATATATATATATATATATATATATATATATATATATATATATATATTTATATATATATATATATATATATACATATATATATATATATATATATATATATATATATATATATATATATATATATATATATATCCTGTCTGATATTGCTTTCTGTCTGTATTTTAGAAGTTAAGCGTTTATGAACCAGGATTCCTACGCCGTCGGCATTGTTTTGCTCATTTCTGCTTTAGGATAGGACATGTCCCGAATTTAGCCTTAGGCAGGCCTTCTTACTTCCGATATTCCTAGGACGTCCCACTTTATCTTGTTGAGCTCGTACTCCAGTTCAATTAGACTTTCCTCGTTTCCTAAAGACCTAGCGTGGTAAGTAGCTATATAAAATGTAACATTCATTTTTTCCTAGATTTTAAGACCATGTAATGTTACTGATTTTTCACTTTAAATTGTACTTCTTTTCATTTTTGTATCGGGCGGTATATTAATCAGAAATTCCAAGCCGTTCGGTATATTAGTGTGTTGTGCGGGTTTGCGACCGAATCTCTCGATACGCCGGGATTGGTTAAAAATTTGTATCCGGTTTTGGTTCCGGCGTCGCCATATTACAGGCAGAGTTCGCACGGTTTATTTAAGGGTCCGAAGAACTACTGTCGAGGCTAATTTCCACCGAGCCGCCAAGTAGGTTGTTTCGACCAAGCCGCCAAGTAGGCTAATTTTCCATCGAGCCGCAGCGAGGCTTACTTCGACCGAGCCGCAGTAGAGGCTCATAGCAACAATTATGAGAGCTAAGTAAAGCACAAGTTTTTTTTCTAACGTAAAGCCGTAGTGGGCTCTAAGTGTTTCCTACAAAGTGTGAAATCGGTTGTGTCCCATCGAAGGCCTAGAAGCCGAAATAAAAACCGTAAGTTACCAGAACATTCCTCAATAGACCTATTCCCGAAGTAGTGCCTTAATAGCAATTTGAACGGACAAAAAGTGAAGTGAAAATCACGATTCTTCGCTTTCGAGGGTAGTCAGGTTTTAGAATTTAAATGTCTGATTTAGGGACTCTAATGATATTAACTACCTGTTAGGCTAGAATTCTTTGTAATCCTTAAAGACACAGAGGTTAGAACTTTTATTTTAAAATCATGAATCAAGTTTCTTTTTGTTGATTAAAGCTAGTGTCTCACTGAATACCTATCTTACTTTTCAGGATAATGACGGCTGTACCAAACTGATTTTCTTTATTTAATAACTGTACACCCTTTCAGTATTTTTTCATTTTTTTAGCTGAAGTTAGATCCTTTCTATTTTAAAATGAATGGTGCCCAAAAATTTGTACAGCTGAAGCTTTTTAAAAATAGAAAATAATTCCAAAAAGACGTACAAAAATTATCTCTTACCCATATCTCTCTACCAAGGAAAACTGAGCTAGTGTGTGTTTTAATTTCTTTAGTTCAGGTTAGTTCAGGATCCACTCAATTCATTATCAGAAATTAAAAAGAGGTTGCAAGAAAATTGCGCCCAAGCGTGGGAAAAACAACTTTTCACAGGGTACAAAAAGTGCGGGCAAGTTCCCATGTTACAAAATGGCGCCCAACGTGGGGCTTTTGGAATTTTATTTTTTTAAAAAAGGGTTCAGTGTACTAGCTTTCGAACAAAGTAAAAGCTCTAACTTTTCAGATATTTTTATTTCATAATATTTATTAAACGAAACTACACTATAGCAATAAGACAAAAGCAGGAAATTTGTAGAATTATTTATTTCAATTTATCTGATGGTGGTTTAGATATTTGAATTTTGTTAATCGACTCTAAGATAAGAGATTCCTACTTTTTTCTTAAAAGCTACTTTTATAGTTCAGATTAGCAGATGTGCTGGTTTACTTTAATTTTTGCAGTGTTAGATTTATTTTGCGGTTAACCGAAGAAAAAAGTGTACTTTTTTCTCACCGATGTTTTGCATGAATATTAAAAATACTTTGCTGATACGAAACGGTATTTGGAGATTTTTTGTTGGAAATTCTTAACATATTTGGTAAAAGAATTTTAATACAAGGCAATACTTAGAAATTTTTTTGAAATTGTCGAAGTTTTTTTTAATGTTTGGTAAAGAAGTTTACATATTTTAAGTGCCTTTACAGATTTTTTATTTTGACTATTGGGAGCACAGGAGAAATATTTTTACGATTTTTTTAAACAATTCTTTTAAATTTTATAATCTAAATACATTTATCATGGAAGCCTTCAATTTTAAAGTCAATCACCTACTGGAATATGAGTTAGACTATGACCTGAAAATCCGTCGTACTTTCTCAGAACGTCCGGTCGCGGATAAAAGAAAGATTCTAACGAGGATCTTAAGTAAGGAAATTAATGAGCCCGGAAAAACGATAAAGATAGGGGATGACACTCTGTCTATTAAAGAAGAAACGGCTGGTATCGAAAAGAGTTTAAATTCTATCCAAAACTTAATCGATAGTTATGACGGCGATCCAAATGATTCACTAGTACACCGGGTTAAGTCACGTTTATCGCATGTTGCGGGTCGCGTACAAAGAATTCCCATGCCGGATGACGAAGAGGAAGCGTCGAAGTTTTCCAGATATGTTCAGGAAACAATAGCTACGTGCGCTCATGGAAGCAAATCTTGCAGAAAAGATAGCTCCTGGTCATGAGTTACCACAGTTGCCTATTACAACCCCAGTCATAAACGTACCAGCTCCAATCGTGAATTGCGCAGCCAGAAATATTCCTGTCAGCGAATGGCAATTGAAATTTAATGGAGACTCAAAGAGACTCTATCCTTTTTTGGAGAGGCTGACTGAAATAGCTCAAGCTAGGAAAGTATCGGAAGATGAACTTTTCAGCTCTGCTGTTGAATTCTTCACTGGCGATGCCTTCATTTGGTTTAGAAGCATAAAATCAAGTGTCAACGACTGGCATTCCTTGGTAGATAGGCTAAAGAAGGACTTCTTGCACTGTGATGAGGATGAAGAATTGTGGTCGGAAATAAAGAGGAGGCTACAAAAGAAGAATGAGTCCACTGTGATTTTTATTGCCCACATGGAATCTCTATTTGGCAGGTTATCCACCAAGCCTCTGGAAAGTACCAAAGTTAAATTTATACGTAGGAATGTTCTGCCTAGCTTCGTCAATCGGTTAGCTCTACTAGATATTAATTCGGTAGCCGAACTCGCCGGGTTATGTAGAAAACTTGAAGAGTCCGATTATTTGTTGGAAAAGAGCAGACCAAAAGGCGAAACTAATGTACATCAAGTAGAGTATAATCCAAATGGCCGAAGTGGAGTCTCGACAAATAATCTTTCAATGAAATAAGTAGTAAAGATAGGTTAGGCCGAACGAATAAAATCACCATGTCTATAGATACGGCTGATGCCAGTCCTGTAAAGACAAGGCCCTTCGCCATGTCTCCGTACATGTCAAAAGTATTAAATAAGGGGTTAGACGAAATGTTGAAACTCGGAGTGACATCGTCTAAGCTATGACGGAAGAAAGCTCAACGAGGTCAGCAAATTTGATAACTATCCATTACCGAACATCGACAGAATTTTGACATCACTCAGGAATGCTAAGTATGTATCCTCGATAGACCTTAGAAAGGCTTTCTGGCAAATTCCTTTGGACAAATCCTCTAAGGAAAAGACCGCTTTTTGCAGTAGTAGGCCGAGGTCTATTTCAGTTCGTCACTATGCCGTTTGGTCTAAGGACCGCTGCTCAAACTCAGCAACGTTTAGTGGACGCTATATTTGGTCCGAAATATGAGCCACATATTTTTACCTATCTCGATGATATTTTAGTAACATCGGAAGACTTCGAATCGCATATACGCTTACTTAAAGAAGTAAAAAATAAATTGAAAGAGGCCGGACTGACGATAAATTTGAGCAAATGTGATTTTTTTCAAAACTTCTCTAAAGTTTTTAGGCTATATTGTAGGCTCAAATTCCTTGCGTACCGATCCGGATAAGGTAGCAAGCATGGTTAATTATGCGAGACCTACTAATACTACGGAAGTTAAGCGTTTCGTAGGAATGTGTTCATGGTATAGACGTTCTATTGAGAATTTTTCTACCCTGTTGTCGCCTATTAATGATCTTTTGAAAGGACGAAAAAAAGGACAATCTATAGATTGGACAAAGGCAGCCGAAGAATCTTTTATAAAGATTAAAGAGCTATTGGTTTCAGCTCCCATTTTATCCCAACCAGATTTTTCCCAACAGTTTTATATTTCTAGTGATGCTTCTAATACCGGTTTAGGGGGCGTCCTAACACAGAAAATCAATGGTGAGGAAAGAGTGATAGCGTATGCCAGTAGAACTTTATCAAGGGCTGAACGTAACTATTCGGTTGTTGAAAAAGAATGTTTAGCAGTACTCTTTAACATCGAAAAGTTTCGACCTTACATAGAAGGTGTTCCTTTCAAGGTCATAACAGATCATTATAGTTTATTGTGGCTTAATTCTATTAAAAACCCTAGTGGCAAACTAGCGCGTTGGGCGATTAGGTTGAGACAACATACGTTTAATTTAATTCATAGAAAAGGAATCCACAATGTTATTCCTGACGCTTTGTCAAGAATCCCAGATCATACAGTGGAAAATACTAGTTCCTAAACCACAGAGAGAGGAAATTATAGACATGTGTCACACTCCTCCTACTTCTGGTCATTTTGGTTTTTATAAAACTCTTCACAGGGTTTAGGAACAGTATTATTGGCCAAAAATGTGCTTTGATATCTTAAAGTTTGTGAGGACTTGTGAAGTATGTGGAGCGCAGAACTCTCCAAATACACTACCTATGGGACTGATGGGAAAAGAGAAAACGGTTAATTACCCTTTCCAAGTCATAGCAGCTGATCTAGTAGGCCCATTTCCACGTTCAAAAAAGGGAAATAAATGGCTTCTCGTGGTTTCTTGCTGGTTTACAAAGTATGCCATGCTATTTCCTTTGAAAAGCTCTAAAGCTGAATATATAGAGAGAATTTTGGATAATAATGTCTTTCTAATCCACGGTGTTCCATCGCTCTTGATATGCGATAACGGTACTCAGTTTACCTCTAAGAGTTTTAAGAGCTTAAGTGAAACTTATGGTTTTAACATCCGTTTTAATCCCGTGTACACCGCAAGACACGAAGTAACAGGGTTCACACCGTCTTTCTTAGTTTACGGCAGACATATACCTCTATCTGGATCGTATTATAAAAATTTAGATTTGGATGTCAATGTTGACAGCGAAATAATTCCGGGTAACAGGGGTGCGTACGCCGAAAATTTAAAGGGTTTAAAAGATATTTTCACCGACGTGCGTAGTAGGATACATAAGGCTTATGAACGGAACAGTAAGTCTTACAACCTTAGAAAAAGGGATTTTGCCTTTAATATACGTGATCACGTTTGGCGAAAAAATAAAATTCTTTCCAGTGCAGCTGATAAATTCACATCTAAGTTAGTACCTAAGTATGTGCATTGCGTGATAAGAGAAAAGCTTTCAGATTTAGTTTATGGTTTAGTTAATTTAGATGGGACTAAAGTAGGACAATGGCATATTAAAGACTTAAAACCATTCAATGAACCTAACCCTAATGAAAGTTTGTCAGAAGAAGAATAATTTATATTTACATTATCTTAATTGCTTAACTTTATTTTTTTTTGATGTTGCTCTGTAGAGGTGACGACCTCGTTTTTTTGACTGTTATAAAAGTTGAGCAGAGAATAGCTTACTTTTGTTGTTTAATGCTAAGGTTTTGGGTACTGATCATATCCAAACTTAGGTTAATTGTAGTTGATGTTTAGCATCGACTCAGCTGTTGCGAGCTTGCGAAAGAGTCACACTCAGGATTTATCATAAGACTGGTATGTCGGTGGTCGCGGGATTTGATTTGCTTATGACCCCAAATAATATCCAGTTCTTGACACTTGGAAGCGAAATTTTGATTAGAGGCAATCCAAGGTGATCTTGAGTTAGGACAAGCGCAAGATGTAGCTCGTGTAGTGTGATGTAGAGTCAAAATTTTTATGAGCAATTTCAAAGTTTGTTACCCGAGTGGGTGTATTTCTATTACCTTAGTGGTATATGTTGGGTGCAATTAAGAGTAAATTGATTTTGGTTTATCCAGTAAGTCTAAGACTTGGATTATTTTGATTTAGATCTTCTTCTGAATTGACAAACTGAGGGTATACTTTATTCTTTTCAGAGCCGTTTAAACGTTACGTTTGAGTCACTAATTTTTTTAAAATTTTTTTGCATGGACTCATAGGCGTATGTTGAGTTTTTTTCGGTATACTATCAGATTGATAGGAAATTGAAGTCCTGCAGGAGAACTAAAGGCTGATCATTTACAGGAGATGAGAGCAAAGTAAGACAGTCGTTTCACAAAGAAATGATCAAAATCTGATACCGAGATGAGAACCTTGTCAAGAGTGGCTAAGCGCAGTGAAGGAAGATTCCTAACCGAATTTTTAGATTTCCAAGAGGTAATCTAGAAGTTTGGGCTGACAGAAAACGGTTATGCCTGATAGCTGTAGCAGTTTCTTCTAGAGGCTATTGTCTAGGGAGACGATTAACACCATGATCGAATATTTTAGCTGTCAATGATGTTTTCTTCTTGTTTCTGATTAAGCTGGAAAAGCTCTTGTCGTCTTCAAAAGTTTTGTTGCGTTGCCACCGAAAAATTGAGAAATTTTTACTTCAAGTAGCTTTTTAAGCTCATTTTCGTTTTTTGGAAATTTCCGTTAGAAGCTTGGTTAAGTCAACCTTGAACATAAATTCAGTGCACCAACACCTGCAATCAAATAAACCTCATGTACTCGCTCTCTGTGAAACTAAGGTCAGTTCATCGACCAGCACAGTAAACTATCTTTATCCTGGGTACGATTTCTATTCCCGATTTAGGCGTAACTTTGGAATCTGTCTTTATGTCAGAAGCGACCTCTCTTGCCAACGAGAAGAGGCCCTGGAGCCCCCAAACTTTGATGTTATGTGGTTAAAAATAACGACTCAGCCAACCACAAGGTTCGTCTGTATCCTCTATCGACCACCAAGTGATACAAACTTTAGAACACTTTTCGCTTCTCTTGCAGACACCATAGATCATTTACAAATTAACTATCCAATTGCCGAAATTGCCATCCTGGGCGACTTTAATGTCCACAACATCAACTGGCTTAAATATTCAAATACTACCGACGAACAAGGTCGTGAAGCCGAATCATTTTCAATCAGTTGTGGCTTGACTCAGCTTATTGATGAACCAACACGGATCCCTGATCGAGACGGAGAGTTCGCCAGTCTTCTTGATCTGTTTTTAACCACCAATCCGGAGATATACACGGTCAGCGTAAATCCACCGTTAGGTTTCTTCCGACCATAAACTACTTTCGACATCGAGTATTCTACCAATCAGTGACAGAGAGGCGCCCAAACCGCGCAAGATTTGGCACTACAAATCTGCTAAATGGGAAGATCTCAAGGAATATTTTCGAACTTTCCTTGGTTGGACGTTTGTTTTCGATCCGACGACCCATCTGACTGCGCCAGGGAGGTTTCCGATGTTATTTTGGCCGGTATGGATGCTTACATCCCTTTTTTCGAAGAAATGCCCTTCCAACGGCAAGCCTTGGTTTGACCTAAAATGCAAAGAAGCTGTTGCTTCTAAACATCTTGCATACCGACAGTGGCGTGAAGATCCTAACACCATAAATCGTAACATCTTTGTTCGTGTCAGGAACAGATGCAAAGAAATTATCGACGAAACCAAGGAGGTACACAATCAACGGATTAGAAACAAACTTCTCGCTTGTCCCGGCAATTCCAGGTCCTTTTGGTCGGTCGCTAAGGCAGTTGGTCAGAATTTCACCAAATCCACCATACCGCCACTCACACGGCCAGATAATTCTATTGCAACGACACCTGTTGAGAAAGCGAACTTGTTGGCTGAACTCTTTGCTTCACATTCTACTGTCGATTTCCAAGGAAAAACACCACCTACTATTCCCATAGTGCAGTCAAGGATGCCCGATATTGTCTTCAGACAGCGTATCATAAAACGTATTTTGATGAAGCTAGACACCAAAAAGGCTTCAGGCGCTGACGGAATACCTGCCATAGTTCTCAAGAACTGTGCGAGGGAACTAACACCAGTTTTCTGTAGACTTTTCAACCTATCCTACAGAAGGGGAATATTTCCTTCCTGCTGGAAATGTGCCACAGTTCAGCCGATACCTAAAAAAGGCAAGAAGACCTTGCCAAATAACTACCGACCAATCGCACTACTCTCAATAATATCGAAAGTCATGGAAAAGGCTATCAATCAGCATCTTCTAAAACACCTTGAAGGGTCCAACATTATTAGTGATCAGCAATATGGCTTTCGTAAAAATAGATCAACAGGAGATCTTCTGACTTACGTAACACATGTTTGGAACAACGCAATTGAACACTTTGGAGAATCTCGAGCGGTTGCTCTTGACATATCCAAAGCATTTAACCGTGTTTGGCACGATGGGCTGTTGGCTAAGCTACGTTCTTATGGTATGTCTGAAAAGTTCTGTTTGTGGCTCTCATGTTTCCTCAGAGAGCGTTCTTTACGAGTGGCGGTTGACGGATTTCTTTCTAACACCTTCACTATCAACGCCGGTGTGCCCCAAGGTTCCATACTGTCTCCTACTCTCTTCCTCATTTATATTAACGATCTGCTGGAAAAGACCGAGAATCCAATCTACAGCTTTGCAGATGACAGTACACTTATCTCTTCATTCACTTTGAACGCTCGGGACATCGACTACTCAGACGAATATCCGCAGACAGCAGGAAGTCATTCGTCTTAACAAAGACCTGGAAGAAATTCTATCTTGGGGTGACAGTAACCAAGTCGAATTTAACGCTACAAAAACCCAGGCGGCAGTTTTTTTTCTAAAAAAGTTAACGTTTCAGAACCCGACATAGTTATGTCGGGGCACTCCATCCCTCTAACATCGTCACTCAATCTGTTAGGCGTTAATTTGGGAGCAAATATGTCCTGGCATGAACATGTTGCAGGCATAGCAAGAAGAGCTTCTCAAAGGTTGGGAATATTGTTTCGAACCAGAAAGCTTTACACTCCACAACAACTGTTAATTCTTTACAAAGCGCAAATTCGACCAACTATGGAATACTGCTCCCATGTTTGGAGCTCCGCTCCCAAACATACACTGCATTTGTTGGATTCTATCCAGAGAAGAGCTGTTCGTCTGATTGGACACCCGGAACTGACCGACGGCCTTGATTCGCTGGAACATCGAAGAACGGTTGGCGACTTGAGCCTATTCTACAAGTACTTTCATGGAAAGTGTTCGAAAGATGTGGCCCGTTTAATTCCTCCCAGAGCGGTGCATATTAGAAGTACACGTCGCGCTAATGTTTCACATCCGTATGAGGTTCAGCTTGTTACTCCTCGTACAACGCTTTTCAAGCAGTCTTTTATATGGAGAACATCATACCTTTGGAATGGTTTACCCAGAACACTGTGTTTCCCACCGAGTACAATCTACAGCGATTCAAGAACAACGTGAATCGCTTTCTCCGCACACGTGTCGCTCCTGTAGCGCTTTAGGGACTTCCCTGTAGCACGTGTGCTAGACCCATAAAAAAAAAAAAAAAAAAAAAAAAAAAAAAAAAACCTTTTAGGTTGTATCCCATGAGTTACCTGTTTTTACAGGCTGTGATGCACCGGGTGCTAACAGATGCCGTTTACGACGTTTTGGCAGGGAGTTAGTCTTCCTGAGGAACAGACTGATTGGAAGGGTAGTCTATGGGGGGTGAACGTTTGACCTTTGGGACCTTTAGGGGTTTTGTTACCCAATGGTTATTTCTATTTGAACCAAAGGAGAGCCTAGCTACTGTAGTCGACCTCAGCTCCAATTAGCCTATTAGTGGTGACAGGCTGTTGGCAGTAGTGTGTTTCGGAACACCCTATTGATTAAATTTTTTTTGACTTATGGTGGTGTGGTAGACACCGTTTTAGTTTAGTGGATGCTATAATCTACTCCCTTTTGTTGGTGGACACCAGGGTCACCATTTCCGTATTTTATTGTCTCCACCTTTCAGTATATCGTGGTGAGGTGTTTGTCTCCTGTTATGTGGGATGGATTGAATGTTTTTCGTTGTTGTTCCAGGGCGAGACCAGTACACGAGGGTTCTTCATGCAACTTGAAGAGGCGCAATGCTGGTTAAGTTTTATATCTCAGTGTAGCCACCCTGAAGAATGACGGAGGGCGTTTCTTCTGGCTCATGTTTCTAGGCAGATTTGTCACTTTGGTGCGATGTGCTGAAGATTTGATTAGCTTTTGCTAAGAGCTTTCACCAAGCTCAGTATGGAGTTATCATAACCAAGAGTTTGGGATTTGAACTCCTGTATATATTCTGTATATATTTCTGTATATATTTCAGTGTATGTTGGTTGCCTGAGGGCATGTGCTCAAAATGTGTGATTTTGAGTCGTTTTGTTTATGGACTCCCACATATAGGATTATGACTTTAGGGAGGTCCTATTTCGAGACTTGCTGTCTCACATAGTTATGTTAGGAATGTTTCCTTGAATGTTAGTTGCGCGTGGACTAATCATTCTGTTCTTTGTGAACATTGCTTTTTGAAGCAGGATCATTCAGTTTGGTGAATTTTAGCTTTTATAGCTATTCACTGTGTTTAGGGTGAATTTTAGCTTTTATAGCTATTCACTGTGCCTATAGTGATATTGTTAGCTTTTATAGCTGCTCACTATGTTAATGGCGAGATTGTTCTTTTAGAACGCAG
>CM032455.1:53808985-53823985 GCA_019049505.1 Pachyrhynchus sulphureomaculatus
AGAACGAAATATACCCTGGTTATAGGAGATTTCAACGTAAAAATAGGAAGTACATACAGCGAATCAAAATACATTGGCATATTGGGACCAAGAATGAGAGAGGTAACATGCTGGGTAACTACTTAGAGAAAGAACAACTCTACGCACTGAACACCTTTTTTAAAAAAATACCGAACAAGGCCCACTTGGCCTGGATGAGCCTAGATGTTAAAATTAAGAATGAGATAGACTACGTGCTAACATACCTCAAATACATAATTTAAGATGTCGATGTCCTTAGTTCCTTCGCCACTGACAGTGATCACAGACTAGTAAGATGCAAAATCTCTATAAATGGAAAACTAGAAAGAGCCAGGAGATTTAGTAACAAACAAAAATCATTAAATGCGAGCTCACTGAAGGAACACATAGAAAACTATAAGATACAACTAATACAACAATTAACAAAGGGATCATAACAGCTTCATGAGAATATAGATCAAATGATTGGAAAACTGACAAAATGGATAAAAGAAACATTAGCAAAGCATATGACATTAAAGAAACAAAGAAAGAATAAATTGACACAACAAAAATAACTACTGAAGAAACAGAGAGAACTAATAAGGTCGAGTAAAAGGACTACGGTGGAATATACTGAAATCAACAAAACTGTAAATAGAATGGCAAAACAGGATGTCAGAAAATACCAGGAGAAATGGATAGAAGAACTGATACAACAGAATAGGGGTTTGAACTTATTTAGAAAGGAAAACTCACACAGAAGGGAGATTAACAAACTGATAGACAAAAATGGAAACCCTATAGAAGAAAGACCACAAATACTTAAAGTAACTGAAACATTCTATGCAGATCTGTATTGGTCTAAAGCCGATGAGAAAACTCTGAGAAGATCAAGAGAGGACAACCGATTGATACTTAATATCAGTTCCGAAGATCTACCAGACATGGAAGTTGAAGAAATTGAAAAAGCGGTTAACCAAATTAAAAATGGAAAAGCAGCAGGAGGAGCCGACATCCTGCTGGAAATGCTAAAAGAGGCAGGATCGCCATTAATCAAAGAGCTTAAAAGACTCTACAATATATGTCTAATGGAAGGAGTGATCCCAAAAGATTGGGAAACTGCCATACTTATATTGATATACAAAAAAGGAAATCCTAGTAATTTGGAAAACTATAGGCCAAGAAGTCTTCTATCGCAAATATACAAACTATTCATGAGAGTAATCACAAATTGATTAGACAAGAAGTTGAAAATTACCAATCTAAAGAACAAGCAGGCTTCCGAAAAAGATAGAAAAGGTAACTGAATACAATATCACAGCCTGGATGAAACTTGTCAACTTCCGAAAGGCTTTTGACACAGTGGAATACTAGACAATTCAGAAAGCGATGAAAAACGCAAGAGTCGATCAAAGGTATATTAACACACTGACAATCAAAATCAATTAACGACCAAAACTAAAAGTGAGATTACACAAGGATACCAAGGAAGTAAAAATAAAGGGAGGTGTTAGATAATGTGACATCATATTACCCAAAATATTCACCCGGGTACTAGAAGATACCTTCAAGAACCTGGGGAAACAGTTGACTTAACATATCCGGAGAGAGATTCAACAACTTATGATTTGCAGGTGACATCGCACTTTTTGCCGAAAATGAAATCGAACTGAAAGAAATGCTCCAAGAATTACAAACTGAAGTAAAGAATGTCGGTTTAGAGATGAACATCACGAAAACCAAATTCATGACGAACGAGCAAACAACCATTAATGACGTAATATCCATACACGGATAACAAGTGGAAAGGGTGAATTCATATGTATATTTGGGAAAGGAAGTTACACTTGAAAAAATTAAATCAAGAACTGGAAGTCAAACGAAGGATATGACTGGGATGAGCGGCTTACGGTAAAACGTAAGTACAAACTGCCTTTAAAACTTGAAAATAAAGTATATAACGAAAGTACACCAGTTGTACCAGTAACAACACATGGTAGCGCAATTTGGGTTTTGACACGGAAACTAATTAGAAAATTGCAAGTTCATCAGAGAACAACTGAAACGAAAATCCAAGGGACTGCAAATCAAACGATTATATCAGGAAAAGGACAGGAGTTCACGACACAATTGAAAGGATATCTTTCCTCAAGTAGAATTGGGCTGGCTATGTGGCCAGAAATACTGATAACTGGAGCGGAAAAGTGACCATGGCGGAAAAGTACTGGCAGACCCCAACAACGTTGGTATGACTGTATTAAAAGATCAGCGGGCTTAATCGGTATCAAATCAGGGACATATGGAAGCATATGAGAGAGGCCCTCTATCCACAGGATAGAGAATACCTTGACGAGAGAGAATATATATATATATATATATATATATATATATATATATATATATATATATATATATATAAATATATATATATATATATATATATATATATATATATATATATATATATATATATATATATATATATATATCAAATCGATTACCGAGAAGGTGATTTTTATCAGTATAACACCTCCTTTCGTAGAAAACTAGAAACTTGTAAAAAAGTTCCACCCTGTAACATTCATATATATTGGTTTCTCATGCATCATT
Source organism: Pachyrhynchus sulphureomaculatus (assembly GCA_019049505.1). NCBI lineage: Eukaryota > Metazoa > Arthropoda > Insecta > Coleoptera > Curculionidae > Pachyrhynchus > Pachyrhynchus sulphureomaculatus. The sequence goes on from CM032455.1 coordinate 53,811,599, forward strand.
ATGCATCAGTGGCATTATGATTCGAACAAAATTATGATAACAAAAATCAAAATCATAAATATCATACAAAACAGCGTTTATCGAACTATCTTATTCTATATCTATATTCATATGATTTTTTATTAATATTATAAATACCCCTTGTTGCAGGTTATTCTTTTCTGGAGCCAAGATAGATAATTATAAATCTGTGCATTAGAATATATGTATTTTATTATATATATATATATATATATATATATATATATATATATATATATATTTGTTTATATATTTGTGACAATTTAAGTCCGCATCATACGGAATTTTTTTTTAAATAATCACTTTAGCCCAGATCTCGTTATTGCATCCATTTGTGCTTCAAATAATATCAGAAATAAAGTATAGTAAGTCATTTTTACCCCTGACGTCACCTGTCAAAAATGATATTTTCGTAAAAATTTTTGAAAAAACGTATAATTTGGCCAAATTTTAAAAAAAGTTATTAGACAGAACAGAAATCTTATATTTTGATCTTTTTAGTAATGCATTTAAATTACAATGTAGTTTTTCTTACTATAGACACCAAATTAACAACTTGCTACTTTATCCTGTTTGTTTTTTTTTATATTTCAGCTAAAACCACTTTTTAGATCAATAATACATTTTAGATTTTAACTAGCAACCGTAATAAAAATATTACACATATTTTAGTTATTAATTTGGCAGTTAGGCGTAAATAATACCACAGAAAAATTACATTAAAATGCTTTCGGAGTCATTGTTGACGTAACTGCTAATTTAAAATAAATTCAGCCATATTTTAGTCGTGGCTATCAAAATTAAAGTTCGCAAAATTAGAAAGACCCTTTATGGTTGTGTCGATTTCCTCCTGAAAACTTACCTTCTACAGGAAAAAGAGCTAAACAGAGAAATTAACACGCTAAGCAAAATTCGATATTTCTATGCGTTTATTAATAGTGGGCCCTGAAAACAATTGAGAACTAGAGATCGCAATATGGTGTCGTAAGCTGTCAAATATTTAGTTAGCAATTCAAACTAGAATGGAAAGAAACAGATGGTGTCACAACAAGCTTTTTCTTCAAGAAAAAATTGGAATTGTTTTATTGTTTGGGAAAAATACACCTCATCGCACTGTTGCAAATGTTTTTAACGAGCGTCATCCTGAAAAAAACTTGCAGCAATCTACTGTGAGCTGAATTATAAAAAAGTTTAAATCGATTGAATCTGTGGGAAATGTTTTCTGAAAAAAATCGTGTTGCACGTAAACATACCGAAGATACTGAGTTAGATGTATGCTTAAGTGTAGTGGAAGAAGACAACATCACTGTTAGAACTATTTCGAAGTCTAAACCGGATATCGACAGGGAAAGTGTACGTAAAATTTTACCCCATTGGATTTCTATTTATGGGGTTATCTCAAACAAAAAGTATACCAGTTTAGACCATTTAGAGACATCGATCATCTAGAAACTATAATTAGGCAGTGTGTTCAGGAGATATCTCCCGAGTTTGTGAAAAATTCGGTCAAAGAAATTTCTAGAAGAACCATTCGTTGCATTGAATGAAACGGTGGACACACCGAAATGTAAAATATTGCAATATGTGTGTATTTGATACAAAGTATTTATTAAATAGATTAAAATAGCCAATTGTTAATTTAGCGTTTATAGAAAGAAACATTACATTGTTGAAATTTTAAATACGTTACTAAAAAGATCAAAATGTAAGATTTGTGTTAATTTACAAACGTTCAAGTGTGTTCGCTATCAAACTACGTAAGCAAGAAATATTTTTCTATTTAAAAATAAAAGTTAATCGAAATTTGCATCAAATATGATTTATCATAATGTGTGAATTTTAATATTTTATAAAAAAATTATGGACACGACTTCATTTTGTTCTTAAATAGATTATAGGTATCTAGTTTTTGACAAATTAAATGATTTAAATAAGGTTGCAATAAATCAAGATGAAAAACAATTGCCGAAATGTCAAAAAACTGCTAAAAATTCAAAATTGTAGTAGGCCGTTGAAATTTTACAAACAGATCTAGAATCACAAAATAAGCCATTTTGTCTAATAACTTTTTTTAAAATTTGGCCAAATTATATGTTTTTTACAAACATTTTTACGAAAATGTCATTTTTGACAGGTGACGTCATGCGTAAAAATGACTTACTATACTTTATTTCTGATATTATTTGAAGCACAAATGGATGCCATAACCAGATCTGGGCTAAAGTGATTATTTAAAAAAAATCCCACAGGATGCGGACTTAAATTGTCACACTGTATATATATATATATATATATATATATATATATATATATATATATATATATATATATATATATATATATGTATATATATATATATATATATATATATATATATATATATATATATATATATATATATATATATATGTATATATATATATATATATATATATATATATATATATATATATATATATATATATATATATATATATATATATATCGATATATATATATATATATATATATATATATATATATATATATATATACACATATAGATCACAGTATTGAGAAGGAACAGCAGCAAAAGCACTTAACAATGCCTAATAAGATTTTGGCGAAACGTCGTGCAAATTCATTGTTAGACGAACGGATTGAAACCCAGAATTTTAATGTATTATATTCCACCATCCGTGAAAACCTATAGAGCTCTTGAGCTATATACATTGATGAAGATCTTGTACCATCTCTTCAAAAAAATTAGAGCTGCGTTAAGAGAAATTGGCTACAAGTATGTGTGGCATAGAAATGGTAGAATTCTTGCCCGGAAAATGGATGGACACCAACCAAATTTAATTCGCAGTGAAGCTGACTTGGAAAAACTACTTAAGCTTTGATCTCTTTATAATGTTTGGTTTCATTCATTGTTAACTGATTTTTTTTTCTCCTTTGTTTTTTCTTTTGTTTCTTTGTTTTTTTCTTCTTTTCTAGTTTTTTTACTTACTAAACATTATTATAATAGCTCGTAACGTAGATTGGAATAGATGTAATAATCTTAAGATTGGTCATATCAACGTGCGATCAGTTTTGCCTAAGATGGATACTGTTAGAGATTGCATACCTTTTCATGACTTTAATATTCTTGCTGTTACGGAGAGTTGGTTAACGCAGCAGATTGATCGTTATGTGGTGGGCATTGATGGTTACGAAAGTGTGAGGCGCGATCCTTCTGTATGTCGGCGGCCCCTTTATGTTTCGAGTTCTAGATGAAATAAAATCTGATTGTGCTGAACAGATATGGATTCAACTTAAAATTAATTCTAGGAAAATAATTTTATGTGTTTTATACAGATTTCCCAGTTGTGCAAATATTAATCAATTCTTAGATGAATTTGAATGCAATGTCTCTAAATACTTACTACATTGTGAGAACTTGGTGTGTGTGGGTGATTTCAATATAAATGTTCTTAACTTTGAATCTGCTTATTCTCAGCAACTCCTTTAGCTACTGGATGCCTATAGCCTAAGGCAGGTTGTTAATGAGCCTACAAGGCATGTTCATACTGGTGCTACCCTTCTAGACCTCATCATATGTTCTAATGAGAATCTTTTAGGAAATAGTGGTGTGGATACTACATTTAATGCCTCTGATCACTTTTTAATTAAATGCGAACTGCAGGTAATTGCTCCTAGGCTTAAACCTTCCATTATTACGTACAGAGACTACCGATTCTTTGACCATGAGACGTTTTATGAAAATCTTTTAAATGTCCCATTTCATAGCATTTTCCATATGAATTATGTTAATAAGTTAGCAGCTTTTAAATCTTATATTTTGGATCTTTTTTATATTCATGCTCCATTCAGAAATGCACATATAACAAAGAAAAAGCACCCTGGACTACTTATAATATTAAATTGTCTATAAAGCAGCGGGACAAAGCGCTCTCCAAATTTAAAAGGTCGGGGACGGCAGAAAATTGGGAGCAACATCGGCAGTTACGCAATTATGTAACTACAGCTTTACAAAACGAAAAGAGGGCTTACCTTCAAACAAATCTCCGCAGAGAAAAAATGAAAAATATCTGGAGGTTCCTTAGGGATCTGGGTGTCTATTCTAAGGAGTCCCTGATCATTTGGGAAATGTGGATGATATCAACAAGTATTTTGATAATTCTGTTACTCCTAAAGCCTCTGATCAAAATATCTTGAATTACTATTTGCATAACAAAAAAACAGAGTGTCGGATCGTTTCAGTTTAGACTTGTCGCCAGAGATGAGGTCCAATCGGCTCTCGTTTCAATCGGGTCACGGGTTGTTGGTACAGATGGTATTGGTCTAGCTATGATAAGTTTGTGTTGCCCATATATCCTGCCATTTACCTTACATCTAATAAACTCATGTATCGAAACTCTTACATTTCCGCAGATATGGAAAATTTCCTTCTTAATTCCGATACCAAAGGTTCCAGTCCCTGCTGAATTAAAAGATCTTCGGCCTATAAGCATTCTGCCCACTTTGTCGAAGGTCTTGGAACGGATCCTGGAGGGGCAGATACGGGAATATTGTCACTGCTATGACATACTGCCGACGTATCAGTCCAGCTTTCGTAAAAATTACAGCTGCGCCACTGCTCTCGTAAAAGTTACAGATGATATCCTGGAGGCAGCTGACTCTGGTCAGCTTACTGCTTTAATCCTTCTTGACTATTCCAGGGCTTTTGACACGCTAAACCATCAACTGCTTCTAGCAATTCTTCAATTCCTTGGCTTCGAGACACAGGCTTATCAGTTCCTCGAAAGCTATCTCTCTGGAGTCAGGAGTAAGAACATACTATCGAGTCCACTGGATATCATATGTAAAGTCCCGCAGGGATCTATTCTTGGTCCTCTCTTTTTTACTCTATATACTTCACAACTAGTTAGAAATCTTAGGTACGTCACAGTGCATTTATATGCGGATGATACTCAGTTATACTTGCCCTTTAAACCGGAAAAAATTGCTGAGGCTAATAACATGCTTATGAGTGATCTTCAACGGCTGCAACGGGACTCTGCTGATCATTGTTTAGTCTTTAACCCTAAGAAAAGTAATGTACTTCTTTTTGGATGTAAGCATGTTAGGGACCAATACAAGGATTTACTCCAAATTAGTCTAGATGGTGAAGCTCTGGTTACTTCGAATGTGGTTAGAAATCTCGGTCTGTTGCTTCAAGTTGACTTGAGGTTCTCTGGACACATTAACAGCTGTGTAAGAAAGGCATTTGCTAATTTAAAATTAATTTTCAATCAAAGGCACCTTTTGGATGTGAACCTCAAGAAATCGTTATGTGCCTGGTCTTCTCACACTTCTCTTTTTGAGACACTTTGTACGGGCCATGCTTGCTGGGATAAGATGCAAGGCGCATCCAGTTGATACATAATTACATGTGGGATCAGAAAATACGAAAGGGGGGTGAGTGCTAAATTGAAAGATATTGGCTGGCTTAACATGAGAGAAAGAATAATGTTTCATAGCTTAGTTTTGTATAATAAAATAATCTTTCTAAAATGCCCGCCATATTTATATCAAAAAATAAAATTCAGATATGATGCACATGCGTTGGATTTGAGGTATAAATTTACTATTACTACATCTTCCCACATAACAACTCTATATGAAAGATCGTTCAGCTATCAAATTTCGCAAAAATACAATCTGGTCCCGTTGAATTTGAAAAATGTCCGGCCTCAGATTTTTAAAATTTCCATACGTCCTCTAGCACAGCATCTCTGTTCCAGTATGAATAGTACTTGAGCCTGATTGCTGATAGTGATTATTTTACAAATGGTACTGCTTATATATTTGCCCTCTGCAAAACAGAGTTAAGGAAAAACTGTTATCTTAGTCGTAAGTCTAGTTATATAGCATATTATGATAAGTAGGTTAAGTGAGGAAGCCTAGCTTCTACTTCGCCTTTTGTGTGTTCAAGTTATAGACACTATATTATTGTAATTATAATGGGAATACACAATAAAGGCATTATTATTATTATTATATATATATATATATATATATATATATATATATATATATATATATATATATATATATATATATATATATATATATATATATATATATATACATACAACTATCTTGATCCATATTCATATGATTTTTTATTTTATTTTTTTTTATGAGTCTAGCACACGTGCTGCAGGGAAGTCTCTAAATCGCTCCAAGAGCGGCATGTGTGCGGAAAAAGCGATTCACGTTGTTCTTGAATCGCTGTATCGCTGTATTAATATTGTTGTTGTGCAGGTTATTCTTTTCTTGAGCCAAGATAGTTAATTATAGATCTTTGCATCGGAATATATATATATATATATATATATATATATATATATATATATATATATATATATATATATTTGTATATATATATTTGGGTATATATATTTGGGTATATATATATATATATATATATATATATATATATATATATATATATATATATATATATATATATATATATATATATATAGGGTGACACAGCCAACATGTAACGCCCTGTAATTTTTTTTATTTTGAAAGTTACATATTTGCATTTTTAGAGTAGTAGGCTGTGATAAAACAGACGAACCGAAAGTCATGGTTGCCGCGTGTTACCAAAATGGCCATTATTATCGTTTACTTTGACATATTATTAATTTATGGAGAGTGCAGAAAGAATACCCGACAAGCCGTCGAGTTGTACATGGCAAGATATCCCGATAGGAGGCACCCACACAATTATTTTTTAAGGGTAGAGCAGCAGTTTAGAAGGCAACCGATGGAACCTGCTGATGTATTTATTGGTGACAAAAAGTCAGTAATCAATGTATTGGCCATTGTTCAGGTAGATCTTGTAATTCTATAAGACATGTTAAAAAAAATCACGTAAATTGGATAAGTGGTTCTCGAATGATAAGCGCACTAATGGACAGACGGACAGGCAGAGACGGCATTTTGTATATATTGTATTATTTGTTACATGATATTGTTCGATATTAAACGGTTTAGGTAGCGTATTCCAAGAAAGTGCTAGCGGCAAACTTTTTTCCGACTTGATTCATTGTTATCGTCACAGCTTGTTTCTTATATTATCTAAAGTAATAAAATATATCCTATAAAATGATCAGAGAACATATGCATAAATCTAAAACAAAACACGTAAGTGGTTTTCGAGTGATAAGCGCACTAATTGACAGACAGACAGACAGAGAGACGGTACATTTTATATACATTATAGACTATAGATTATGGCGTGTGTCCGTGTGGCGGCCCGTGGCTCAGTGGTGTAGTATCTTGCTTAATGTGCAGAAGGTCGAGGGTTCAATCCTGCAGGTCGGTACACTTATTTATTAAATTATTTAAGTATATTTGATCTGGCCACTGGACATAGGTAGTAGTTGTTCGCAGAAATGCAATAATGTCCGAGACAGCACTACCGCGTTGTCTAAAAGGTGCTGTAAAATACAGAAATGTATGTTTCGGCACTTGGATAACGTTTACGGGTATTACGACATCCTTGCAGATGTCCTTAGGTATGAAAAAGGGTCAAATCCCTACTCAGGCGGGGAGATGAACGATAAAAAAAATATCATTATATAACCTGGAAAGAGAACATATGCATGAATAAAAAAAACACAAAAATCGGATAAGTGGTAAGACAGACAGAGATATGTCGCATTTTTTATATATTATATTCTTTGCTACATGATATTGTTCCATATTTAATTGTTTAGGCAGTGTATTGTAAGAGAATGCGCTGGCTGCAAACCTTTTTCCGACTTGAATCACTATTATCGTCACTGTTTATTCCTTATGCTACCTAACGTAATAAAATATATCCCATAATCTGGCCAGGGAACATATATATGTTTTTTTTAAAAAAAAAGCACGTAAATCGGATAAGTGGCTATCGAGTGATAAGCGCACTAACGGACAGACAGACAGAGAGATGTTGCATTTTATATATATTAAAGAAGTTTATAGATAACCTGGTCAGAGAACAAAGGTATGAATTTAAAAAAAAAAATGTAAATCGGATTAGTGGTTCTCGAGTGATAAGCGCACTAACAGACAGACAGACAGACAGACAGAGAGACGTTTCGTCTATATTATATATAAAATGCAACGTCTCTTTGTCTGTCTGTCTGTTTGTCCGTTAGTGCGCCAAAAAACAAACGTGTGAATTAAAAAAAAAACACGTAAATCGGATAAGTGGCTCTCGAAGGATAAGCGTACTAACGGACAAACAGACAGACAGAAAGACGTTTCATCTATCATATTTATAAAATTTAACGTATCTCTGTCTGTCTGTCTGTCTGTTTCGATTTACATGTTTTTTTTTATTCATACATATGTTCTTTTTCCAAGTTATATAATAATAATAATAATCTATAATATATATATATATATATATATATATATATATATATATATATATATATATATATATATATATATATATATATATATATATATATATATATATATATATATATATCAACGTCTCTATATATATATATATATATATATATATATATATATATATATATATATATATATATATATATATATATATATAATGCAACGTCTCTCTGTCTGTCTGTCCGTTAGTAAGCTTATCATTCGAGATTCATTTATCCGTTTTATGTTTTTTTTTTTAGATTTATACATATGTTCTGTAGCGAAGTTACAGAATATATTTTATTAGGTTAGGTAATATAAAAAATAACAGGTCAAGTGCAAGTTGTACACAATTAGTGTTCCGTACGTTGATTGCTTTTAAAAAAAAAAATGTTGTTACGATGGTATAAAATAATTACTGACTTCACAAAACACACCCCAAATGGGTTTTCAACAACGTTTGTTCCCAATCTTTACTGAAAACTGATGACATTGAAATTTTTTTTTATATACCAAATAAATTATTAAAGGTAATGCACTCGTGATAATTTTCGTTCAATCTACACCCCGTGCAGAATATTCCAGAACTTTTTCAAAATTTTTTGATCAGGACTTTTCGAAATAAGGACAGCGATTTTTCGCGATTTTTTAAAAATAATACAAAGAAAAGTGTGCGCAAGTATTACATTACATATATATTTTTTACTCGTATTTTTACAAGCTATCATTTGACACCACACTCGATGACATACTAAAAATTTTTTTTTTTCACTTTCGATTTCATCCTCCGAAATTAAACCTTTAAGTCAAAATTTGACTTCCAAAACTACATGGCTCTGATGAGGCCATCAATTCCTATATTATTATCAAATTTCAACTTTCTATGACAAATAGTTTCGAAGAAAATCTGGTGCGACAGACAAACAGGCGGACAGACAGACACCGAAGTCATCTTATAAGTGTTCCGTACGGAACACTAATAAGCAGTGATGATATTAGTGAATCAAGTCGGAAAAAATTTTGCCGCTAGCACACTCTCTTGCAATAGGCTGCCTAAACCATTAAATATGGAACAATATCAAGTAACAAAGAGTATCATATATATAAAATGCAGTGTCTGTCAGTTTATCCGTTAGTGTGATTATCACTCAAGAACCACTTATCCAATTTACGTGTTTTTTTTTTCTTTTTTAATTCATACATATGTTCTCTGGCGAGGTTGTATAATAATAATATTAATCTATATAATATATATAAAACGCTACGTCTCTCTGTCTGTCCGTTAGTGTGCTTATCATTCGAGAACCACTTATCGGATTTACGTGTTTTTTTTTTTTAATTCTTAATTTATCAAAAAATATCTATAATATATAAAACGCACCTTCTCTTCGTCTGTCTGTCTGTCCGTTAGTTCGCTTAGCACTCAAGAACCACTTATCCGATTTACATGTTTTTTTTATAAAATACATATGTTCTCTGGTCAGGTTATAGGTTACAGGTTACAACCAGTGAACTAAGAATGCTCAATAGCAATAAAGGATGTGATTGGCAAAAAATGTCGAGAATATGGTAGTGACATTAAAGATCTCAAAGCCCTTATACTTAAGTTACAAGATGATATAGGCATTCTTAAAGAGGAAAATGCCTAATTTAAGAAGGGTAGCGAACCACCAAATGTAAACTTTGAGGAGATTGTTGCGGAAGTATCAGAGCGCAGCAAAAGGAAGAAAAACCTAATAATATTCTCCGTACCTGAGTAGAACCAGAACCTATCTGCTGAAGCTCGCTTAAAGGGGGATAGTCTGTTTGTGACCTCACTGCTGAATCATTTGACAGAAGATCATGACGTTTCGAACGTTAAACCTATGCGATTAGGTCACTATCAAGAAGGCAGAGTGCGACCCTTAAAAATAACCTTGAATAGTGAAGATTCTGTGTCTTTATTTATTAGACATGCGTCTAAACTTAAGGATTTGGCAAAATACAGAAATGTCAGAATATCGTACGACGGAACCCCACGGTAACTGGAGCATTATAGGAAATTGAGACAGAGTGTCGCTGAAGCTAGAGATAGGGGTGAAAATCTACAAATCGAATATATCCGTGGCATACCAACCTTAGTACCTTTAAACAAGTAAATCCCAACAGCGAAGGTCTCATTTTCTTGTTACTATCAGAATGTACGGGGATTAAACTCAAAGATTGACAATTTGTATGTTGGAACAAGTGATAGTGAGTTTGATTTTATTGCATTGACAGAAACATGGATACAGAAAAACGTGCGGAGTTCGGAACTTTTTCGCGAAAATTACAGTGTATTTCGCAAAGATAGCCAACTTTATGAAACCGGTAAAACTAGGGGTGGCGGCGTCTTGTTGGCTATCAGGAGTGACATCAGTAGTTACTCTCTGAACTCTTCCTATTTCGAAACGGCGTTCCCCAATATAGATTTACTAATGTGTAAATGTATATTGCCACATGGTTTATCGTTAATTGTGGCAGTCATTTATATGTCACGCCGCAGGAATATGAACTTTTCTTTGAATCGCTTGAACAGTGCGAATATTTGCAGAGTAGGAGGGTAATCATTTTGGGAGACTTTAATGCCCCTCAATATGGGGCCCGTGACAATAATGATATCAAAGCGAGGGAGATTGGCACCTTCATGAACTTCTTTAATTTTGAGCAATATAACAATATTAGAAACACTGGCAATATTTTGGATTTAGTTTTTAGTAACTTTAAATGTTCAGTTGTGCATAACCTTGTTCCGATTATTCCTGAGGATGCCTATCATCCGGCACTAATTGTTAATCTTTTTAATCTAGGCAGTAATATACCCGAGAGTATCTCTAATTGTTTAATAAGAGCGTACAATTTTAAACGGGCCGATTTCTTGTCTTTATGTGACTCTCTGCTGTCTACCGATTGGACCAATCTGGGTAAGTGTACTGACGTTAATATCGCAGTTACTGAGTTTTATAACAGACTATAAGAGCAACTAGATACTTATGTTCCACTTCGCAAAAATTTCAAGCGAAAATTTCCTGTTTGGTATACATCAGAAATAATTACGGATATTAAATATAAATCCCTAATGAGATCAAAATATATTAAAAAATGATCAATAGTATAATTTCGAATTTACAAATATTAGAAGATTGATTAATGTTAAGTGCAAGTCAGCTTTTAATAGGTACATAATTGGTGTCCAGGAAGCAATTAATAGTGATTCAGGAAAGTTTTGGTCCTTTATTAATCAGAAGAATCGAGAATCAAGGATTCCCGGAGCAATTCATTTGCGCGGTGCTTGGTATGAAAAGTCGCAAGACATAGTAAATGTGTTCGCTTCTTATTTTGAAAGTGTATTCTTGCCTAACGAGAATGAAATCGATTTTGTTCCGGAGAGTGCTTGTCAGCTTTTCGGTAGTGTTGACATTTCATTAGCTTCTGTAACAGACAGTGAGATTCAACACGCTGCTTGAAAATTAAAGAATAGGCTGACCGCAGGACCTGATGGTATTCCATCTTTTATGGTTAAAGATTGTGTGGGTGCACTTATGGTGCCTCTAAAATACATTGACATTACATTAAGGATGTTAACGTTTCCGGGGAGCTGGAAGGAAACGAGGGTGTGTCCCATTTTCAAGTCCGGCGAACGTAGCGAGGTAAACAATTATCGACCTATTTCTATTCTCAACAATTTTTCGAAGCTATTTTAAGTAATACTGTATAATCACATTTATACTCAGGTTAGAGGTGTTCTGTCAAACCATCAACATGGATTTATTGATGGTAGATCCACTGTAGCAAACTTGGGAGTTTATACAAACTTTACAGAGAACATATTAGACGCAGGAGGGCAGGTTGACTTAATATACACGGACTTTTCTAAAGCCTTTGATAGAATATCTCATTTCGTTTTGCTGCAGAAGCTTTGGCGTA
>CM032455.1:53828985-53873985 GCA_019049505.1 Pachyrhynchus sulphureomaculatus
AGCAGCAGCAAGAGCACTTGAAAATGCTAAATGAGATTTGGGCGAAATGTCGTGCAAATTCATTGTTAGACGAATGTATTGAAACCCGGAATTTTAATGTATTATATATATATATATATATATATATATATATATATATATATATATATATATATATATATATATATATATACGAGGTATATCCACAAAGTAAGTTCCGTTTGGTTATATAAAAAAAAAAAAACGTGTACAGAGACAGAAAAAATATTTATTGTACAAAAATCTACAACTGTTAAACTAATTTTCTACATAGTTTCCGAAATTTTGTAGGCACTTGTCATAGCGTGGCACAAGTTTTTGTATGCCTTCTTCATAGAAGGTTGCCGCCTGTGTTTTCAACCATGTGGTAACATGTTCTTTCAGCTCGTCATCATCGTTGAAGTGTCGACCACCAAGGAAAGATTTTAGGTGTAAGAAGAGATGAAAGTCGCTAGGAGCGAGGTCCGGGCTGTACGGAGGATGATCAAACACGTCCCAGTCAAATTCCTGTAGGAGTTCTTGTGTCACGTTCGCAGTATGAGGTCGGGCATTATCGTGGAAAAAAACAACACCTTTCGACAGTAATCCTCGGCGCTTGTTCTGTATTGCGCAGCGCAATTTCTTAATGGTTTCGCAGTAAACATGTGCATTGATTGTTTGGCCTCGTAGTAAGAAATCGATCAGCAAAATGCCTTTTCTGTCCCAAAAAATGGTGCACATGAGTTTTCGAGGTGTCAAGATTTGCTTAGGCTTAACTTTCGTTGGGGACGAAGTGTGCCTCCATTCCATTGATTGCCGTTTAGTTTCTGGGGTGTCGTAAGATACCCAAGTTTCATCCCCCGTGACTATCCGAGAAAGAAACATCATCACCGTCTTCATTGTAGCGTGTCAAAAACTGAAGTGCACTGCCTATCCGTTGTTTTTTGTGTTGTTCAGTAAGAATTTTGGGTACCTAACGTGAGCAAAGTTTTCGAAATTTCAGTTTTTCATTAACAATTTCATGAATTAGTGATCGTGAGATTTGCGGAAATTCCATAGCAGGAGCACTAATTGTAAACTTACGGTTTTGCTTAAGCTTCTCTTCAATTGCTTAAACCAGTTCATCAGTAACCAAAGACGGGCGTCCACATCGTTCTTCATCGTGCACTTGATCACGTCCTTCATTGAACTGTCTGACCCATCTTCTAATCATTGAATCACTCATAGCAGTTTGTCCGTAAACCTCGCAGATTTGCCGATAAATTTCACTTGGTTTAACTTTCTTTGCATTTAGAAAACGAATCAAAGATCTGATTTCACAAGCGGCGGCATTTTCAATTAAGGCTGACATCATAAAGAAGCACTACAAAGAACACGTCGGCAGCAGCGATCTGAAAATGGCGTACATTTCTTCTGCTTGAGTCAGAGTAACTGCCACGCATGCTCGGAACTGCGATCGCAGCGCTGCCGCGGATAGAAATAGAAACGGAAACTTACTTTGTGGATATACCTCGTATATATGTATATATATGTTGCGATGTTGTCACATTTTACAAATTTTTAGAATGATTGGAAATAATATCTGCTTCATTGTTTATTTATATAATTATGTTTTATTACTACTATGCCAGCCTTATTTTAATTTTCGGTATTGCCAAACATGTCAGTTTCAAATATCTGCTCAAAGCGTTCTTGTTTACAGTATTGTAATATTGGGTTCCCCTTAATTAGTCCCGAAAATATCGAGTGTCCATAAAAATTGTTTCTCTTTCAATATTTTTCGTAGTTTTTGAAAACATCAAAGACGTGTCATTTTTGGTAAGATTACTCCTTTAAAATTATTTTCGGTTTTTATTAAAAATTCGCCGGCCTTAATTAGCTCGAGAATCTGCCTAGTGACTCAAAGTTCGTTAAAAATCATATATACAGTCTCGCTAATATGCTAAGTTCACAGATCCAATAAAACAGAAAGAAAATAATAAAAATCCAACTTATTTATCAAAAATTGCGACTGTACAGCTGACTTCGACTTCGATACCAAATTAATCAAACATCTGATTTAAAAATGATCTAGATTCTATGAAATAATTAAAACAAAGTAACCGATAGCTTGTCATAGATTAATTAAAATAGTTCATTTCAACTATTTAATTACTCCAGTAACATGGCTCTACTAAAATTATTTTATTTACTATCCATATTTTGTTTTATAAATGCTGGGCTTTTCTCATTTCTCCAAATAGAAACCTGTATCTAATGTATCACAGGTCAATCATTATATTAAATATTGCCACTGTCATTTTTTAGACACTGTTTATAATAAAGGCATGATAAGATAGAGGTATAATACTTCTTTTTTACTTCTTTTACTAGAAAGAAGTATTGTATTCGCGAAAAAAATACGTCCGTAGATCCTCCAGTGCCTATAATCTGTCTCTGGGGTATATTAAACTGTTAGCGCGATAACTCTCAAACGAAATGAAGTACGAAGTATAATACTTTAAGTAAGTGTGAAATCGATACGCTTTTAGCAATACTGCTTCAGGATAAAAGCAGTAGAAGTCAATAAATTTTGTCCATTTTCAATATAATTCTGGAAACTAAAACTTAATTATTTCAGCTTATACATATAAGGGGTTAAAGATATGGGGAAGAATATTAAAAGAATTGCTTCGTAAATATCGTATTGTACATCCCTTCTGAAGTTCTTAGAGTCGAGAAACCCCAAAATTGTGTTAATTAAGAGGAAAATATCAAGTTTAGATTTGAAGCATCTCTAACACACTTCTTCCTGCGTTGAACTTTTTTATTTATTTTATTAATTAATTGCTACTACGTATAAACCATTTATCATTTAAACAAAAGACAAGATGTAGTCTTTGAATTAGGCCAGTTATTATTTAATATGAGAAAATCATTGTTGAACTGTTTCTAAAATACAGTGGTTTTTTGATACAATAATTTTTTTAATACAAGTTTTCGATACGTTATTGTTAACAGTTTTTGGTCATGCATTAATTATTTTATCTAAAAAGTTAAGTTGTCATTCTTATCCCGCATTATTCTAAAAAATTTAAGAGTCCTAACCAATTATGAAATAAGGCGAATAACAAGTACAATACATATGCTACGTTTAGTTAATTATAATGTTCAAATATATAAGAAACAGACAGGGTTTATCCCTTAAAAGTAATTATTTAAGATAACCTAAAATCTGCTTATTTTCATTAAAAGCTCAAAAATATATAAAATTGTCAAAAATATGTTATCAAATTCACAATATGTTTATTCTTTTTTACTTTAATTGCTAATAGAAGATTTTATATTCATAAAAATAACCTTCCGAGAGTTTTGCATTTCTTCATGTTTCAATATGCCTAGATGACAAACAACATAATTTCCCATTTCCTTTCGTCAGTCTGTCTATCGGTCTGTTGGTATGATAAGTTTTGTACGGTTCATTTTAAATTTGGTGGAAAAATAATGACGGTGATAGTTTTAAAAATATGTTTTAAGAAAAGGGGATAAAAGAAGAGGATGTAAAATCTTGAATAGTATTACGAGAATTTTTTCTCGTTGCTTGTTGGAGTAATGAATACATTTTCAGCAGTAATGAATGATTTACAGCCAGACGTATAAAATATTAGATGGAACAATTTAAAAAATTAAGAGTTTATAAGTTAAGTTTTAAGGAAGAGTTTTAGAGAAGGTTTAAGAAACATCAACCCCAGTTCATATTAAAAAAATATAATTCCAATTTGGCAATCCATTTTCTGGAAATAAATGACAGGTTTTCAAATATACATATGCAAAAATTATTTATTTGGTGAGAAGTGGAATAATGCTTTTAAATATTTTTTAGGGATCACTCGAACATTATTTTCTACTCTGCTCTGTATACTAATTCTGTTAAGACTAGTCCAAAAAAATGTAATGAATCACCGTGATATTACTTAAAAACTTTAAAGTTCGAATTTTTTAAATGTATTAAGTTTTACATGAATGTCTCGTTAAATTTGATAGTTATTGCGGCGACATAACTAGGGACAAGTGAACTGGAAACAAGCAATTCGGTACTAGAGTAGATATCACGAAAGATATTTTTTTTTTCAGGGCAAGTGTTACAATTTTAAATCATTTTAAATATCTCCTTTAATATTTAACTTTAATATAGGCTATACTTGATGAGATTACTTATTTTAATGAGGACTAAATAAATAACTGTTTTAAAAAATGTCCCAATACAGCAGCATTTCTCAACCTTTCAGTATTTGCGACCTAATTTTCAAACATCATTGTCATCGCGCCTCCAGTATAATAACAATCCATGCAATAATAAACGTATTTTCAGTATTTTGATGCTAAAGCTACACTATGACCTTAATTACAAACTACCAAGAATAAGTAAATTTATTTATATTTGGCAACACATATCAGCTGCGTTGACAAAAACTAGAATCGATGCCTCTCTATTGCTATCTGTCACCTCCACCATTTCGCGAGAAGTTTCGCGAGAAGTTCCGGGTTGTCTCGAACTTCGGAAAGTCTGCCCAAAAAAAAAATTAATATAAAAAATAAATAATAAAAATTATATAAATAAAAAAAATATATATATTTAAAAAAAAAAAAAAAAATAAAAAATTAAATTAATTATTAATAAATAAAAAAAATAAATAAATAATAAAAAAATAAAAAAAGTAATATTATAATAAAAAAATAAGAAATTTATAATATAAATAAAAAATTTAAAATACTTTTTAATTATATATTATAATTTAAAAAAATTATAGATTTTTATAATTTTTTAAATTATTCTTAATTTTTAATATTTAATTATAAATTAAATTATTAAAATAATAAATTATATTACGTAATATTTTTATTTTATTTGTTTTTTTTTTGAATGTTATTTTTAATGTTTTATTGTTTGTAAAAAAAGAAGAAAAAAAAAAAAATAAATTAAAAATAATAAAAAATATTAAAAAAAAAAAAAAAATAATAATTAAATAATAAAAAAAATAAATATAAAATAAAAATAATAAATAATAAAAAAAATAATAAAAAATAAAAACAAAAAAAAAAAACATATTAAAAAAAAAAATAAAAATAAAAAATATAAATAATAAAAATAAATAAAAAAAAAATAGTCAAAAAAATTATAATAATATAATTTAAAATAAAAAAAAAAATAAAAAAAAATATAATATTAAAAATAAAAAAAAAAATATAAATACTATAAAAAAAAAAATAATTAAAAAAAAAATAAAAAATATTTAAATATAAATAAATAAAAATAAAAAAAAATAAAAAAAAAAAAAAAATAAAAAAATATAAAAAAAATAATAAAATAAGATAATAAAAAATAAGAAAATAAAAAATAAAAAAATAAAAATAAGTAAAAAAAAAAATTAATAAATAAAAAATAAAACTAAATAAAAAAAATTGGTTGTGATGTGTATAGTTTAAATGATTTAAGAAAGTGTTATTAATAAAAAAAAAATAAAAAAATAAAAAAAAATAAAAAAAATAAAAAATAATATAAATAAAATTATTTATATATATTAATATCATTTTGATATAAAAATAATAAAAAAAATAAATAATAAAAAAAAACTGCAAAAGTGTATAAATGCTGCACCTCGTTCAATTACAGCCCGTCTCACTCGAGTTGATCCTTCTACTGCTATCGGATTTATCGTGAATGGGTATGTTGTAATTTACGTATTAATTGAAATTCAAGGTATTAAGTATTCACGGCAGTAAATTTATACAGAATCATGAATAAATTTTTAAGCATCAACAAGTGCACAGACGTGGACGTGGTTCCGAAAATAAAATCAAGAAAATATTCTCAGGAATACTTAAATTTGCGGTTTACCAGTATCCAGATAAATGAAGGAGAAAGGCCCCCCCCTGTGTGTTATTTGATCAAAATCTTGGCAGCCGACAGCATCAAACGAAATAAACTTAAACGACATTTGGAAACGCTTCATAGTGAGTACCTTAACTAACCCCGAGAATTCTTCGAATTAAAATTAAAATCATATGTAAAGCAGAAATCATTTTTTAAAAAAACTTTGTCTGTGAATGAAAGAGCTTCACTGGCCCCTTACAAAGTTTCATATAAAATAGCCAGATGTAAAAAGCCTCACACCATTAGCGAAGAGCTTGTTTTGCCAGTAGCAATTGAGATTGTAGAAACTATTGGAGATAATTTTGCCAAACAATTGCTATCGATACCTATATCAAATAATACTGTTGCCCGTCGAATTGGTGATATAGCTAAAGATGTACAGCATCAGCTTTTCGGGAAGTTGCGTGAAAAATTGTTTTCAATTCAGCTTGATGAGACAACAGATAGCAGTAAAGATGCTCATTTCATTGCTTATGTTCGATTTTGTGATGGTATGTCAGCAGTAGAAGAACTATTTTTCTGCAAACCAATAGAATTTAAAGCAGCGTCACTCACATTATTTGCTATCTTAAATGATTTTATAAACGAGGCAAATATGGAGTGGAAAAATTGCGTCGGAATATGTACTGATGGTGCTCATTCAATGTCTGGACGATTTCAAAGTGTACAAGCACTTGTGAAACAAAAATCTCCACTGTGTGTGTGGACACATTGTATGATCCACAGAAAAGCTCCGGCTTCCAAAGAAATGACTCCTGCTCTGAATATTGTGCGCACTACAGTTGCAATCGTAGTAAATTATATTAAAATGAGACCCCTAAAATCTGGAATTTTTTCTGTACTTTGTAAAGACATGGGTGCCGAACATTCAGCGTTAATATTTTATTGCGAGGCAAGATGGTTATCACGTGGGAAATGTTTGCAATGTGTTTATGAATTAAGAAATGAAATGGCCATTTTTCTAGAAGAGGAAAACTGACCGAAAGCTGAGAAGTTTCGAGATAGTTTATTTGTGATGAAATTGAGCTACTTGGTCGATATATTCGAGAAACTAAATACCTTAAATCTCCAACTCCAAGGAACAAATACACATATATTCGACATAAGTGATAAAATTAATCCTTCTTGTAGAAAATTGAAATTGTGGACCAGAAATGTAAACCAAAATAAACCTAGAAATGTTTGAGAATGTGGGTGAATGTGTTAAAACATACAAGGCTGAAGAACAACATGTGAAATTTGTTTTAGTAACCAATGAAAATCATCTAGCCAAGTTGACAAATAATTTTAAAAGTATTTTCTTACTTGGTAGCAAGTTACGAGTGGGTAAGGGATCCATTTCAAAATACTCCCGAAGGGCTCTCAACTTCTGAAGAAGAAATTTTCATAGACTTCACGGCAAGTGGCGAAATCAAAAGACAATTTAATAATAAATCACTCTTTGAATTTTGAACAGGGGTGAATGATGAGTTTTCTGCACTGAAAACAAGAGCATTTCGTATACTATTACAAGTTTCAACATCCTTCCTTTCCGAAACCGGATTTTCTGCGGTGGCTGCTTTGAAAACAAAATATAGATCTCAACTAAATATAGAGAAAGAACTCAGAGTGTCCATTTCTAATATTGAAGCCATTCTTCGAAAATCTTTGCACTGCGAAACAGGCCCAAGTGAGTCACTAATAATTATTAAACTTGTTTTTAATTTAGTATTGATATGTTAATTATTATGTAAATACATTGTACAGTACTAATACAATCCTATTTATAGGTGTATTATATCAGTGTAAACGTTTATTTTATTTTTTATGTCAGAATGTATTTTGTTTTGCTTTCCTTTAAATAAATTATATTAAATATTTTTCATGAATGTTTTTAATAATAATTTCTTTTCGATAAGCTCGCGCCCCCCCAATAGTGTAATCACACCCCCATAGTGGGACGCGCCCCACAGGTTGAGAAACGTTGCAATACAGTATAAGTGCGTATCTAAAATTCTAAATAGAATTGTTATGATATATAAAATATTTAAATTTAAGAAAGCCCAGTAAACTTACTGCACATTGTGAGCCATCGTATATATTCAAAACAAAACTTTTAGATAACCCTGAAGATGTCCCCTGCAATCGTCTAGTTGGACAAAAATATAATCTAAAGAACTAAAATTGCTTTGGTTAGGTTTGACATACTGACACACGATTATAGAAATTAGAATATGAAGTAAGCAGATAGGTAGAAAATACCGGAATTCTGGAATGGTTGGTTGATTTAGTATTTTATTTACCAAAGCGTGCAGATTTTTTTTAAATTGGAGCCCTTAAGTAACAAAAATTACGCAGCGCAGTATTAATAAATGAGTTGATATTTGTATTCCTTTACATTGCAGGGCTGGGCTAGAAATATTTCACAAAATTTTTACTTGGCTATGTAAGGAGGTGTGGTAATGTGCTTATTAAATTTCCTCGTTTATTTGTTTGGTCATTGGTACTCGCATAACTATAAAGCATCTGACCTCACTTTGACAAATAAAATATCAGACCCCCGGAATCTGAAAACGTCAATTATTTCCAAGTGAAAAAAAAAAATAACGAAGTAAGAATGAAATTGAATGGTAAGAGAATGTAATACTTTCTCTAAAACATGTTCTCTATTCTTTATACAAGTGAATATAAGCCTTCTCTAAGGGTTTCTACCCTTTTATATCCTTACTTTTCTCTTCCACATCAAACTTGCCTGCTTTTTAATGTCATCACTCCAATACGTCTATTGTATTTCGTTTGAACGCTGTCCGGTTTGCATTTCTCTATTTCTCTATTATATCGTTGGTCGTGATATCGTTCGGTGTGATAATTTAGCTGATATAATTCTTGATACAAACAAGTTTCGTACTGTAAGACTCCATTTTCTCAACCGGCTTCGAAATTAAAAATAATGCATTAAAATGTAGATATTGACAATAAAATTTGTATCCCCAGAATCAGAATAATAAAATGTTGATCCAAAAAAAATTATGTAATTAAAACTTTGGTTTAGTTCATTACTTTGCGTGTAACAAATAATCATGATATGCATATTATCTAATCAACTAAGTACTGTATCAATAGAAAGTAAAACAGGAAAGACAAGGTTTTACTTTGAAAATAATTGGTTAAGTGTAAGGTAATTCTTTCCCACCGTTCTAAAATAAGTACGCTCTGAAATTCTCACGTTAAAGAATAACTTAATCCAACTATGAGAATAATCCTTCCTACACCCGCTTTAAATATTTTGATATTTAACTGTAAATATTTTTGCTCAAAATTTGTGTATTATTGTAATCAAAAACCGGGAAATATTCTCATAATACTATTAAAATTATAACAAATTAGTCTACTTCGCCACTTTCACCCCCGGCTCTTGAAACAATATCGCTCAAAATCTACAGATTCCCTTCTTACTACAAGTATTGATTGTGTACAAGATTTAAAACCAATCTCATGTTATTCGAGACGTATTGTGCATAAAACCAGACAAACCGACGGACGGAAATTGGAACCTAGTTTTCAATATGATATACCCTGAAACGTGGTGAATTTAAAACGCACGGAAGATGATTTTTTCACGAAAACATTACTTCTCTTAGTGAGGAAAGTAAACAAATATTATTGCAACTCCTATTCCTATTCCAGTATCACTCCAAACATAATAATTTCATAATCCTTAATTGATAGCAAATTATTTCATTTGTAGAATAATAAGAGTCTGACTCTGTACTTCATAATAATATTATTTTATTATTTGCAACAAACATCTATCTAGATTGTAACGTTTTTCAGCTATATAAGGTGCTTCCACTAAGTGAGTTATCACTACCGTTGTGTATATTATTTACTAGAAAATTATAAACTTACTAAATAAATATAAATAGGTAAGTAAACGCTATATTACTTGTTAAAGCACAATCTACATTTGCTATGAAAACAAAATGTTAATCTACACCTTCTTGGTTAAAATTTCTTAATTAATGAAAACAACCAGAACTTGGGGACTCATTATTTTACATGGATAAACCTCTGTTATTAAGAAAAAACATTATTTTATAACACTGTAAACAATCGCGAATATGTTTACAACAACCAGGATATGGCAGTATTAACAATATCAACCAAAACAGACTAATAATCCCGCCAACTTCTATTGTCTGTTTTGATTGGTATTGTTAATCCCGCCGAATTCTGGTTAATATAAACATCTTTCCTGTGCTCTTTTGTTTTCATTGTTGGAAAATTGTATTTGTACATGTATATATACATTGGCTGTAAGACTGATATCTTAAGACACACTATTTTTAATTTACGGCTATTTCTGACTAAAAAGTGGCTAAAATCCATGACTTAAAAAGAAGAATCCTAATATCAACAAGGTACATAAAAATTCGAAAGCTGGACGTTAATTTGATCAAAGGGATAACATGGCAAAAATAGGCAAAAGTGGTCATTATATAAAAGAAGAAAACGTTATCAGGATCCAAAATGAATAATTTCAATAAACTATAATACCGTACATTATATATAGATTTTTGATGCTTTTTACGGCAATTTAGCTAATTTTTCCATTTTATTTGCAAAAATTTGCTTATTGAGCTGTAAAAAAAGATTCTTAAAAA
The DNA here is from genome assembly GCA_019049505.1 of Pachyrhynchus sulphureomaculatus. NCBI lineage: Eukaryota > Metazoa > Arthropoda > Insecta > Coleoptera > Curculionidae > Pachyrhynchus > Pachyrhynchus sulphureomaculatus. Next base: position 53,839,540 of record CM032455.1, read on the forward strand.
AGTCGTGTTCAGTCATGAAGAATTGTCTCTGAGGATCCAAGGAACGATTTAAATCGAGTCTAATGAGTATGACTTTAAAAAAAAATTTGGGTTCATTTTATGAATATTTAGTATTTAAAATTAAACTGACGTTTCGCCCTTTGGTTTAGGGCATTTTCATTTTTATCTTCATTTCTACAAAGTATAAAAATATAAATTACATCTAGTTATACTAGTACACATACAAATTATTTAACTCAACACAACAATAAACTTTTAAAATATATTCTTAATTCGATCTTTAAAAATTAAATTCACATGGGGCCCACGTTGAATCTCACATGTTTTATTTACTACTCACAAGTCGTAGTAGCATTCTTATGGAAGTAAATTTTATTTTGTATTATTTATCTGTCGTTACTTTTTTGCATATTAAGAAGGTAGTCTTTTTGTTAATATATTAAGGACGAGTTTATACTTTAAAATATTAGCTACTATAATCTACATCGATAAGAATGCTACTATGACTTGTGAGTAGGAAATAAAACATGTGAGACTCAAGGTAGGCTCCATGTAAATTTAATTTTTAAAGATCGAATTAAGAATATATTTAAAAAGTTTATTGTTGTGTGAGTTAAATAATTTGTATGTGTACTAGTGTAACTAAATATAATTTATATTTATATACTTTGTAGAAATAACGAAAAAAAAATGAAAATGCCCTAAACCAAAGGGCGAAATGTCAGTTTAAGTTTAATTTTGAATACTAAACATTTATAAAATGAACCCAAATCTCAAATATTGAAAATAAATATTAATTGATGGTTCAAGAAAATTTTAAAGTAATGTATATATATATATATATATATATATATATATATATATATATATATATATATATATATATATATATATATATATATATATATATATATATATATATATATATATATATATATATATATATATATATATATGTATATACATATATATATATATATATATATATATATATATATATATATATATATATATATATATATATATATATATATATATATATATAATAGTTTGTTAAATAGGTGCCTATATTTTTTTAGACATTACGAATATTATGTTGAAAATTAATTGTACTGAATAAGTAAGTAGGTTTTTCGGGGGTAAACATTCCCTTAGGTTAGATAGTTAGGTAATTACTAGCATATAGCAACGGCTCTGCCCGCATGTACTTCACGGCTTGCATCATTTAAGTAATAAAGGATATTGAAAAAGAGGGCATTCTCACATTATTATCAACGTCGGTAAAAATCTTTATTTCTCCGGAACTTTCCAACCGACCCTAATGTAATGTGGACTAAAACCTTAACTTAAATTCGAAATTAGACATTCTCGGGTTATAAACGAATACTCACTCACACACACACACACGGCCGAGTCTGTAATGGAATATGTGTGTTAAGTTAAGTAGGTAACATTTCTTAAAACAGAGAATTCTAAACAGCGACTACAATCTACTGATAAATCGGTCTTAACTACCGAAAATAACCATATTATCACCTACTTAGTACACAATAGCTCTTTATTAAGGAATAAAATAAAATACATAATTTTGTTCTGTTTATTCGAAAACGTAACATAATGACTATTAATAGTTAAAGATAAATACAGATTAAATAAGCTTTCATGTTGCAACGTTATCAGTATTAGCAGACAAACAAAATGCATAACAAATATATTTTTATTATGAATTGTTATAATATTACTTACTGCTAGCTGTTGAATTCGATACATGCATGTAATAATAGTATTCTTCGATTGTCATTACCATTGACAAATACAATTTGAATAACTTACAATTCATTTATAATTTTTTCCCGCCACATACTCTCAACGATGCCGGATTTTATAGGTAAACATAGGTTTTCTTTTTAATGTGTTAGAAATTTGAAAAGGATTTAGCCCCAATCAGTACTTCTGAATGTATATTAGGATCTTCTTTAGCGTTTATAAAGATGGAAAGAAAGAATGGAAAATTGTATAACAAACATGTTGTTCTGTTTCTTCGTTTAGTATGATTTTTTATCTTTTTCACACTTTATTAAAAAAAAACAAACTAAAGCATAAAATAAATAACTAAACAATTGATAATAATATAATTCACCAATATATTCTCAGAACATCGGTAAGTATTTTGGGCATAACAGACACAAAGTTTTTCTTTTATACTAATCAACATGTTCTATTCAAATTATTTAAAAATGCATAATTATTAAAAAATATATTTTTATCAGTGCAATAAAAATATATTAACACATTTTTAACAAATTGAGTTTGCTCCTATAACTTCAGAACTTTCTAATCTAACAAATAGATGAAAATTATGTATAATGGATCCAGTAATAATATATTGTATCCTATCATAATATTGTATTTTTAAATCAAAGAAATGCTTGGATTATACAAATTAGAGCTAGAATCTTTATTTTTAAATACTAGTAGTTAGGTGTTAAGTTTAAAATAAATGAAAATGCCCGCTTCTTCAAGAAATTAACAACTGGACCAACTGTCCTCATTTCATCATTGCCGGTAGTTTAATAGTTAAAAGGCTACGAAATATAGTATTACGCTTAAATAACATTAACAACCATACATTCTTTTAAATATTTAAAAAATACCCCCGTCCTTTGGTTGTTGATAATACGAATGAAATGGAACTTTTTATGAGCAGCGTAGTAATCACGGATCACGATGCACTCATGTTCTGTTATCTCTTTCTTTTTATTATTTTAAAAATCAGTTTGTTTTTTACATGAAACGAATATGAAAGTAATTTTTTTGGACCAGCGTCCAATTTTTTTAAACATTCGTCAACTGGAGATATCAGCAAAGTAATTCTATTGACGTTTATCCATTGCCTATTAGTGATATCGTCAATAAAATTATTGCCAAGAATGTTCGAGTGACTTTTGTGAACGATAAATTTAATACCAATAAATGTTGCTTCATCACTTTCCTCAAAGCTATGTTTTTTCGTATTTCTGGAAATAAATCGAAGGGATTAAAACATCTATTCGTTTGGATATTTGTCCCTTTTAATGTCTCGGACGATTTTGGCATTTCTGCTTCAAAACTATACACTTATTAGCGAGTTCTCATTTAATTTACTAAAAAACAAAGTGCTGCGTACGTTTGTAACATTTTCAAGCCTGTCAAATGTCCTAGTGTGCCACGTCAGACTGCTTCCAGGCTCAGGCACGTTTGGACGTATTGGACTACGTAATTATCTTCATTATTAGCTTATTCCATCCATGGTCGGACGTAAGCCTCTCCAGTTTTCTCCAATGAGCTCTGATGTTTGCTTTTTGGATCCAGCCGTGTCCCACTAATTTTTTATGTCATCCGTCCATATTGTCAATGGTCTATCTCTGCATTTTTTTATTATCTCTAGGCCTTCATTCAATTATACGGCGTGTCCATATGTTATTATTCATCCTTACAATATGCCCTGCTCAATTCCATCTTAATTCCGTTTTCGTTTCGTTGTATTAGATCGGTCACTTTTGATTTCCTTCTTATCTCGTTGTTTTGGAGTCTAATATTTAGTATTCTCTTCTCCATTGCTCTTTGTGTTACCTGAAGTTTATTTATTATTTTCTTCTTAGTGTGCCTTATCTTCTAAGGACGTTGGCGATCATATTTGCCCATCTGATTTTATCTATTGCCGCTCTAAACAGTTCAGTAGATGTCATGTTTGTCCACTGTCGTAAGTTTTTCAACCAGAAGTTACGGCGCCTTCCTGGTCCTCGCTTACAGATTATTTTTCCTTTAATTATAAGTTGCGGGAGCTCATACATTTGGCTTCTCATAATATGGCCAAAGTAAGTGTTTTTTCTTTCTTTAATAGCTGGAATCAACTCTCGTTCTGTTCCCATCCTATCAAGTATTTCCACGTTTGTGGTATGCGCTGTCCAAGGAACACGCAGCATTTGGCGATAGGACCATATCTCGAATGACTCCATTCTTTGTTGTGTTGTCTCTGTGACTGTTGCAGCTTTTATACTGTATAACATGACCGAGAACACGTAGCATCTTAGCACTCTGGTTGTTTTTAAGTTTATTTGGCAGTACCATAGTATTCTGCACATTTTATTAAAGGAGCTTCGTAAATTTTCAATTCTTGAGCGTATTTCATTAGACTGGTCCCAATCTTCTCTAATTATGCTTCTTAAGTAGGTTATTTGTGTTACCCTTTTAAGTGTTTATCGATGTTCTTTAATATTTATGTTTGTATTAGGATTCTTACTGACCACCATTGTTTTTGTTTTGTTCGTATTCAGTTTCATTCCATATTCCTCACATGCATCAACAGTTCCATTCATGAGTCAGTGTTGGCCTTCTTCACTGTCCGCTAGAATGACAATATTATCAACATAGCGGAGGTTATTTATACACATACCATTAATTGTAATTCCATCTTTTTTGTCAGAAAGAGCTTTATTGAAGATTTTCTCCGAATAGACATTGAATAACAGGGGTGACAAAATACAACCCTGACGTACGCCTTGCTTTATTTTTATTTCTTGACATGTGATTCTCAACTTTTATTTTGGCATTTGCTTCCAGTAGAAACTTGATATTATTTGTAAGTCTTTACCATCAATGTTTTAGGATTTGTAGTACTTCTATCATTTTTCCATGATTTACCATATCAAAGGCTTTTTGGAAATCTGTGAAGCATAGATATTATTTATTATACTTTTATTTACAGCCTACGTTTCAGTTCAATTGAGCGAATCGGCTTTTATTGTATTTGGGATGACCTGCTCTACGTAGTACCTAGAAATTATTTTATAACTTCTTACTTGATAGAGACTTGGCTTTTCTGAACATGGTTTTTTTAGAGTAAAACACAAAGAATATTGTAATATTTTTTTAGATTCTGTATACCGACATTACAACTAACTATAAAATCACGAGAGAACAGAATCAATCTGATGAATAGAACCTGAGATAAACAATTTTAAGTGTAAAAGAAATCAGCAAAGTCTTAAAATTTGTGGTAAAATGGGCCATACCCAGGAGTACCACAGGGCCCCATATTAGCCCCTAAACTATAAATTTATATATGATTGATTTTTCAATTTATCTATCAACCAAACTGGGATTTTTTGCAGATGATGCGCTCATCTACGCGCACTCCTATTATGCCAACGTGGCTAGAGCGCATCTCTATTACCTTACCTTAGTAGAATCGATCAATGGTTAGAGCTCTGGAAAATTTAAATAAACGAGACTAAATGTGAAGGCATAATTATAATCAAAAACACACAAGTAATGAAATAAATATACCAATCAAAATAAATAACAACGAGATACCTATCAAAAATAAACTAACATATTTGGGTGTTATAATCGACTCGCGGTTAAGATTCCATGCAAATACAAGTCATCTGCTACAGAAGACATTTGCTGCGATGCAAAACCTGTATGCACTAATGGCACCAGGCTTGCAAATGAACAGAAAATACACAAACAAATTATCAGACCAACAACACCAGTTTGTTGTGGTATGAGAGACACGCAGAGCGCAAGAATACAAAGGATGCAGAACAAACTATTACGTTGCGCTGTATCCGCACCTGGATACACAAGAATTGACGAACTAAACAACACAACAAACATACAAACAATAAAACAACTTATCGAAGAAATAGGTGACAAATTCTACAGATATAAAATACAACTATCAACATTAACAGAAAAACCTAATGCAGACAAGAGAACAAAACAACCCAACACATTAACAATTATATCACAGATTACCAGTTTACTTCGAGGCTCCATAAGTGCATCGCGGCCACCAAAATGGACCAGCTCGGAATGGGAAAAATATAAAATTCACGCGCAGGGATGCGGCACCTCGAGTACTGATAGCAAGTCGTACAACGACCTAGAAGACCGCGCGTCAAATTCCTGCACGAAAAAACAAATAAACGAACCATCAAAACATATGCAAATATGAATAACATTTCAGTCATATACAAAACACAAACAAAAACAACCTTACATCATAAAAATTGTAAATAACGGTAAAGAAAAATAAAAACTAAACATACAGCAAAAGTGACAGTGTAATTAAAAATCTAAATAATATAACATAGTAACAATAATATAAATAGATATAGACTAAGCTAATTAAACACACATATGTAACAGAGGGAAAGAGGGAAAATATTTATGAATGAGGGGAACGAGGTATGGAAGAAAGAAACAAGGAATGAATGAGACTATAACTTATGAAAAACTAATCAATATCGAGTTAGGTTTTTTTAAAAAAATTGACCCAATAAACAAAATTTAATAAATTATATCAAAAATAAAGAATATTATCACCAAAAACACCTATTATATAAAACAAATTTACTATAGTCATGAAAGGCACCCTCCAAAATGCCTAAAAACAAAAACAAACAAGCAATGGCACAACATCAACCAACTCTAGGTCAGAATTACAAATGAATGTACTTAAATTGATATATTGTATTTGTATAAAATTTAGCTATAGGAGAACCTTGTAAGAATAGTTGTAAAAAATTTTGAAACTTGAATTTGCTTGCAGTGTAGATTTCGGGTTCTAATCCCGGCAGGTCAGTATACTTTATTTATTAATTTATTTAAGTAAATTTTGATCTGTGGCAGCACTACCACGTTGTCTAAAAGGTGCTGTGAAATACAAAAATATATGTTTAAATACTTGGACAAAGTTGTCGGGTATTACATCTTTGCCGATATCCTTAGTAACTGAAAAAGAGTAAAATCCTTACTCAGGCGGAGAGGAGAACGATAAAAAAAAAACCATCTCCAACATTTGAAAATGGTTATAAGTAAGTATTGGAGGCATTTTTTAATTGCATATATGTATTTTTTTTAGTGAACAACTAGCAACATAACAATGATTTGGTCTATAATCATTGCAGCAACCTTTGCTGTACTAATATGGTATTTTCTCGTAAAACCTCATAGCTATTGGTCAAAAATGGGAGCTAAACAAAGTAAGCCGTGGATATTTTTTGGTGACTCTTGGATGACTTTATTCAGAAAATTGAGCTTCAATGATTTTGTGCACAAAATTTACAATTTGCATCCAGAAACGAGGTAGGAAGACATAAGATATTTTATAATATTTTATATGAATATTACCCACAGGAAGTTTGAAAGGCCCAGATACATTTCTTTTATTTAGTTACTATTATCAAAATAGCCACTTGCCCAAAAAGTCTTAAATTATATTCATCTACATAACCATTCTTTCCTCTCATCAGAGCTTTACAGATTCGTGGCATCAGTTAAGTTTTTAGTGTTCTGTACGGAGTCCGTCCGTCCGTTTGTCTGTCTGTTATACCCGATTTCTCCGAAATTGTTTAACATAAAAAGACGAAATTTAGTAATGATATAGGAATTTATAGCATCATTAAAGCCGCATATTTTTAAAAGATAATTTTGACTTAAGGGGTTAGTTTTGGGGGGTGAAATCGGAAGTGAAAAAAAAATTACCAACACGAGTGGGGTGTCAAATGAATGCTTGTAAAAACACGAGTTCAAAAATATATATATAACGTAATACTTGCGTACACTTTTCTTCGTATTATTTTTAAAAAATCGCTGTCCCCCCTTTATCTCGAAAAGTACTGAACAAAAAAATTTTGAAAAAAAAAATTATCCACAGGAAGCAGATTGGCATTACCTTTAATAATTTATTATCCACAGGAAGCAGATTGATTTGTATCCAAAAAAACACATGTCCGGTCAATTGTAAATCGGATTGATCAATTTTTTATCAGAGTGTTTGCATAAAATGGCCACTTATAATATATTTATAATATGATATCATTTAAAATATATATTTTCAAAATATGGCTCGACAGCTCTTTTCTAAATTTTCTTAAGATGACTTGCAAAAAAAATATATGGTGATCTGATAAAAATTTGAGGTCTGTAGGGATTTTTGAACGGTAATGTTTTTAGTGTTCCATACGGAACACTTATAAGATCACTTCGGTGTCCGTCCGTCCGTTCGTCACACCCTATTTTCTCCGAAACTATTTGACGTAGAAAGTCGAAATTTGGTACTAATATAGGAACTGATGATCAGAGCCGTGTAGTTTTGGAAGTTAAATTTTGACTTAAGGAGTTAGTTTTGGGGGGTAAAATCGGAAGTGAAAAAAAAATTAATTTACTAGGTCATCGAGTGGGATGGCAAATGAAAGCTGGTAAAAACACGAGTTCAAAAATATATATAATGTAATACATGCGCACATTTTTCTTTGTATAACTTTTAAGAAATCGCGAAATATAGCTGTCCCCTCCTTATCTCGAAAAATACTGAATAAAAAATTTTGAAAACATTCTGGAATATTCTCCACAAGAAGTAGACTGAACGAAAATTATCACGAAGGCATTACCTTGAATAATTTATCTGGTATATAAAAGAAAACAAGTTTTCAGTAAAGATCGAAAAAAAACTTTGTTGAAAACCCATTTGGGGTGTGTTTTGTGAAGTAATTGATCATTTTATAACTCCATAACAAAGATTTTTATTTTAAAAGCAATCAACGTACGGAACACTAATTGCGCAACTCCAACTTGCACTTGACCAGTTATTTTTTTATTCTAAATAATCTTCTCTTACTTAATACCAACGCTCATGTCATGTTGTGATAGAAGTATAAGCGGCAGGTTGTACGATTATGGCAGCTAAATCATCAATTCTAAAATACCAGCATCCTTCCCTCCATGACTCTTTCTATACCCTACCATTCACTTCTCTATGCGCAGTCTCAACAGAGAAATCACAACAAAAAATATAATTAGTTCCCTGTTCATCGAAAAAATAAACAATCTTTAGAATAATATACACTGATGACTCCAAAACTCCAACAGGGGTGGATGCTGCCTTTATCACCCAAAATTTCTCAAAAACTTTCAAATTACCCAGGTACTCCTTCATCTTCACTGCAGAACTTCTCGCCATTAACGAATGTCTCAGATCTACGATTGCATCATTTCTCTCTGCTAAATATCTAATTGTATCTAATTCACAGAGTGCATTAAAATCTATCCAATCTGCAAATCTGGAGGAAGCGTATATCAGGCAAATCAAAGATCTATTACACTGGTCAACACAAGTCTTGTTTCCTTTATTTTTTTTTCTGTTATTGGGTATTTCTATGGCCCTGACTATGAAAAAATACTGGGAGATTGCTAACAGCTTTACCTTTTGAAATATACAGTTTTATTATTTTGCCAAAAAAATACAAAAAAAATAATACATTATGTTAACAAAATTTCTATTGAACACTAGCAAATGATCTTTTATAAAATTCCCTTGAATGAACGACTTTAGGTAGATCTCGTTGCGAACTCCAGCAGTAGTCTGCCATCATATGTGAGTCCCATCGCCCCTGATAACACTCTTCCATTGTCCGAAGATCCTGAAGAAATCTTTCACCCTGCTCCTCTCTAAAATCACCCAGTGGAAATCGATCTAAATGCGAGTACAGGAAGTGGATTTTTATGCTCATGTTGCACCGTAGCTCTTGCAAGTTCGATAGCATGCACTCAACAAGCTCGACATGGTCGTCAGATTTCTTTTGGCCTAGGAAGCTACTCATAACCAAAACAAATGAATTCCAAGCTTTGGATTCGACTTCAGTCATTGATTTGATAAAATTAGGATCTTTCACAAGTTGCCTAATCTGTGGCCCATCAAAAATACCAGCTTTCAATTTTTCTGAACTTAATCCTGGAAACTTGCGTGAAAGAAAAAGCATTCGCAACTTTTGTCAAGCGCCTTCACAAACTGTTTCATTATGCCGAGTTTAATATGAAGTGGTGGAAGTATAATGCGGTCTCGGCTAACAAAAGGCACGTTTATAACATTTTTTGTACCAACTTTAGCTCTTCCCGCACTGGCCAAACAATGGTGTTGTTTGTCATGACTATCCCAGAGACACATGAAACAAGGGAACTTTGTGTACCCCCCTTGTTGACCTAAAAGAAAGTTAACCATTTTCAGATCAACACAAATGACCCATTTGTGGTCTTGATACTTAATTTTTTCCATAACCTTAGAAACATTTACGTATTCTTCTTTTAAAGTCGTCGAATGTGCAATAGGTATAGATCCGTACTTGTTACCGTTATGAAGCAAAACACACTTTAAACTTCTTTTGCTGCTGTCTATGAAAAGACGCCAATCACTAGGTTGGTACTGTTTTAATCCCATCTGCTGCAAAATACCACCAACATCGTTACAAAAAACTAAATCCTTCTCTTGAGAAAAATACGGTAACAGATTTTTTTTTTCCGGGTACGATAAAATGTAATGTAGGTTTCCGGAGTAAGCAAATTTTTTTCTTTTAAACGAGATGCTAAAATTTCAGAAGCTTCTTTTGGTAAGTTCAGATCTCTTAATAAGTCATTTAGTTCTTTCTGATTAAATGGTTGAGGTTCTGAAAGGCTACATTTGTAGTCTGAATCAGAGTCTTCACTTGATGTATTTCGTTCGGGTTCACAGAGATTTGGATCATCAGAAGATTTAGATGTGCTGGGTTGTACCTCTTGTGATTTTAATTGAGTCGTTGAGCAGAAGATAAGTTAGGATATGACCACTTACTTCGATTTCCAGGGTTAATTCCGTTTATTTTCACAACGCAGAAGTAGCAATCGTCATGATGGTTTCGAGGTTCTCGCCAAATCATGGGTGTTACGAACATTATTGCATCTCTTTTTCCACTGGACCATAACCGTAGACATACCACACATTTCTGACATACAATATGAGGAACCCATGGCTTGTCCTGATTACACAATTTTATTTTAAAGTATTGATGATACGCAGTTTTCACAAAGTCCGATATAGGTTTTCGATATTTTGCCAATATATATTCACCACAAATATAGCAAAAACAATCGGGATTAAGCACACAACATCTTCTTGACGAAGCCATATCTAAAACAACAACAAAATATATTTTAGTGTCCAATAAAAAACGAAAATCTAAGTAAAAATAGTAAATGAGGGTAGTTAGCTATAACTCAAAAACAAAAGCTGTTAGAGAAAAATTGTTGCCATATTTAAAAAATATGCGTCAATTTGAGATAGAAACAAAAAAAAATCACAGGAAACAAGCAATTTTCTTTTTTTTGTTGACCAGTGTTATATATTGCCAGTCTGAGACAATAAAAACCGTCTCATTCTTATGGCTTCCAGGATACATTGACAATAAAAGAAATGAGAGAGCTGATTATTTCGCCAAAATTGCGATTTCCTCTGAGAGCCCGAGGGATTTTATTCATCATCTAAAGCTTGAATTTAGGAAAACAATTGCAGTGGGACCTAGAAGACCCCAATAACAAACTTTGGAAGATCACACCCCAAGTCTATCCTCCCGTACATTTCTATTCGCTTTAAGAACACTACCTATAGGACATGTATATTAGACTCACTTCTATCTTCTAAAAAAGGAGGATACCCCTTCCTGTCACTCTCCTTCTCTCACCATCAAACACATCTTCGAATCCCAGCACTACTCTGAATCACGAGCAAAATATGGAATCCCATTTAACTTTATATCTGTCATCCATTCATATAAAACTAGGGATAAGCGAATTATAAGATTCCTAAATGAAATAAATATTTCCGTATAAATTTCCAATATAATTCTTGGGCGCTAAATGACCATAGAAGTCAATGCACTCTATTCCCTTTCAATTCAATCAGATAAAATACCACTAACGAGAAAGACAAATTTTACACTGTCACACATTTTGGGATATTAATTTGTTGAAATGTAAAGGTTTTCCCATAATTCATGTTACTGATGGTAAAGCATGGTTCTGTAAAATTTGAAATGTTATTTTTTTACTTCTTCTTCTTCTTCCTACGTTAGGACCATGTCCTGTGTTCACTTCCAAGGTTTCCCAGAAACAATTGCGATGATGAAGACCAGCTCTCATACCATCTTATTGGTGGTCTTCCAAGCGGTCGAGGTGTGTTTGGTCGCTTCTCTTTTGCAACCTTAGCCAACCGGTCATTTGGCATTCTGTCCACATGGTCTCTCCATTCTCTTCTCCTGTTCCTTGCCCATCTCACCACATTCTGTACTTCACACATTTCCCTTATTTCTTCACATCTCTTCGGTCAAATAAGGTATGTCCTGTTATCGATCTAAGTGTTCGCATTTCTGTTGTTCTTAGGAGTCGTTTTGTTATTGTGTTCTCCGCTCTGATTTCTATCGCGTACGTCATGATCGGTCTTACGCATGTTTTGTATATTCTTACTTTGCTCCTGGTGCTCATATATTTGTTTGTCCAAATTATATCTCTTAAGAATCCTGATATTAATGATGCCTTTGTTGTTTGAGTTTTTACTTCCTCCTTAAGGTTCCTGGTACTTGTTATGTTTGCCCCTAGATATCCGAAGGACATCACTTGTTCTACACTCTGATCATAAATCGCGAGTTTGCATCTTTTCGGTTCTTTAGATATTGTAAGGGATTTTGTTTTCTTTACAGATATTTGCATATTAAACATTTTGACTGTTTGTTGGAACTTATGTAGGAGTCTCTGTAAGTTATCTTCGTCTTCTGATATGATTACTGCATCATCGGCGTAGCATATTATTTTTATTTCTTTGTCTCCCAATCGATATCCTCTCCCAGTTTTCTTTACTTCATTTATTATTTCATCCATTATGATGTTAACTAAGATTGGGCATAGGCTATCTCCTTGTCTGATTCCGGTTGTCATAGGTATTTTATTGCTTAATTTATTTGCCACTCTTACATATGTGTAGTTGTTGATGTTCAACTCTTCGATAGTTTTTATTATATTCGGGTGAATTCCCCTTTTTTGTAGTAGGGTTATGACATCAGTTAACCGTACCCTATCGAATGCCTGGGTAAGATCAATGAAACACGTAAAGGCCATCTTATTAAACTCTTATTATAAATATGGCGTCTATAGTAGACCTGTTCTTTCTGAACCCTTGCTGTTCTTCACAGATTCCGGTTAACATTATTTCTTCTGCTAAAATTTTAGTGAACAATTTTAGTACCGTACTCATTAAGCTGATACCTCGATAGTTTTTTGGATCTGTCCTTTCTCCTTTTTTGAAAATTGGTATCAAGATGCTTTCTTTCCATTCGGATGGTATAATCTTGGCTATGAGTATTTTGTTAAAGAAAATCTGTAATTCTTCTAGTAATTTATTACCTCCATATTTGATCATTTCGTTCTTAATTTCGTACATGCCCGGGGCTTTTCTGTTTTTTAGTTTCGCTGCCATGTGCTGTATTTGATTCATGGAAATGGTCCTATTTGATTGGGCAACATTTTCATCTTCATGCTGTGTTTCCTGTGTTAATGAATTGGTTTCTGATGGACTATAGAGTTTTTCGAAATATCTTTCCCATTCTTCCACCGTAATTTTTGTATTTTATATATACTCATTTATTGTTTTTTTTTTCTATTTCTCAGTAGATTCCATATTTTTTTTGTCCTCTGTACAGATCATGTTCCATATCGTTCGAAAATTTCTCCCAATGCTCTCTTTTGATTCTCTGAATATTCTCGTTGACCCTGTTTCTTACATTTTTATAATCATTGTATGTTATAGCATTGGATCTGTATTGTAGGTACGATTTTCTTTTTTCTTCAGCTAATGTCTTAACTTGTTTGAACCAAGGCTTCGTGTTTAGTTTTCCCCCTTTCTTTATAGTCCTTCTTCCAAATGCTCCTTCTGCTGCTTCTAGCAATTAGTTTTTAGTTTTGTCCATGCCGTTTCTATGTCATCGGACTCTCGAATATAATTTGTGGCTATTTTTTCTGTTAACCTTTGTTGATATAGATATTTGGTTGAGTCGTCGGATAGAGATTCTATATTGATTTTGCTTATTTGTTCGACGGGTTCGCTACGAAGTCGTTGCATGATTGTTCGTATTTTTGCTATTACAAGATGGTGATTCGTTCCAGCATTGGTGGAAGCTAAAGTTCTCACGTCCTGTATTCTTGTTGGATGAATATTTCTATTTGTGATTACGTAATCAATTGTTGATCTTTGTCCACGTGTATTTTCGAAGGTGTATTTGTGTTGTGGTTTATGTGGATAAAAGGTGTTGTTAATTCTAAGTTCATGTTGTATGCATAGTTGTATCATTTGTTCACCACTATCGTTTATAGTTTCTTCGTTGAATCGATTTTTGATGCCAGGTATAACTTCATCACCAATTCTTGCATTAAAATCCCCTAGAACTATTATTTCATCATCACTAGGTATGTCGTCTAAAACTATTTGTAGGTCCTGGTAAAATAGGTCTATCTCCGTTTGAGGTTTGCTGGTATCGGGTGCATATATACTTATTATGTGTGTTGATCTTGATTTGTGTAGTTCGATCGTCACTTGTAGTAGTCTTTCGTTAATATATTTCGTTTTGCTGACTTGGTTTTCAAATCTTTCATGTAGCAGTATGCCAACCCCGGATGCAGCTCTTTCATTTTTTTTTTTGCCACTGTATATCAGTATGAAGTTTTCATATTTGTTGTTTCCTTTGCCTTTTTTTTTGGTCTCCGAGAGTGCACATATGTTTTTATATATATATATATATATATATATATATATATATATATATATATATATATATATATATATATATATTATTTTTTTACAAGCGCATATATTTTAAACAGCTCACGAATAGTTGTACTGGTGAAACAGTCTCAAACGATTACATTCCCCTGCGCAGTTTTCATTTGTTCCTTTATCGAACCTGAGATTGAAAAACACTCTCTTAAAATCAGGAACTTCAAATTGAGGGTACCTAGTTTATAAGGTGAACAAAATTGTATTATTTTTTCGTAAATCTGTAAAAAACTATTAAAAAATAAGGTCTCGAAGTTATAGAGAAAAATTCGAAGATTTTCATGTACAGAGCGCAGAGCAGGTATATATTTGAATAGACTGCGCTCTTCCTCTTACTTCCTTTTGGGTATTGTAAGTGGACCTCTTTTCTTTGTTACAATAGATGTTTGCCATTTTATACTATATTAAGGTAGTTTTTAGATTGAATATGTGTATATGTGAATACATAAACATGTGTGTAATCCGTGCCTTAGTCAGTTGAGATAGAATTTTGTGTAAAAGCAAACGGTTATTAAAATTTTTGTGTCCAATTTTTCAGTTTATAATAAAATGTGTCCCAAAAATAATAGGAGAATCTAAACATGCAATTATAACAAGTAAGAGACATTTTCACGGAAACTAGTATTTGAAACAAGAAGAAATATAACAAAATGCTACTTAGAATGAGACTTTTAAGTATTGGTTGAGAGGGCATAAATATTTTTAGTGGATTATTGGATATAAGTCAACGCATTGCAAGATGCAGTATCTATTATTTTCAGTATTCTAAATAAAAAGCGATTGAAGAAGAAAAAAATTCAACACGGTACGAAGCACATGAAGAAGAATGTCTTGCTAATCACTCTAGATGGGTGTTAAAAATGGAAGTTGATGCAATAAAAGAAATGTTTTCCAGGTCCGAGGAAATATTCGAGGCAAAATACACAAATTATATAGGAGATGGTGATTGAAAAATATATAAAGCAATTGTAGATCTAAAAACGTATGACAATGACACAACTACTGAAGAAAATGAGTATATTGGACAGGTAGAGAAGAAAATGGGTACGCTACTTGGCAGTGCTAAAAAAATGAAAATTATGTTCAAAAGTAACACTGACGGATTTGCTTAATAAAAAATTAGCCGAATATTATGGATTAAGAATAAGGCGAAGCAGCAACTAAACTTTGTAGAAGATATGAAGACAGCAATTTGGGCCACCTAAGTTTAAATTTTAGAATAATTGAAAATTTAGTTTTTTTTTGTGCTAAATATAAAATTCAAGCTTCTAGTTGAAACACCAACAAGCGACTTTGCTGATGAGGTCCAGTAGAAGATCCTTTGTTATGACGCCATTATTATTAAAATTATTGTTTAATTTTTATTTTTTACGTTATATGTGGTAAAACAGTTACCAAACCACAAAAATATAAAAGTTTTTCTTTTATTGAAAAATAAATGATAAAAAATCAATTTTTGTGTAGCTCGTTAAAGTAGATTCCCTCTTAGACTAATTAGTACACAAGCCTACTTTCCACTGTTCTGATGTTTCTATTAACCAAAAGGTTTTTTTTATTATGAACACGTAGCAATTCACAGCAAAGCAAACGTTCTTTATTGCCAAAAGGCTAATCTTAGCAGTCTGTTAGGATGTTTTTGGACACCGTTAAAACATGCCTTTAGGATACAAAAATGAGAAGATTAGCAATAAATAATGATACAATTTTCTATAATGTGAATATTTTATAGAAATACTCCTGTTTTCTAATATTTTTATATACTTAGCAACAAGAATATTTGGAAAGTACAAAATATCTTTCTTAGTTTTTTTTTCAGAAATATTTCTCAAAGATGTGTTATATTTTCAGATATACTGGAGTATACACTTTTAACAGTCCGGTACTTGTTTTAAGAGATCCGGAATTAATCAAACAGATAACTGTTAAAGATTTTGACCATTTTACCGATCATCCACCAAGTGTTGACCCAGATGCAGATCCATTATGGAGTAATGCCCTATTATCCTTAAAAGGTATGAAACATATCCATTTCTTCTACCAGATGCATCTTTATTTTAAAATTTAGGGTAATTAATTAATGATATAGAGGTACAGTTTTGCTTATAAAAAAATCATTCGAATCCATGGTAGTTTGACATACTTTGGACTATAAAGGTTTTCGGTATTGTTAAAATTTTTATATGAGCTGAAACTTACCTGTCCTAAACGGTTGACCTTATGTCGTGGAGAATGGATTCTCGCTGTAACAACGCTACTAAATATGGCTTTTTTATTTAGAACCTATAAACGTTGTTAAAATAAACAGAATTAAGGTGTTACTATGCTAGACAATAAAATAAAGAAACTAAGATAAAATAAGACATATATTTATTTCTATGTATTTACGTATTAGACTTGTAACCCATTATAGTACTATAAAATATTAAAATATAAAACTGGGATCAAATTAAAAGACATATACAAACTTAAACTCTTTATGAAAGAGCTCTTTTGCTTAGATCGGTGGTCTAAAGTCTTAGTAATGGGACTCCAAAAAAGGCTAGCAGGAAAATCTGAAATACCAAGTAGCTGGTAGCAAAGAGGATTTAAAAACCTCTTGATAGAGAAAAGTGTAGTCGGAAGGTGAACTGATTGTAAAAATTATGAAGAATGAAAGTAGGGGTAAAAATAACAAAACCATAAACTAATAAAAGTCATAAAATCTACAGTAAAAGTCATAAAACCCTAAAGCCGGCAGTAAACCCCGAAAAGGAAAAAAATGTACTACCTCGGTCTCAGTATTTTTAAATGATTTTACCTTATCGACTTGGTAGCATGTAGCCAGAGGTATTTGGGAGGAATGAGGTACTATAAAAAAGTGTCGGCATGCTTCTATAAAAAACGGTCTTTTTTACTGGGAATTTCAGAGTGAGTCGAAAAGCAACGAAATAATTAAAAAAGGAAAACCGTAACTTATCCATAGGAGAGTTTCCTCGTCCAAAAATGGAGAAAATTGCGACACATTGTAAAATTAATTCAATAAAATTAATTATAATTGTGCTATATAGACTTCCCAGCTATATAAATAATATTGAATTTTTAGATGAATTTGAATCCATTTTTTCGAAAATCTTATTTATGTCTGAGAATCTGATGTGCTTGGATGACTTTAATTTAAATATACTTAGCATTGATTCTACTCATACTCGGTAATTTATTTTCCTATTGGATGCCTAAAATTTGAGAAAGATCTGGTGCAACGGTTATAGATCTTATCATATGTTTAAATTCTTCTCCATTAAATAGTGGTGTTGATACTGCCTTTCATGCTTTTGATCACTTTGTAATCGAGTGTCAGTTACAAGTAAAAGTTTCAAAGCATAAACCTCTTATTCCTACATATATAGATTTACGAGGCTAGGACCATGAGATTTTTCATGAAGATCTTTTAAATATTCTTCTTGTCAACATACACCGTTAAAGGGTATTAACAATGACATAGCGACTTTTAATTCCTATATTATAGATTTTTTTTGAAACCCATGTTCCATTAAGAAGTGGACGCATTACTAAGAAAAAAGCTCATTGGGTCACGCATAATTCGGTTCTAAGCTCTGTTTTGACGTGAGTGTGGTGGAATTTGGTGCTTTGATAGAAGCCTAGATATTTGTTTGCTTCTTTGTTGAGCATGTTATTGAGTGTTTCATTGTAGATAGTTTCTGTCTCATGACGGCCTTTCCATTGGCCTTTGTTGATGTGGAGCACTTTATATTAAATTATACCAAATTCCATATTGTTTCTGTGGCACCGTAGAGTTTTATGTCATCCATATATACGATATATATTATTATTAGTATTAATATGATTCTGGTTGCTCGTTTGCTTGGTACTAGAACATTCATCAGCCGCAGCTGGATGACGGTCTACTATTTCATATATGTAGATTTAAAAATGTCCTGACATTGCATTTCACTGATTAATATTAGAGGTAGAAATAAGATTGTTAAATTTTTGGGGAGAGAACAGTGTACTATTCCAGTGGAAGATATCACTATGGGGATAATATCAGCACGGTCCTGCCTCCACTATTGCTTAATCTCATGTGTTAATTCAGCATATTTCGCTAACTTTTTATGGACTGTTTCCTGGATGTTGTTAAAGTTGGGAACAACAACGTTAATTAGGAAAGTTTTCTTCTGAACTTTAACCACCAATACAATATCGGGCCGGTTCGCAGCCATAGTTCTGTCAGTAAGTACGGTCCTATTCCAATACAGTCGAAAGTTTTCGTTTTCTAAAACTCTCTCGGGGGTGTATTGGTAATATAGACTAGTACATGACGTAAGCTGATGAAGTTTCAGATAGATTATCCTCCCTACGCAGATATGGCGATGTAAATACTCTGTAGATACTAGTGATGTACAGCCAGCCGTAATATGTTTTATTGGTTCAGATGTCTGGTTACACAAGCGGCACTTGTTATTGATGACATTTGCAGTGGGGATAACCTGATCCTAAATGGCTACAAAGAAACCTTCTGTCCCGGGAAATAAATCATCCTGAGCCGGCCAAAAATTGGACGACTTGTTGTCGACATACTCAGCATTCATGTCATGAAGATGCCTCCCATGGAGCGGTTTTTGTCGCCATGATTTAATTTGTAAAGCAGTTCTTTCCAGCGTCTTTATGACCTGGTCTTGAAGGGTACCTCTGCTTAAATTTAGGAGAGTGTAATCGGCCAGATTAACTGTTCTATGAAGAGAAGATATTTCCTGTCCAAGGAGAAAGTATTTTTGCAAATTTGTAATCTGCTTTTGATGTAGGTACTGTATGTCAATGAGCCCTCTCCCTCCTTGGTTTCTTGGTAATGTTAGTCTTTCTATGCACGATTTAGGGTGGTGAACTCGAAATTTCGTTACAGTGGTTCTTGTCTTTCTCTCAATATTCTCTAAATCAGTCTTCGTCCGTTTAAGAACTCCGAATGTATATCGCATAGGTATTTATAGTATTCATTGTATTTTTAGCATTTAGTTTAGTTCTAAGGATTGCCTCAAGTCGTGATAAATATACCTCTCTGAATTTTGATAAGATCAGTTGTGATGGTACCAACATTATGATTTACTACTTGCTGAGTTGACCATCGAGACATTTCAGACTGCAGTAAATCGATAAATGGGGAGGCTATTTTATAAAGTTGAAGAACCCTCAGTAACCACGAGTGTGGAACTGAATCGAAGGCTTTGCGATAGTTAATATATGCTATATAGAGATTTCTTTATTTATGTATTGCTTGTTCTAATATGACTGAATCAATCAACAATTGCTTTTTGCATCCTTGCGACTTCTGGATATAATCTTTCTATTCAGCAGAGATTATATTGTTATTCATCGTGTGTTTATAAATCTTTTTAGTTATGCATGCTGTGAACAGTTTATATATTGTTCGACTTCTTCAGCAGAAATAACAGTGTTCTCCATTTGATCCACTTGTTGCATCTTTCGCTCTTCTTCCTTTATCCATGGGGCTTCATCATTATTAGCGGTGGAGTTCGACCAAACAGATTCCCAGAAATCTCTAATTTGATGTTGAGTAGGAGGTTTATCGTTAGTAAGGGTCGCTACAGTTTGTAATCTTCGATAGAATTGCTTCTCGTTGTTTTGGAATAGTTTATTAGATGTTTTTCTGAGGTTGGACTCCTTATATCTCCTTAGCCGCTTATATATTACACTTAGCTTCTGTTTTAATGTATCAGGTACTTCAACAAGAGTCTATTTAGTTTTATTGTACATCGCGTGGATACTCATACTTCCTACAATTATGCCAATTTGTCGTTGTAGTTTTTTGCTTCGATGTCCTTTCTGGTAAGCTGTAATCCTACCAAGATCCATTCTTAGTTTCGCAATCTTGTCGTTTAATCGTCTTTCCCAAGGGGGATAGCGGTTTCCTTTCTGGACGCTTTTGGACCATGGTGGATATTGTAGCCAATGAAGGATGCTCCTCAAGATATTGAGGTAGGATCATCTATTAAGCTGGTCATAATCGTTAGCTTTTTGGTGCTGATTATTATCATTTATATTATTATTAGATTGTGATTTAGCATCTTAAAAAAAATAAAAGCGCAGAATTAGGTAAAACACCTATCGTTCGACGCTCTCTATCGACTCTCGTGAAATTGAGTTGGTCATGGTATTACCAGACTTTTTTTATATACTGATAATAATCCCGTAGTAGAGAAAGACATGAAAAATGGAAAAGCTGCAGGGTCGGGAGACATTCCCATTGAGCTAGTGAAATATGGACCAATTATTTTATTAGTATATATCAGTTCCATTTACGAGAAGGGTCACAGAAAGGTACCTAGAAAATACAGAGGAATCAGCATCACTATGGCTTTGGGTAAGTTGTATGGCAGAATAATTAACAAAAGAATTGAATTGTTATATGAAGACAAAGAAGGATAAAGTGGCTTTAGAGCTGGATAATCATGCATGGACAATACATTTACTTTTCAGCAAATATTAGAAAAACGGAAAGCTCGAAACCTACCGACTCACCTCGCGTTCATAGATCTAGAAAAAACCTACGATTCAGGTTAGTTCAGGTTAGAAAAAACTATTTAATGTACTAAAGTTGGCCTTCCGCAAAGCGCGATAATGACTGGAAACAAAATATCTTTAAAGATAAAAGGCTTGAAAAAGGGATGCTGCCTGTCACCCAACCTTTTTAAAATGTGTTTACAGGAAGCAATGGAAGTATGGAGGAGGAAGTGTACAAGAATGGGGACAGATTGGATTGGTAACAACCTATTCCTTGCCGATGATCAGGTGGTTGTAGCAAATTGCGAAGAAGACATAGAATGAATAGACATGATGAAAAAGCTAAAAGAAGAATACGAAACATGGGATATGAATATAAACATGAAAAAAATAGAGTATCTTAGGGTGGTTGAGGATGGAGAAGAAAAACCAGATTTGAAGTTGAGGGTAATAACTAGATGAGAGGAGTTTAAGTACTTGGGAAACGTAATTTCCAACAAAGAATCATCACAGAGAGACGTAAAGTACAGGACTCAACAGGCTAAAAAATGCGCAGGTATTCTAAACTCTTTACTATGGTCGAACCAGATAAAAATGAAAACAAAACTGATACTCTATAGGGCGATGTAATACCGATATTAACATATAAATCAGAATGCTGGTAAATGACAAAAAAAAAGATAAGCAAAAGATAGACGCGGTAGAAATGAATTGTTTAACGAGAGCATGTAGAATATCTAGAGAGGAGCATGTCCAAAATGAAGAAATAAGAAGACAGATAGGAAGAATACATACAATAGAAGAAATAATAGAAACCAGATAGTTAATTTGGTACGGACACGTGAAAAGAATGCCTGATACTGGATGGCGAAAAAGAGTATTTGAATATATTCGTATTGGCTAAGCTACGCTCTTATGGTATGTCTGAAAAGTTCTGTTTGTGGCTCTCATGTTTCCTCAGAGAGCGTTCTTTACGAGTGGCAGTCGACGGATTTCTTTCTAACATCTTCACTATCAACGTCGGTGTGCCCCAAGGCTACATACTATCTCCTACTCTCTTTCTGCTGAAAAAGACTGGAAACCCAATCTACAGCTCTGCAGATGACAGTACGCTTATCTCTTCATTCACTTTGAATGCTCGGTTATCGGCTACTCAGACAAATATCCGCACACAGCGGGAAGTCGTTCAACTTAACAAAGACCTGGAAGAAATTCTATCTTGGGATGACAGTAACCAAGTGGAATTTAACGCTACAAAAACCCAGGCGGCAGTTTTTCTAAAAAAGTTAACGTTGCTGAATCCGACATAGTTATGGCGGAGCACTCCATTCCAATTTGTTGGGCGTTAATTTTGGACCGAATATGTCCTGACATGAAAATGTCGCAGGGATAGCAAGGAGAGCTTCTCAAAAGTTGGAAATATTATTTCGAACCAGAAAGCTTTACACTCCACAACTGTTAATTCTTTACAAAGCTCAAATTCGATCAAATGGAATACTGCTCCCATGTTTGGGACTCCGCTCCCAAACATAGATTGCATTTGTTGGATTCTATTCAGAGAAGAGCTGTTCGTTTGATTGGAGACCCGGAACTGACCGGCTGCCTTGATTCGCTGGAACATCCAAGAATGGTTGGCGACTTGAGCCTATTCTACAAGTATTTTCATGAAAAGTGTTCGAAGGATGTAGCCCGCTTAATTCTTCCCAGAGCGGTGCATGTTAGAAATACACGTCGCGCTAATACTTCACATCCGTATGAGGTTCAGGTTGTTACTCCTCGTACAACGCTTTTCAAGCAGTCTTTTATATGGAGAAGATCATCCCTTTGGAATAATTTGCCCAGGACTGTGTTTCCCACCGAGTACAATTTTCAGCGATTCAAGAACAACGTGAATCGCTTTTTCCGCACACGTGTCGCTTCTATAGCGTTTTAGGGCTTCCCTGCAGCACGGGTGCTGGACCCATAGAAAAAAATATTCCATCAAAGAAAGGAAGACCAGCACTTACATGAATCAACGGAATAATGGACATAATGAGACACATAACAGAGTTATCGACGAGAATGATTGGAAAGATAGAGGGGCATGGCGGTCGACGCAGCAGATGCTGGATTTCTCGTTTATATATATATATATATATATATATATATATATATATATATATATATATATATATATATATATATATACATATATATATATATATATATATATATATATATATATATATATATATATATATATATATATATATATATATATATATATATATATATATATATATATATATATATATATATATATATATATATATATATATATATATATATATATATATATATATATATATATATATATATATATATATATATATATATATATATATATATATGTATATATATATATATATATATATATATATATATATATATATATATATATATATATATATATATATATACCCGGTTCCATATCACCAGATTCCTTTATAGATTCTCCATATTATTTGCAACAATTACTAGGTCATCAGCATATAACATTTCAGACACGTACACTTGATGGAGCTTGTAGACACCTAATCTTGCCCCCTTTAATTCTTAGCCACATTTTTTGTACATAGCATCCAGTAGGATAATGAACAGCAGTGGGCTTAATACTCCTTCCTGTCGCACACCTGCGACTGTGACAAATTCCTTTGAACTAATATCATTTGTTCTTATCATGTTCCTAGTAACGGGGTAAACACTTCAGCAGTATTTTGTCAACTCCTCGATCCTTCAATATCTGCCATATTTTCTCCCTGGGTACGCGATCAAAAGCTTTATTCAAGTCGATAAAACACAGGTACAACTTGCTATTGTGGACCAACGTCTTTTCAACCAATTGTCTTAAACTGAATACGAGATCCACCGTGCCTCTCTCTGGCCTATCTTTAAGTTCTTTTGAATTTTTTTTATTATTTTGTGTGTTAAGACTAACCATCGACTGAAATACATCAATCACGGTCACTTATTTTCGAGACATGGCAAAATAAAACTGTTTTTTGAAAATGCCCAAAACCAGGGGCGAAACGTCAAAATAATAAAAAAAATTCAAAAGAACTCAAAGATATTCATTTATTTACATAAAGGTTCAAGAGATCAAATCTATATATATATATATATATATATATATATATATATATATATATATATATATATATATATATATATATATATATATATATATATATATATATATATATATATATATATATATATATATATATAATATTCATATATATATATATATATATATGGGACGTTCTTTGTCAAACGGAACAAGGCTCTGCCCAAAATTCATGTTGATGGATTTGAGTGATCTTGGGCTTAAAATGTTCGTTATTGATCTCTCTATATGGGCTAGTGTGGCCTTTTGGAAAATTTCTAAATGGCGGCTCAATATGGCGGATAGAAATCAGAGAAAAATCAATATTCTGGAGTAAAAAGTTAACAAAAAAAAAATTACTGCTGATTCGATTGGTTTTGGGTGCAAATTGTTTGTAATTGACAGCCCTAAAAAGTTGAATAGGTTGGTTGGCGAAATTCAACATGGCGAATCCAAGATGGCGGCTGAAACCTCAAAATCGTCGAAAAATGAAAAAAATCGAGACTCTGACTAGAGTTTTTGACACTTAACCTGATTATATTGGCCTCCAATGTTAAGCGTTAATCACTCATTACTTATACAGGATATTATGAATCCAAAATTCAAAATGGCGGCTCCGATTAACTTCAAATTGTAAGAGAGAGTTTTCACACTTAACCTGATTATGTTGGCCTCAAATGTGGAGTTTCAATCACTTATTACATATACAGGTTATTATGAATCCAAAATGGCGGCTCCGATTAACCTTAAAATGTAATAAAATCGGTAAAAAATGGTGAAATTTAGTGGAAACAGTCTCAAACGAGTATATTGATGGCCACCTAACGGGGAAATAGAGACCTTTTCACTTTCGCGACTACTTATATAACCCGCTTCGATAAATATGAATACAAAATTTATTGTAATAAAATATTCAATGACGATGAGATTTTCCCTTCTGACTCTTAAAGATATAGAATTCTGAATATTCTCCAAAAACAGTGAAAATCATATAACGGATCTTTAAAAATAAAATATTCTTCAACTGTTTGCTTTGAAAATACATTTTTTCTACTCATTATAGCATTTTTCCTAATTAAAAATGAATTATTGAGACCAAAATGTTAAGCAGATTTTAAATAGGGTTTTAGAGACTAAAATTCGGTTCAATAGACTTTTAGAGTAAACTTAATAGAGAGGTTAAGACATTTTAGTATAGTGTTTCGTCTCTTAATTAGCACCATAAAATACTCTTTTTTTTGTTATTCCGAATGCGGATTCGTATTCAGAATGCACAAAGCCACGAGATAACACTTTTCGCTTAAGAATTTCAAGTAAATGGGTTATGCGAATTTATCTGACAGTGGGTTTTTCCTTATATATGGCATTGCTTGACGCCATTTTGACTCCGCCATATTTGATTTATGAAGTTTGACTTCATGATACAAAAAGCTGACATTTGACGATTTATGAACCATCAATATACTCGTTCGGGACTGTTTCCATCTAAATTTCACCGTTTTCTACCGATTTTGTTACAATTTGAAGTTAACCGGAGCCGCCATTTTGAATTTTGGATTCATAATAACCTGTATAAGTAATGAGTGATTAACACTCAACATTGGAGGCCAATATAATCAGGTTAAGTGTCAAAAACTCTAGTCAGAATCTTGATTTTTTCCATTTTTCGACGATTTTGAGGTTTCAGCCGCCATCTTGGATTCGCCATGTTGAACTTCGCCAACCTACCTATTCAACTTTTTAGGGCTGTCAATCACAAACAATTTGCACCCAAAACCAATCGAATCGGCAGTAAATTTTTTTTGCTAATTTTTTTATTCCAAAATATTGATTTTTCTCTGATTTCTGTCCGCCATATTGAGCCGCCATTTAGAAATTTTCCAAATGGCCACACTAGCCCAGAAAGAGGGATCAATAACGAACATTTTAAGCCCAAGATCACTCAAATCCATCAACATGAATTTTGGGCAGAGCCTTCTTTCGTTTGACAAAGAACGTCCCATATATGTATATATATATATATATATATATATATATATATATATATATATATATATATATATATATATATATATATATATATATCTTACATACATACATAACAATATATACGGATTTTTCCTTTATATAGTGAAAAAACTCTCTTTAGTGAAATTTCGGTCAACATTTTGGTCTTTCACTATATAGAGTGTCGACTGTATATATATATATATATATATATATATATATATATATATATATATATATATATATATATATATATATATATATATAATAATCCCGTAGTGTAATGTAAAAGATGTCCGATGATTTCTGGACTCGCTAGCGTATAGAAAATTTTTTTCCTTTCCTACTTTAAAAATACTACCCGGTACAACAATAATTTTTAACTTCGGAAATATTGTCATGTTTTTATTCTATTCTGGTGACTGAGCTAGACGGAGACACTCGTGAGGGGAAAAGTATAAGGATAACTACTATTTTCAGTACATAACCTTAAAAAAATATTTCTTACATAGTATAATTAATTTCGATATAAAATATCAATGCTTATATTATTTTCTTTAATCATTGTTTAGGGGATCGATGGAAGGAAATGAGAAACACTCTTTCACCAACATTCACTAGTTCAAAAATTAAGACTATTTACCTTCTAATGTTGGAAACAGCCCAGAATTTTGTAAATCACTTTTTGCAACAAACGGATGAAATTATTGAAGTTGAAATGAAAGATGTTTATTCAAGGTAAGATAAGTTTTACAAGTCAAATTTTTTTCCAATTATGTATGTCCAATAAATAAATTATAAATATAATAAAATACTCTTTTTCTAAGAGTTATTTATCTACAATTAGGTCTTATTAGTAATATAACGTATATTGTTCTGCGAGGAGCTGTATTTACGTAATTGTTTAGCAACGTCTCAGCGTTATCTAACTGAATTTATAACACGATTAAAGTATAGACTATTTAGAACTCTTTGAAGCAATTCTGGATGAGTATTATGATCTTCAGATATTAACGCAGTAGCACCGGTTTAATCGCATCTAGTCACGCCTTTTTGATAGTATTTTGTGGTTACGCAAAAAATTTTAGTCTCTCGTATTAAAAATTTTAGTTAATGTTTAGCATCTTATCGATATTTTTATGGAGCGACTAGGGTGCGGAAAAAGCGATTAACATTGGTCCTCAATCGCTGTAAATTTTACTCGGTGAGAAACACAGTCCTGGGCTAATCATACCAACGGAATATGGCTCTTTAAAGGAGTAACAAGCTGAACTTCATACAGATGTGAAGTATTAGCGCGACGTGTATTCCTAACATGAATTGCTTTGGAAGAAATTAAGCGAACCACAGCCACCTAGCACTTTCCGTGGAAATACTTGTAGAATAGGCTCAAGTCGCCAACGTTCTTCGATGTTCTAAGGAATCAAAATTGCTGGTCAGTTTTGTGTCTCCAATCAGACGAACCCCACTTCTGAATAGAATCCAACACATGCAGTGTATATTTAAGAGCAGAATCCTAAACTGGGAGCAGTATATCATCGTTGGTCGAATTTGAGCTTTGTGCAGAATTAGCAGTTGCTGTGGAGTGTAAAGCTTTCGGGTTTGAAATAATATTCCCATCTTTTGAGGCGCTCTCCTGCTATGCTTGCAACATGATCATGCCAAGACATATTTGCTCCGAAATTACCGCACAGCAAATTGAGTGACCATGTTAGAGGAAGGGAGATCCCCGACTTAACTATGTCCGGTTTTTTAGAAAAAACTACTGCCTGAGTTTTTGTAGCATTAAATCCTACTTGGTTAATGTCATCCCAAGATAGAATTAATTTAGATCTTTGTTAAACCGAACGACTTTCTGTTAGCTGCTGATATTTACATGAGTAGCCGATGTTCGAGCATTCGAAGTGAATGAAGAGATAAGCGTACTGGCATCGGTAAAGCTGTAGATTCGATTCCTGGTTCTTTCCAGCAGATCGTTAAGGTACATGAGAAAGAGAATAGAACCCAAACATGGTCGAATGTCTTGGATATGCCGAAATTCTCCAAAGTGTTCCATTGCATTCTTCCAGCCATGTTGCATAAGCTAGGAGATTTCCTGTCGATCTTTGCTTACGAAAACCATATCGATGGTCGCTCAAAATATTCAATCCTTCAAGATATTTCGGGGATTTCGTCAGCGCCAGAGCTTTTTTGGTGTCTAGTTTCATTAAAATACGTCTTATGATACGTTGTCTGACGCCCTACGAGAATAGTTGATTGTGCTTTTCCTGGGAAATCGACAGAAGAATGTCAAGCAAAAGGTTAACTAGTTGGCTTTCTCAACTGGTGTTATTGCAACATCTGTTCGTGTAACTGGTGGTTTTTAGATAAATCTTGTCTAATGGCCTTAGCAACTGATCAAAAGGACCTGGAATTGTTGAGGCAGGCAAGACGTTTGTTTTCAATTCTTTGATTGTATGACTCATTGCTTTCGTCGATAATTCCTTTGCATCTATTCCGGGTATGAGTAAAGATCTTTCGATTTATGACGTTAGAATTTTTACGCCATTACCGGTAGGCAAAGGATTAAAAGCAACAGCTTCGGTACAACTTGCCATTGGAAGTGTATTTCATCGAAAAAGGGATGTAAGCTTCCATACCAGCCGAAATGAGATCGGAAGCCTCCTTAGCGCAGTTAGATAGGTCGTCAGATCTAAAACAAATATCTAATTTAGCAGATTTGTAGTTCCAAATCTTGCGCGGTTTAGGCGCCTTTCTGTCCCTGATCGCTTGAACTCTCGCTGTCAAAAGGTCGGAAGAACCGGACAATAGATCTACGATGATAGTGTAAATCTCTGGATTGGTGGTTAAAAACAGGTTAAGAAGATTGGCGAACTCCCCATCGTGTTCAGGGATCCGTGTTGGTTCATCCATAAGTTGAGTAAAGCTATAACTGATTGAGCATGATTCAGCTTTACGACCTTGTTCGTTGGTAGTATTTGAATACCTAAGCAAGTTGATATTGTGGACATTCAAGTAAGCCAGGATGGCAATTTCGGCATTTAGATAATTAATCTGTAAATGATCAATGGTACCGGCAAGAGACGTAGATGTGATGATATCACATCTAAGCTGTTCTTTTAGTCGCCGTCTACGACAGGCAGAACGTATCGGGAGTGATATTCTATCCCGCATCTCCACAGGATAAAATAAAATGAACGTAATTTTCTTCTTGTTATACGCTGCACATCTTTCTCAATTTCTAATGGTATCCTTTCTGGAGATTTCTTATTAAGGAAAGAATATTGACTATTTCTCCTCCTAATTATCCGTAAATTATTGAATCAGTATCACATTGGCATATGAACATACTAAGTTGCTAATATTGCTGGTGGACTGTTGATATACAAGCACATTATACCCATTTAATACTGTGAACTTAAATCAAGCACGCCCCTCTACTTGAATCAAAGTTATTTTTTCAGTGAAATATGTTGCTTTCAAAGTAAAAGTAATTGTGGTTGTTTTAGTTTAGCAGTTATATAGATTTCTAGTTTACTTCCCATCACCCCTCCTTTTAAAACATTGAGAAATGAACTGCAACATTTTTAGAATATTCCTGTGTGGAAACGCATACTTAATAGAGAAAAATGACATATAAATGATCTGTTAATCCAAAATTCCAAAGATTCAACGATTTTAGTTCCCTGATTCTAATCACCGGGCAAAGAGATTGATAGAGTCCATCAAATGCATATTTGGAAGCAGAACTTTAAAAATTTGAGCAGTATTTCATATATGATCGAGATTGAGTTATGTATAGTACTAAACCACAAATCGTAACACATTTGTTCGTGGCAGGAACAAATGCAAAGAAATTATCGACGAAACCAAGGAGGTACACAATCAACGGATTATAAACAAACTTCTTGCTTGTCCCGACAATTTCAGGTCCTTTTAGTCGGTCGCTAAGGCAGTCAGTTAAAATTTCACCAAATCCACCATACCACTACTCACACGGCCAGATAATTCTATTGCAACGACACCTGTTGATAAAGCGAATTTGTTGGCTTCACATTCTACTGTCGATTTCCAAGGAAAAACACCACCTACTCTTCCCATAGTGCAGTCAAGGATGCCCGATGTTGTCTTCAGACAGCGTATCATTAAGCGTATTCTGATGAAGCTAGACACCAAAAAGGCTTCTGGCGCTGACGGAATACCTGCCATAGTTCTTAAAAACTGTGCGAGGGAACTAACACCAGTTTTCTGTAGACTTTTCAACCTAGCCTACAGAAAGGGAATATTTCCTTCCTGCTGGAAATGTGCTACAGTTCAGCCGATACCTAAAAAAGGCAAGAAGACCTTGCCAAATAACTACCGACCAATCGCACTGCTTTCAATAATATCGAAAGTCATGGAGGGGGCTATCAATCAGCATCTTCTAAAATATCTTGAAGGATTCAACATTATTAGCGATCACCAATATGGCTTTCGTAAAAATAGATCAACAGGAGATCTTCTGACTTATGTAACACATGTTTGGAACAATGCAACTGAACACTTTGGAGAATCTCGAGCGGTTGCTCTTGACATATCCAAGGCATTCGACCGTGTTTGGCACGATGGGCTCTTTGCTAGGCTACGTTCTTATGGTATGTCTGAAAAGTTCTGTTTGTGGCTCTCATGTTTCCTCAGAGAGCGTTCTTTACGAGTGGCAGTCGACGGATTTCTTTCTAACATCTTTACTATCAACGCCGGTGTACCCCAAGGCTCCATACTGTCTCCTACTCTCTTTCTCATTTACATTAACGATCTGCTGGAAAAGACCGAGAATCCAATCTACAGCTTTGCAGATGACAGTACACTTATCTCTTCATTCACTTTGAACGCTCGGACATCGGCTACTCAGACGAATATCCGCAGACAGCAGGAAGTCATTCAACTTAACAAAGACCTGGAAGAAATTCTATCTTGGGATGACAGTAACCAGGTGGAATTTAACGCTACAAAAACCCAGGCGGCAGTTTTTTTTCTAAAAAAGTTAACGTTGCTGAACGCGACATAGTTATGTTGGGGCACTCTATTCCTCTAACATCGTCACTCAATTTGTTGGGCGTTAATCTGGGAGCAAATATGTCCTGGCATGAACATGTTGCAGGCATAGCAAGGAGAGCTTCTCAAAAGTTGGGAATATTATTTCGAACCAGAAAGCTTTACACTCCACAACAATTGTTGATTCTTTACAAAGCTCAAATTCGACCAACTATGGAATACTGCTCCCATGTTTGGAGCCCTGCTCCCAAACATACACTGCATTTATTGGATTCTATTCAGAGAAGAGCTGTTCGTCGTCTGATTGGAGACCCGGAACTGACCGTCGGCCTTGATTCGCTGGAACATCGAAGAACGGTTGGCGACTTAAGCCTATTCTACAAGTATTTTCATGGAAAGTGTTCAAAGGATGTGTCCTGCTTAATTCCTCCCAGAGCGGTGCATGTTAGACGTACACGTCGCGCTAATGCTTCACATCCGTATGAAGTTCAGCTTGTTACTCCTCGTACAACGCTTTTCAAGCAGTCTTTTATATGGAGAACATCATCCCTTTGGAATAGTTTGCCCAGGACTGTGTTTCCCACCGAGTACAGTCTACAGCGATTCAAGAACAACGTGAATCGCTTTTCCTCCGCACACGTGTTGCTCCTGTAGCGCTTTAGGGACTTCCCTATAGCACGTGTGCTAGACCCATAAAAAAAAATATATCGTGTATTTTTTACCATATATTGATAGTAGTGGGTGCTTCTTGTTTCTGACAATTAAGTGTAGAGTGTAAAAGAAATAGTGTAGCTAATAAATTGAGTTTTTCAACAGATATTTTCTTGAAATAAACTAACATCCTGTAGAAATGACTAAATAAATCTTAAGCTAGGTAGGCAAAAAGTTTATTTTTTATTATCTGGCCATGTGCCTACTTCGTTTGATAGCATATTTGTTTGAATGCCAAAATTACGATGCTTACCGTTGGTTTTTCACGTCAGTGTTGGTAAGCAATATGTTTGAGAGCAACAGCTTCTGTGCATCTGTCGCTGGAATCCTCCAGGGGGTGGCTGCCTTGGGTAGCGAACAATCATCGGGCGAAGCGACATCTAATGCGGGGGCATCAACAGGCCCTAAACCCCGCGTTCGTTACTCCTCGTACAATGCTTTTCAAGCAGTCTTCTATATGGAGAACATCATCCCTTTGGAATAATTTGCCCAGGACAGGTGTTTCTCACCGAGTACAATTTACAGCGATTCAGGAGCAAAGTGAATTGCTTTTTCCGCGCACGTGCCGCTCCTGTAGCGCTTTAGAGACCTCCCTGCAGCACGAGTGCTAGGCCCATAAAAAAAAAAATCTGCTACGGAAACAAGGCTGGCCTAAGAAGATCATTCCTTTGAAGGACCATGGAAGCTTCCATGCCAGACACAATGACATTTGAGACCTTCTTAGGTCAAACAGGATAAGCAACAGATTTTATTATTATCGCTGTATATAAACATAAGATTATTCTTATTAAAATTTTACTCTCATCTCGCTTTGGTTCATCAAAGGCGTTGTTAAATCACTATTTTATTTTAGATTTACCAACGACGTCATTGCAACAACAGCTTTTGGAGTTCAAGTAAATTCTCTAAAAGACAGAAATAATAATTTCTACATAATGGGCAATAAATTGACACAATTTAAAGGTATAATTGCTATTTTAAAATTCTTAGGATATCAGGTGTGGCCTAAATTGTTCAAGGTAGGTTTTAATTTTAGTTATTTTATTTTTATTTTATATTTCCAAAAAGGGACAAGAGTGCCCATTTCTAAATGCCTTTTTTTTAAAGTATTTAGGTATACCGTTATTCAATAGACAGGCAACAAAATATTTCTATTCCGT
This sequence comes from Pachyrhynchus sulphureomaculatus, assembly GCA_019049505.1. Lineage (NCBI taxonomy): Eukaryota > Metazoa > Arthropoda > Insecta > Coleoptera > Curculionidae > Pachyrhynchus > Pachyrhynchus sulphureomaculatus. The sequence continues at coordinate 53,872,793 of CM032455.1, forward strand.
AATAGATGATACTTTAAGAACTCGAGAAGAACAAAATATTGTAAGGCAAGATATGATTAATCTTATGTTAGAGGCAAGAAAAGAAAAAACTGAATTTAATGGATATGAAACAGGTAATACCTTTGGAACTTCATTCCTGCGAATATTTTTATTTCTGTCTTTAATCGTAACATAACCTCCTCCATAAGTAATAAAAGATATAGTACCCAACTATGTCTTTTATAACTTCAAAGGTTGTGTTATTATACAACTATATTGACACTAAATAGTAAATATAAATAATAAAATAACTGTTCAATCGATATTAACTTTGTCTCGTTTAGTTTTCACCTTCTCATATTACTATTGTTATATTTTAAGTTATTTGAGTAAATATATGTAGTAACTAGTATTAACAGTAAATCTTAACAATTTATTGAATTTCATCCAATGTCACAGGCCAGCTTTTCAACATTCATAAAACATTGATTATGGTCTTGATCTGGAAACAAAGAAATACTGATATTATACTTACATCAAGAACGAACCTTATCGGTCGTAACTGACTCACTAAACTTTCCTTCCTGTTAGTCATAAAAATATTAAACAAAATTACCCTTTTTCTGTGAAAAGAATTTAAAAATCTTTATTTCCCATATTAACGGTTTATAAATTACTCACAATTTAATTAATATTTATACTTATTACGGCACGTAATTCAATTTTTATAGCCATTTTAACTTTTCACATTATTATCTCGACGTTTTGCATCATTAATTTGTCATTTATTGCCGTTATGTTATAACGTAACAACAAATGAATATTTTTTTATAGGTAAATCAAAAGTTGTTAAAATTTCAAATGAGGAAATTATATCACAAGCAATGATATTCTTTTTCGCTGGTTTTGACACAGTTTCAACAGCCATGAGCTTTGGATCATACGAATTGGCTTTAAATAAAGATATTCAAGATCGACTGAGAGAGGAAATAATGGAAACTCAGAAAAATGGCCAGGTTACTTATGAGGACTTGATGAACATGAAATACATGGATATGGTTGTTTCAGGTATGTAGAAAATGAATCTGCGTGTGTAAATGAAACCTTTCCCATGGCCAAAAGCTACAGGTGGCTGACAGATAAAATGGAATTCATAATTTACAATAGGTGTCCGATTTTTCTATATATATTATACAACACAATTAGTTGCTCTA
>CM032455.1:53878985-53920947 GCA_019049505.1 Pachyrhynchus sulphureomaculatus
ATTATGTCATCACCTTAAAATACTATTCAAACATTAGCCTAGCTGAATACGATCCTAATGCCAAAAAACTATTATTAAATAATTACTTCAGCACATTTCATCGTTTAATTGTCAGAGTCATTTCAAAAATGATCTTCGTTTAAAATGAATGGACAATAAATCCTGTACACGTAAAATAAAATTATTATTAGACTATTAAATAGCAAATCCGTAGACATTCTTTCCACTCTGAGGTAGATAAAATTATACTTAAGTTTTTAAAATTAAAATTTTTATAATTGTTTATCATAATTTAGACATTGGTGAAAAAATCATTTTTATTTTTGAAAAAATTTTGATTACACAGGTATACAAAATTTATTATTTAAATGAGACAGGTGATTTTTTAAGTATTTTTTTGTATGCTGACTCCAAAAAATCATAAAAAAAGACATCCACCTTAAGGTTTTTTTCGAAAACACACTTAAAGTTGCCAGAAAACTATTAAATTGAAAAAATACATTTTAATAAATAATGTAAAACTGTATGATCATTAAAATTATGGAACAAAACTGTTATTTTGGATATCTTTTAATGTTCTGGATTTACAATTGTCATAAAAACTTAAAAATATTGATTTTAGTGTTCATGTTTCACAAAAAACACGCCAGTGTCGTATTCAGCGACCTCGAAAATATAATGACCAATGTTTGAATAGTGTTTTACTGTGATGAAATAATGATTAAATGACATTTTGAGTTTGACAGCTGTCAATTACTAAAATATTTTTTATGTCAGAATCGTATACAGCAACCTCAAAAGCACCTACTTATGTATTTAGAAGCATTTTTTCATTTAATATGGTCTTAAAATTGAAAAATATTTTTAAAATTTTTCGAGCTTCACTTGTATTTGACACTGTCAAAGAATTGAGAATTTAAAAAGTACCACTCGATTCTAAATAAAAAAAAAGGTAAAATCTGAACTCTTCCATTTAAGGAAATCATTTAAACAGTTCTGACGGCAGCCATTTGCGCTTTCGTATGGAATGACCCATATATATATATATATATATATATATATATATATATATATATATATATATATATATATATATATATATATATATTGCACCACAAATTGCTAACACATTGAAAATTAGAAATGCTTTACCACCAAAAAATATATGAACTCCCAAAGCTACATAAAAATAACATTCCACTGCGACCAATAGTTTCATGCATTCAACACCCGTTTAATAACTTATCTAAATTTCTCACAAATATAATCGAAAAGATAATTTACAAAAATAACTACTATATTAAAGACTCATTCCATTTCATGGAAAAAATAACAAAAATAAAACTTCCACCGGACTATATATTGGTATCCCTTGACGTCATATCATTATACACCAGCATACCTCTGACTCATGCAATTGAAATTATAAAGAAAAAATGGAACGAAATCAAAGTATTTACCGTCAAGGAAAGGATCACAATAAATAGAAGAATTTAGTGCTGCAACCAAATTGATTCTGAACATATTTTCAATTTGAAGGAAATCTATATCAACAAACAGACGGATGTGCAATGGGTTCATCCATATCCAGCCTGGTGGCACAATTAGTAATAGAGGAATTAGAGGAGAATGTCCTTTCCCACATACCATTTGAAATACCATTTTTCTATAGGTTCGTTGACGATTGTATTACTGCCATTCCAAAAAATTGTGTACAATATATTTTAAACAAGTTTAACAATTACAATAAAAAACTACAATTCACAATAGGAATAGATAAAAAAATAAATTTCCTGGACTTAACATTACACAACAACCAACTTTTCAAAATTAAAAACCAAAACCCCCAAAAAATAAAAAGAGCAATGTTTTATACTAGATTCCTTGCAATAATTGTGAAGGTAGTTATATAGGGCAAACTAGCCAATATTTGGAAAATAGGATAAAGGGACACAAGTATGACAAAAATAATAGAACAGCACTAACAAAGCACGAAGAGGAAAAGAAACACACATTTAATTATGAAGGAACCAAGATTTTAATCACTGAGAACAATAGGAAAAAAACAGAAATATTGGAATCTATTATGATACAAAAAATACCAACCGCTAACAACAACAAAAAAGAAACAAATAACCTGAGCTAAATTTAATATATTGTCCTTTCCCACATACAATGGCAGTACTATAAATGCACTCTACATGTTTTGTTCGTCCCAATTTTTAAATTAAAATAAAATTAATGACAATGAAAACTAATTAACATATAGTTCGTGTAACGAAAAATGAAAAAAAAAGAGTACGTTGTGATTCAGTAAAATGGGCAAAGATAAATATTAACCTAAACATCCACGTCCAAGGTAAGAACAGTCATAAAGTTAATTATTTTAGTTTTAGTAAATTAATAATATGCATTTTTAATTAGCATTTTACGGATCAAATATGTACAATTTTAGGCAAACTGTGCCGAAACGTCAAGGAAAGGATCACAATAAAATTTAGGAAGTTTTATTCTATAATTGACCTCCAAACCCAAGAAAATTGAAATATATATATATATATATATATATATATATATATATATATATATATATATATATGTGTATATATATATATATATATATATATATATATATATATATATATACATGTATATATATATATATATATATATATATATATATATATATATATATATATATATATATATATATATATATATACAGTGACTCACAGTTTAAATGATGCAGTCGCTATAAGAAAAGACTAACTGGTCTCAGTGCCTCTTTATTTGTTTGGAAAAAACAACTTTTGAAATTAAATTAGTAAAGAGTCTTCTAAAAAAGTATGAATTACTTTTTGTCTTAAATATGCCTTACTTAATTAACAATAAATAATTAATCAAATCATATGCAATTTTAACGTCACAGCTTAAATGATGCAAAATAACAACAGGGGTCAAAACTTATCGCTTTTTGAAATTTACGAAGGCGGCGTTGCTTTGATTTCTTAGTGCAATTGTTTTTTGTTTAGTTTAACATTTTTTCATTCAATAAAACGAAATTGTTTAAGAATGGGTCGTCGAACTTCAATTTCTGAGAGAAATTTAATTATTATTCATTACAGGAATGGATACAGCCAAAGAGACATAGCCACAATGGTAAATAAATGTCCGTCAACTGTTCAGCATATCATTGAACATTATCGGAATGAAAATAGAGTCGAGAATAAGTCAAGGTTGGCTTCAAATAAGATCTTCAATGAACGTGAAGAAAGATGGATTTTAAGAGAGGTATCAAATAATCCAAAAAAAGAGCGCCAAAGTTGTGCGCCAAAGTTGTGCGCCAAAGTTTTGCGCCGAGGTGGAAAGACAGTTTGGAAAAAGGTGTAACCCAGAAACAGTTTGACGAATCTTGCGAAATAATAATTTACATGGTCGAACTGCTAGAAATAAGCCTTTCATTAGCCAAAGAAATAGACGCGTGAGATTGGAATTTGCCAGAGAGCATATCAATAAAGACTTGAACTTCTGGAATTCAGTAATATTTGCTGATGAGACCAAAATAAACTTATTTGGGTCCGATGGAAAAATATCAGTGTGGAGAAAGCCTAACGAAGAATTAAAATTGAAAAATATGAAAGCTACGGGAAAGCACGGTGGAGGTGGAGTGATGTTATGGGGCTGTATGTCATCTGCAGGAGTAGGTAACATGCATTTCGTCGAAGGGAATATGAACCAATATGTGTACTTGGATATACTAAGGCAGCATCTCATCGCTAGTGCCCAAAAATTAGATATTGAAAACAATTATCGGTTCTATCACGACAATGATCCAAAGCACACGTCATTTCGAGTCCACAGTTGGTTGCTTTATAACTGTCCAAATGTTATTAAAACATCAGCCCAGTCACCAGACTTAAATGTAATTGAAAATTTGTGGCTGACATTAAAAAAATAAAGTAAATAGTGCCCCAATATCAAATAAAACTGAATTAAAAGCAAAAATTACTGAAGCATGGAACACTATTTCCCCGGAGTATACTAGAAAGTTAGTTGAATCAATGTCCAGAAGATTACAAGCCGTTATTGATAATGAGGGAAGCCCGACCAAATATTAACAGGCTTATTTCAAATTCTTTAGTTTGTTTTCTCTAAAAATTTGGCTATATTGAATTTTGCATCATTTAAGCTGTGACGTTAAAATCGTATATAATTTAATTAATTACTTATTGTTAATTAAGTAAGGCATATTTAAGACAAAAAGTAATTCATACTTTTTTAGAAGACTCTTTACTAATTTAATTTCAATAAGTTGTTTTTTCCAAATAAATAAAGAGGCACTGAGACCAGTTAGTCTTTTCTTATAGCGACTGCATTGTTTAAGCTATATATATATATATATATATATATATATATATATATATATATATATAGGAATAATTTGTCCAGCACTGTGTTTCCCATCGAATACAACTTACAGCGATTCAAGAACAACGTGAACGCTTTTTCCGCACATGTGCCGCTCCTGGAGCACTTTAGGGACTTCCCTGCAGCACGTGTGCTAGACCCATGCAATGTCTGATTCGGACGTAAGCGATCATATCGCCTTTGTCTGTGGATGGTTCCTTTTTAAGTAATTCCACAGATAAAGGGCGAACGGCCAAAAAATTTTATTTTATTTTATTTTATTATTCATTTATGTTCTTTTATTACTACTCGGGTAGCTGTCGTAGAAGGCAGACACCTTAACCACTACGCTATAACCGCTTCTATGCATATATATATATATATATATATATATATATATATATATATATATATATATATATATATATATATATATATATATAAATATATATATATATATATATATATATATATATATATATATATATATATATATATATATATATATATATATATATATATATATATATTATATATATATATATATATATATATATATATATATATATATATATATATATATATATATATATAAATTATATATATATATATATATATATATATATATATATATATATATATATATATATATATATACTAGTCGCTTTGCGTTCAATAATACCAAAAATCATGGAAAATCATCAGCATATTTTAAAATGTCTTGAATGATTCAATATTATTACCAACCATCAATATAACTTTCGTAAAGATAGGTCAACAAGAGATCTTCTAATTTATGTAACACATGTTAGGAGCAACGCAATTGAACACTTTGGAGAATCTTGAGCGGTTGCTCTTGTTATATCCAAAACATTCGACCGTCTTTGGCAAGATGGATTGTTAGCTAAACTACGCTACACTCTCCTTGTAAGTCTGAAAAGTTCAGGTTATGAATCTCATATTTCCTCAAAGAATATCCTTTACGGGTGGCTGTGGATCGATTTCTTTCTAACAGCTTCACTAACAACGCCAGCGCCGGTGTGCTCTATGGCTTTCTCATTTACATTAACGATTTGCTGGGAATGACGAAGAATCTCATTTACAGCTTTGCAGATGACAGTATGCTAATATCTTCATTCACTCTGAATGCTCGAAAGTAATAAACGCAGACAGCAGGAGATCGTTCAACTTAAAGACCTAGAAGAAATTTTATCTTGGGGTGACAGTAACCAAGTAGAATTCAACGCTACAAAATCTCAGGAGACAGTTTTTTCAAAAGAAGTGAACATTACCTAACCTAACATAGTTATGTCGAGGTACTCCATTCCTCTAGTATCGTCAATTTGTTGGGTGTTAATTTGGAAGCAAATATTTCTTGGCATGAAAATGTTGCAAGCGTAGAAAAGAGAGCTCCTCAAAGGATAAGAATATTATGTCGAACTAGAAACCTTTACACTCCACAAGACTGTTAATTCTGTACAAAGCTCAAATTCGACCACCGATGGAATACTGCTCACATGTTTGGGTCTCTGTTTCCAAACTTACACTGCATTTGTTGGATTCTCTTCAGGGGAAAGCTGTTCGCCTGACTGGAGACCCCGAACTGGCCAACAACCTTAATTCATTGGAACATCGAACGGTTGGCGACTGGGGTATTTTGGTGGAAAGTGTTCGATGGATGTAGTCGGTTTAATTCCTCCCAGAGCAGTGCATGCTAGAAATACACGTCACGCTAATACTTCAAATCCGTATGAGGTCCAGCTTGTTACTTCTCGAACGATCCTTTTCAAGTAGTCGTCTATAGGGGGACCTCATCCCTTGGGAATAATTTGCCCAGGACTATATTTCCGACCGACTACAATTTACAGCGATTCAAGACGAACGTGAATCGCTTTCTTCTTTTTTCGCTCACGTGTCGCTCCTGTAGCGCTCGTTTGTTGGAGAGACACGAATCACTTCTGAGTTTAAAAATAGGCGATATGTCTTACATTAATTTGTCAGACAGATATATGTAGATCTACTTCTAAAGCATTATTGTGCGGTACGGATTTTGACAATTTTCACAGTTATTACCATAAATAAAAGTATTACATATTATTATGTATTATATATATATATATATATATATATATATATATATATATATATATATATATATATATATATATATAAATATTTATATATATATATATATATATATATATATATATATATATATATATATATATATATAAATATTTATATATATATATATATATATATATATATATATATATATATATATATATATATATATATATATAGTGTGCCTGTGTGCCCATATGTATGGAATAATGATTGCACAGTATTTATTAATCAGTGTATCAAAAAAACTGTTTAAATAGAAATGATTGAGTGTTATAAGGCGCACATGCTGACGTTGACAATAAAATGTTTTGAACTGTGAGTTCGAAGAAATTACGCCACCTTGAATTGTGTCTGTTGTATCACTAGTCAATCATTATACTAAATAATACCGCTGTCACTTTTTAGGCACTAATTATAATAAAGGTATGATCAGATAGAAGTATAATACTTCTTTTTTACTTCCCTGACTAGAAAGAAGTATTGTATTTGCGAAAAAAATAGGCCGGAGTTCTTCCATTGTCGACAGTCTGCCTCTGGGACCTATTCAACTGTTGGCGCGCTGACTTTCAAACAAAATGAAGTACGAATTCGAATTTAGTATACTTATAATACTTTAACTAGGTATGAAATCGATATTTTTAGCAATATTGCTTCAGGAGAAAAGGATAAAAGCAGTAGAGGTGAATAAATTTTGTGCATTTTCAATGTAATTTTGGAAACAAAGTTGAGGCTTAATTATTTTAAGTTATACATATAATGCGTTAAAGACATGAGGGAGAACATTAAAGGAGTTGTTTCGTAAATATGGTATTATGCATCCTTCGGTGTTCCTGGAGTCAAGGAACCCGAAAATTTTGTTAGTCAAGAGGAAAATATCAAATTTTGATTTTAAGAATCTCTGACACACTTCTTCCTCCGTTCAACTTTTTTTTTGTAATTAATATGTTACCATATATTAATCATTTATCATTTAAAAAAAGCAAGATGTAGTTCTTGAATTAGGCTAGCTATGAGAAATCTATATGAGAGAGAAAAATATATGAGAAAATCAAATTCATTTCTTATTTGGTAATTATTGCTTTGAATAACACCCTACATTGTAGAGTTACTACTAAAATCTTTCGATGAGTTATTATTCCCAGTTTTTGGCTATTCATTAATAGTTCTATGGTAATTAAAAAGTTTAGTCGTCATTCTTATCCTGCATTATTCTGAAATTTAAGAGTCCTAACCAATTTTGACATAAGGCGACTAACAAGTACAATGCACATGTTACTAGTTAATGAAAATTGAAATATATAAACAATACACAGATTTAATACTCATAACCTTCCGAGATTTTTGCATTTCTTCATGTTTAAATGACCCTAGATCACAAACAACATAGTTTCCCATTTCCGTTCGTTCAGTCTGTCTATCGGTCTGTTTGTATGATAAGTTTAAACCGGTAAAATGTTCACTTCAAATTTTATGGACACATAATATTAAAAAAAAAATTAATGACGGCAATGATTTGCAGTCAGACGTATGAAATACAAAACGAATGAATTTAATGGGTTACATCACCTAGGCGCTCGGAAAAGTAGGTATATTTTTTTGACGCAGCTGTTAAATATATAAAATAATTTTTCTTTTACACATATACATAGTAGTTTTATGAATAATTTGAAATATTAACGCATAAAAAAAAAATTAAAAATGACGGAGATAAGAGCCATCAAGTAGGACCCTCTTTTGAAAATCTTTGCTGATGGTGTACTTATTCTCTGTCAGGTATCGTCTGAAAAATAAAAAATAATTTTTTTCTTATTTAAAAAATTAATAGCTAAGATGTAGCAGTGTAAATTTTTTTTTTAATTTTCTGAAGAAATGATCGTTGTTTGAACAAAAAACTATGATTTTTATAGAAATTTTGAGTTTAAAAAATTTGAACGTGGCACCCAATCAAAAAAATTCTATGCTACATTTTAGATAATATTATAAAGAATATTTGAAGTAAATTTTAACAAAATCGATTAAGTAGATCTTAAGATATCTTGTACACCAGTTTGAAAAAAGTAGTTTCGAAAAAAACGCAAAAGAAAAAATAATACGGCATCAGCGTCTTAAAACCAAATATTTTTTTTAAATTACCTTTAATCTGCGATTCCTGGACCGTACATGAGGTCTTCCATTGTTGCCACAATGTCCTCCGACTACTTTTGAGCAGCTCTTTTCAATTTCTTGGCCTCTTTAGTCTCCTGTTGGGCTCACATGTTGGCTATAGATATTCGTTGGGAATCCAAGTTCTCGGTATATCGCAGAGCGCTTGGGCCAAACCCAAGGTTTAATAATTGCATCGTTTGCAATACACTAGTATATTCATCATTAAATATACTAGCTGCAATATAAGATGAAATCTCAACAATTTTTGGAATTGGAAAAATATGTCAATATCTGCTTGCAAAATAAGACTGTCCACAGGATTAAAAATAATTTTGAATAATTTCGGATCAGAAAGGAAGTATTGGTCAGGAAATCCCTCAAGTCCTTTACAGATAAGAGAAACAAAATGGGGTCGCAGTGAGAGCCCTGGGGAACACCCGAGGGCACTATAATTAGGTTAGAGATATAATTATTTATTCTTACACTTTACTGACGGCCCATTAAGAAACTTTCCAGGCAACGAAGAATGTGAATGCCAAACCCAAGCGACCCAAGTTTGCTCAACAATAACCGATGGTTCACTTTGTCAAACGCCTTGGAGAAGTCAGTATATATGGTATCAACCTGACAGACTCTCTCAAATGCGCCCAACAGGTAATCCGCATATGTCAAAAGATTAGATACACAGGAGCGAGAACGCTGAAAGCCATACTGTTCATCCATGATCACCCGCCTACAATACCAAGAAAGAGAAGAAATGACCAATAAGTCAAAAAGCTTTGGTATGGTCAACTGTATGCAGATGTCCCTATAATTAGTCACGTCGCTACGATCACCAGATTTAAAAATTGGGGTTATATAGGACGTTTTTCCAATAATCAGGAAATACCTCCAAATCCAATGAGAGATTGAACAGGAAGTAAAGTGGTTTGCTTCAGGTGCACAAACATTCCTTTAATAATAGAGGCGGTACACCATCAGGCCCACTTGAGATTTTAGTCCTGAGCGACATCAGTTCATTAAAAACATCAACCAAACTAATATTCACGTTTTTTAATGTTGTCAATTCAGTGAGGCTCGAGTAGTATCCGGTATTTCCTCATATACACTCGAGAAATATTCAGCAAATAAATTGAGCGTAAGATCACCACTACTGCTCGTCCTACCCCCTAAATCCATGGAGTTAGGGTACCTATTCGATGTTTTACAGTTATTTACATGTTTCCAAAATTCTGCCGGATTTCTGTTGAGATTGAATTCTATTCTATTTATGTAATCCTGATAATATGAGCGCTACAGAGTTTTACATTCTTCCCTGAGTTGTGAGAAAAACTCATAATCGGCAAGTCTGCTTGTAATGCCTATGAGCTATTTTTTTTAACAATAAGGCGTTTTAAACGAGGAGAAAACCATACTGGAAAATTGTGTTTAAAACACCTTGATAGGCACAAACATCAACATACCTTGACATAAAACATTATAAAATTGATTAATTGCCGCATTTATATCTTTATTATCAAAAAGAATATTCCAATCAGTTGAGGCAAAAAATTAATTCATAGACAAAAAATTAGCAGTCCTAAAATCAAAGTATTCAACATTAAACCTCAGAGTATCGTTTACAGTGAGAAGAGGTACACCACAGGTATAAGCAATAGGGTGATTATTATTATCCAGCAGTGGATCTAGAGTAGCATAAACATTTACATCGTGGCAATGAGAAAAACATAAATCTAGTTATTATAGTTTGGAGTGTGTATGGTTTGAAACAGATTAAGAAAACCAAAGCAGTTACTCATGATATTTGCTGCTGAAATAGATGAGCATACCGCACTAACACCGTTTTCACTATTGTCCCAAGTGGCATCCGGCAAGTTGTAATCTCCAAAGAGAAGAAGACAGTGGTCGGGCCTCGATATCAATAATTCAGATACAGTATTAATATATAAAATATTTGAATTAAAAAAAGTCTATTAAACTTACTGCAGGTTATGAGCCATCGTGTATATTCAAAACAAAACTTTTAGATAACCCTGAACATGTTTCCTGCAATCGTCGGCAATATTGAAAAGTCACTCTAGTTGGACAAGGTCTAATCCAAAGAACTAAGATTTCTCAACAGTTTCAGTTGCTTTGGTTAGATTTGACATACTGACACATGATTATATAAATTAGAATATGAGTTAAACAGATGGGTTGAAATCAGTGGAATTCTGGAATGGTTGATTTAGTAAAATTTATTTACCGAAGCGTGCATATTTTTTTTAGTTTGGAACCCTTAAGTAACAAAAAAAGTACGCAGTATTAATAAATGAGTTGATATTTGTATTCCTTTACACTGCAGGGCTGGCCTAGAAATATTTCACAGAATTTTTACTTGGCTATGTAAGGGGGTGTAGTAATGTGCTTATTAAATTTGCTCGTTTATTTGTTTGGTCATTGGTACTTACATAAGTATAAAACCTCTCACCTGACTTTGACAAATGAATTATCAAACGACCGGAATCTGAGAATGTTAATAATTTTCAAGTGAAAACAGAGAACGTAATGCTTTATCTAAAACAGAGGTGTCACACTCAATTTTGCAGAGGGCCATATATTAAATTTAGAATGTGTAGGCGAGCCAGATTCAAATAAAAAAATGTACTAAATTATTATAACATTTTAAAACTTCCGTAGAGGAATCGAGTGAAAGTCTAAAAGCTCTAAAAAACATGACTCTTCTTTCTGTGACACATTGCGATCGCGGGCCTTATTCATACGTCCCGGGGGCCGGATGCGGTCCGCGGGCCGTATCTTTGACATCCCTGATCTAAAACCTTTTCTCGATTCTTTATACAAGTGAATATATGCCTTCTCTAAAGGTTTCTACCCTTTTTTATCCCAAACTTTTATCTTCCACATCAAATTTGTATGTTTTTTAACGGCATCACTCCGAACGTCTATTGTATTTCGCTTGAACGATGTCCGGTTTGCATTTCTCTATTATATCATTGGTAGTGATATCGTTCGATGTGAAAAGTTTAGTTGATATAATTCTCAATAGGAACAAGTTTCGAACTGCAAGACTTCATTTTCTCAACCAACTTTGATATAACATACAATAATGCATTAAAATGTAGATATCCACTATAAAATTTGTATCCCCAGAATCAAGAATAATAGAATGATGATTCCAAAAAAAACATGTAATTGAAACTTTAGTTCTTTACGTGCAACAATTAATCATGATATATTTCTTAATCTACCAAGTACGGTACCAACAGAAAGTAAACAAGGTGTTAATTTGAAAAAAATCGGTTAAGTGTTTAGCTAGGTAATTCTCTCTCACCGTTCGAAAATAAGTACGCACCAATATTCTCACATTAAAGAATAACTTAAGCCAACCATGTGGTGAGCTATATGGTGAGAGGGCTTCTGTCAAAATTGGAAATATGAAAAAAATAACATAACCTCCAACAACCATGAGAATTGTCCTTCTTGCAACTACTTTAAACATCTCGATATTTAACTGCAAATACTTTTGCTCAAAATTTGTGTATCATCGTAACTATAAACCGGAAAATATTATTATAATACTATTAAAACTATAAAAAAATTGTCTACCCCACTACTTTCACCCCCTGTTCTTGAAACAATATCGCACAAAATCTACAGGTTCCTTTCCTTCTACAAGTATTAAATATGTTCAAGATTTAAAATCAATCTCATCTTATCCGAGAGCTATCGTGCATGACCGACTGGAAATTGGAACCCAGTTTTATTCAAATACCCTGAAACGTGGTGAATGCAAAACTCACGAAGGAAGATTTTTTCACGAAAACATTACTTACTTACTCTTAGTAATAATATTGCAATTCCTATTTCTATTCCTGTATCACTTCAAACATAATAATTTCATATTCCTTAATTGGCAGCAGTTTATTTTATTAGCAAAATAATAAGAGTCCGGCTCTGTACTGCATAATGATATTGTTTTATTATTGAAGCAAACATCTATATGGTTTGTAATGCTTTTCAACTATATAAGGAGCTTCTACTAACTGACTTAGCATTACCGTCCTTAAATGTGTATATGGTTTACTATAACATTAATAACTTACTAAATAAACATAAATAGGTAAGTGTATATATTACTTATTAAAGCACAATCTACATTTGTTATGAAAACAAAATGTTAACCTACACCTTCTTGGTTAAAATTTCTTAATTAATGAAACACAACTAGAACTTGGGGGACTCTATTATTTTACATGGATGGGCCTTTGGGACTAAGAAAAAACATCATTTTATAACCCTTTAAACAAATGAACAAAGCGAACATGTTTACAACAACCAGAATATGACAGTATTAATAATACCAATCAAAACAGACAAATAATCCTGCCAACTTCTATTGTCTGTTTTGATTGGGATTGTTAATCCCGCCAAATTCTGGTTACTATAAACGTCTTTCCTGAGCTCTTTTGTTTTCATTGTTGGAAAATTGTATTTGTACATGTATATACACGTTGACTGTAAGATTAATATCTTAAGATATGACATTTTTAATTTACGGTCATTTTTGACCAAACAGTGGTTAAAATTTATAACTTAGAAACGATATCTTAACATCAACAAGATACATAAGAATTCGAAAGCTGGACGTTAATTTGACCAAAGAAATACAATGGGCAAAAATAGGCAAAAATGGCCATAATATAAAAGAGGAAAACGTTATTAGGATTAAAAATGAATAATTTCACTACATTTTGGTGCCTAGGATTTTAGACTTGATTTTAAGTATGTCCGATAAGGTAATGTCGAAAATGTTACTGTTTTTTTTTTATATCAGCTCTAGTTAATGAGATAGGAAAAAAAAATGCATTTTTACAAAAATATGGCTTTATTTTAACATTCTACTTGGAGCAAATGTTTTTGAAGTGATTTTTTAGAGTGAAATTGTCTTGGGCAATTTCGCATAAGTCCCCAGCAATAGTCTGCCAGCATGTGAACGTCCCAAGCCTTGATACCTCTTCTGCATTGTTTTTATATCTTGGTGGAAACGTTCTCCTTATTCTTCGCTCAAATCTCCTAGGTTATGTTGAAAATGATTTATATGACAATTAAGGTAGTATTCTTTTATACTCATATGATTGCCTAAATATTTAAGGTGATGAAGCATTTCATAAACTAACTGTATATAGTTTTTAGCCTTGTAATTTCCGAGAAAAATTTGTACAACCGCTACAAAAGTTCAACTTCAGTTACAGATGTCTCAAAATTAGTGGAGTCTTTAATTAATCGACGTATTTGGGGCCCATCAAAAATGCTTTCTTTTAGTTTTTCAGTACTTAATCTAGGAAATTTTTGAGAAATAAAATGGAAACATTGACCATTTTTGTCCAGAGCTTTGACATACTGCTTCATTAGCCCTAATTTTTACATCAGGGGATAGGCAATTTTTTTCTTTTAATCTTGATGCTAGCAATTCGGCACGTTCTTTTGAAAGATATAAGTCTTTGATGAGATCATTAAGCTCTTTTTGTAAAAATAAATTAGGATTCGATGTTTCTGCACAATATTCACTTCCTTGATAATTTCTTCTTCCTGAAATTGTGGTAGCTGATGAAAAATTGGTACTGGAACGTTTTCTGAATGAGGTATTAGTCTTCTTGCTGAAAAAATATTGGGATATTTCCATTTATAATGATTGGTTTTATTGATGCTCACTATATTTGTCATACAGAAGTAACAGTCGTAGTGATGATTGTCTTGTTCTTTCCAAATCATGGGTACTCCAAATTTCAGAGATTTACGTGTACCTTTCTCCCATTGTCGCAGATGTTCAATGCACATTTTACATACACTATGAGGTACCCATGCTTTATCTTGATTGCGAATTTCTATAATGAAGTAAGCAAAATACAACCGCGAGTTTCCCATTTTTTTTTTGCAAAAATTTGCTTATTGAGCTGTAAAAAAAAGATTCTTAAAAAAGCCGTAAAGAATTGTTTCTGGAGTTCCAACGATTTAAATCAAGTCTAATGAGTGCCACTTTAAAAAAAAATCTGTCTTTTTTGAACCGCTAACATACCAACAAGTTACAGAAACGTTTATATATATATATATATATATATATATATATATATATATATATATATATATATATATATATATATTTATATATATATATATATATATATATATATATATATATATATATATATATATATATATGGCCAAATTATTAGACGCACTGCAAGATTTCATGTAAAATATTAATTACCGAGTGATATTGTACCGTTTTATTATTTTAAATTGATTTTGTTTTTTATTTTTATATTATCCAATCAATTACCTATTTATTTGACATAAATAAAACAGCATTAATTTAGAAAAGCATAAGTTTATTAAATTTTAAAGAAAAGTGAAATTAATGTTAGTAAAAGTCAATATTTAGTTGAGCCACCTTTAGCCGCTATCAAAGCTTTAATTCTGCGCGGCATGCTATCAATGCAAGATTGTACTGTCTCCTGCATTTGAGGATGATGATTCCACACATGAATAATCTTTTCTAGGAGCTGGGTTTTGTTGGTAATCACATCTTTAGCCACTTCTCTTTTCATCAGCTCCCACACATTTTCAATGGGGCCAATCCAACAGAGGATATTTTTTTCTGCCAAAAAAGCTTTAACAGACCGAGCAGTGTGGCAGGGAGTTCCATCTTGCATGAAAGTGAATGGTTCCCTATTTGGAAACCATTCTCTGAGCTGCGGAATCAACCGATTTTGTAATACTTCTTTGTACTGATCTTGCCTCATTATTCCTTTGACGACGTACAGACGTCCAGTGCCCTTGGCGCTGATGACTGACCAAATCATCACTTTGGTGGGATGTTTAACCGTCGGGACGACACAATCAGGATGAAACTTTTCTCCATGACGACGACGCACATACTGAGCTTTATTCTGCAAAATTTCGAATGTGCTTTCGTCACTGAAGCAGACCTGTCAAAAATAGGAAAAATATAAACTTCCATGTTTATTTGCTTTATTTAACTGAAAATGATAATAATGTATCAATTATTGATTAAATTGCTGTATCTTACCGATCTCCAGAAGTCCACATCTTTGTCTTGCCATTGTTTGGCCCACTTCAGGCGCTTTGCTTTCATTGCAGCTGTTAACTTGGGCTTCCAGGCGGGACGACAGGCCTTAAATTCTAATTCTTTCAATTTTTTTCGAACAGTGCGCTCAGAAGCATTTACGCTAGCATCCTGGAGTTGTGATTTTATTACCTTTGTGGTAGCAAATCTGTTTTCTACACAAATTTTCTTCAAACATCTCTCTGACCGTGGAGTGAAAATTGGTTTTCTACCGCATCTTTTCTTTCTTTTCGGGCTTAATTCCTTCCCTAACTCAATTTTCTTTTTTATGCGTCGTACACTAGCTTCAGAAACCTCCAATCTTCGTGATATTTCTCGGTTTGTAAATGTTTTTCGCAATCACAAGGGCCTTCACTTCAGCTTTTTTACGTGGTGAAAGATCGCCTTTTCTACCCATAATGAAAATAGTCCAATTACTTTTTTAAAACACTGCATACAAAATAAACTAATAACTGAGTAGTATAAAACTGTTAAACAAACAATCACAGTCCATAAAGCCACAGAAACACGTCCGTACCTGACTCGATTCCGATCGCTACTGATACAGGTTTGTACTTCTTTACGTTCATGTATCACTTTGTCAACACAGTGTTGCTATATGTTAAAAATAAATACAAATATGTCGTCTGCAACAATTCTTTTAAATAAAAATCAATAATATTGTAGTTTAAATATACCATTATTGCATAAAAACTCTTAAGAAACATAAAATTACTAAAAAAATACAGTGCGTCTAATAATTTGGCCAGGGACTGTATATATATATATATATATATATATATATATATATATATATATATATATATATATATATATATATATATATATATTTATATATATATATATATATATATATATATATATATATATATATATATATATATATATATATATATATTATATATATATATATATACAGTCCCTGGCCAAATTATTAGACGATGTATTTTTTTTCGTGGACTTTCTTGGTTATATATTTATTTATTTTTTACAGTCTTTAGATAACAAAAATACGTTTATAGAGTCATAAGTTTTAGTTTGTTTACTTTTTGTCAATACGTTGGCTTGCTTAGAATAAAGATGTAATTCTCAATTTGATAATTAGGTGCCTATATTTTGTTACACATTAGGAATACTAGGTTGAAAATTAATTGTACTGAATAAATAATTAGGTTTTTCGAGTAAACATTCCCTTAGGTATGATAGAAGCGATATGGATTTTAGATATGTTGTATTAGTTAAAAATTGATGGCATTGGATCATATTTTTGTAACTTTATCTCTTGTAATTACTAGCATGTAGCAACGGCTCTGTCCGCATGTACCCCACGGCTTGCATCATTTAAGTAATAAAGGATATTGAAAAAGAGGGCATGCTCACAATATTACCAACGTTCGTAAAAATCATTATTTCTGCGGAATTTCTCAACCGACCATAATATAATGTGGACTAAAACCTTAACTCAAATTCGAAATTAAACATCCTCGGGTTATAAACGAATACACACACAAACACACATGCACACACATACGGCCGAGTCTGTAATGGAATATGTTAAGTTAGATATTAGGAGGATAGATGGCTTAACATTTCTTAAAACAGAGAATTCTAAACAGCGATTACATTCTGCTAATAAATCGGTCTTAACTGCCGAAAATAACCATATTATCACCTGCTTAGTACACAATAGCTCTCTATTAAGGAATAAAATAAAATACATACATACAAACCTCTGTTTATTCGATAATGATAAAAGTAACATAATGACTATTAATAATTAAAGATAAATACAGATTAAATAAGATTTTATGTTAAAACGTTATCAGTATCAGCAGACAAACAAAGTGAATAACAAATATATTTTTATTTTGAATTATTACGTGTATAATGTTACTCACTGCTAGCTGTGGATTTCGGTACGTGCATGTAACAATAGTATTCTTCGATTGTCATTACTATTGACAGATACAATTTGAATAACTTAAAATTTATTTATAATTTTTTCCCGTCACATACTCTTAATGATGTTGGATTTTATAGGTATATATAGGTTTTCGTTTTAATTTGTTAGAAATTTGAAACGAATTTAACACCCATCAGTATTTCTAGGCAGCCGTTAACTGTGACGTTAATTGTTGTTAAATGTACAGGGTGGTCCAGTCCTTTTAAAGGTAAACCCCTTTATCTAAAGGAAATAGACGAAAACTGATGTCGGTGTCTGAGGCTCCGTTTTTATGATAAACTCAATGGTGAAAACCGCATATCGACATCCAGTACCGTTTCAGATATACAGGGTGTTTTTCAAAAATCTATATTTTGGAAAAATGTTTGTAATTCTTTTCCTATCGAAAATTTTTAATTTTTCAAAGCACTTTTTCACGTGGATTTCCACAATGTAAGTCACATTTTTTTATAACTGATAGTTATTAGCGCAAAAATACATTTTTTAAATGGGATATCCTGTATATTTTTCCTTATCCGAATAGAGCTTTAAATTACAATTCTATAACATATAACACACTTTATATTTTGCTTAAATCTACTTCAAAATATAAAGGTTTTCAGTTTTTACGCGAGTTTTAAATGCACATTTCGTGAAGTAGCCTTTGGACGGAGCGGCAATATCAACTGTTTACCGATAGCAGTCAAATCGTAAAAAAAATTCCCAGAAGTAACTTTAAGAGTCATAACTAGAATGAAATTTACTAAATGCCATAGTATTTTAAACTATGCAGAAAATAAAACAAAACAATAATAAAACAATTTATTTCGAGTAGAGGAAACTAAAACAAAACAATTTTCTATAAGAGATGTTCGAAATGTCGACCAGTTTCATTTACACATAGGCGGCATCTTTTCTGAATACTTTTTACCGAGTTGATTAGTTTGAGAGGAATGAGAGCTGCAAAACTTTGTATAACTGCGACTTCTAACTCTTGCCTGGTGTTTGTTGGCAATTTAAAAATAAGGTCTTTCAATCTTCCCCAGAGATAGAGGTCCATGGTTGTTCAATCCGGTGATCTTGCCGGCCAGCGGTTCGGACCTTGGTTGGCTATCCAGTTTTTGTCGAAATTGGCCGATACAAAAATTACTGATAACGGCAGCGTTATGAAGGGTGCCCCGTCGTGTTGAAAAAATATATTTCTAAGGTCCATTAACAGCAGTTCAAGAACAAGAGGTTCTATTTGCTGCCTTAAAATTTCTAAATATCTCTGAGAGGTCTGTGTTCCTTCGTAAACAAATGGACCTATAACCCTGCCTCTAAAAATTCCTGTCCACACATTAAATCCAAATCTGCCTTGATTTCTTGCTCCACAACTAAATGAGAATTTTCTTGTGCCCACGTATAAGAAATGTAACGGTTAAAAATACCTGCATTGCTTACATAAGCTTCGTCTGTCCAAATGTAATTTAATGAAAAATTCGGAACATAGTTACAATTCTCCAGAAACCATTGGCAAAAATCCATACACCGTTGAAAATCTCCATCTCTAAGGTGATGAACTTTTCTTGTCCTATATGGCCTGAATTTGTGCTTCTTCAAAGTACGACTTATGTTTGTTCTTGGTAGTCCAGTGGATTGTTTTAACTGTTGGGTTAAAGTGTTGGGATTATTTCCGATAGTTCCTAAAACTACTATTTCTTCTAACTCCTTATCCATGTTTGATGCATAATTTTTGGATCGTCTCTTTTCAAACTGGCCACTATTAACTAGGTTATGTCGCAATCGAGCGAATATATCCTTGAAGGGTTGACGCCTCTCTGGACACCGTTCGTGGTACAAATTACTTGCCGCTTCCGAATTTTCTCCGGTTTTTATGAAACACACTATCATATCCCATTTTTCGTAATTTTCAAACTTCATTGCGATTTATTTGACAATTCAATAACTGATTCTGAACTAAAATTTGAAAACTGCGAGTAAACAATTGAATTAAACCATATGGCCGCTCCGTCCAAAGCCTACTAAGCAAAATATAGAGTATACTATATTTTTAGAATGGTAATTTAAAGCTCTATTCGGATAAGGACAAATTTACAGGATATCCCATTTAAAAAATAATATATTTTTGCGCTGATAACTATTAAAATATTAGTTGCAATAAAATGTAACTTACGCTGTTGAAATCCACGTGAAAAAGTGCTTTGAGAATGTTTTCACAGAAATCAAAAATTTTCAATAGGAAAAGAATTACAAACATTTTTCCAAAATGTAGATTTTTGAAAAACACCCTGTATATCTGAAACGGTACTAGATGTCGATATGTGGTTTTCACCACTGAGTTTATCATAAAAATTGAGCCTCAGACACCGACATCAGTTTTCATCTATCTCCTTTAGATAAAGGGGTTAACCTTTAAAATGTTCAATTTGGACCACCCTGTACATTAAGATCTTCTTTAGCGTGTATAAAGAGTTTATATAATTGTATAACAAACATGTTTTGTTTCTTCTTTTAGTATGATTTTTTATCTTCTTGGCACTTTATTAAAAAAAAAACAAATTAGAGCATAAATAAATAACTAAACAATTGATTCACCAATATATTCTCAGAATATAGGTAAGTACTCGTATTTTGAGCATAACGAACACAAAGTTTTTCTTTTATACCAATCAACATGTTCTATTTAAATGATGTAAAAAGGTATAATTGTTAAAAAATATATTTTTATCAGTGCAACAAAAAGATTTTAACACATTTTAACAAATTGGGTTTGCTCCTGTAACTTCAGAACTTTTGATTTAACAATCTAACAAATAAATGAAAATTATCTCATACTGAGAAATATATACTTTTATTGACGGGAATGTATAGCTGATCCAGTAATAATATTGTATCCTCTCATAATATTGAATTTTTAAATCAAAGAAACGCTTGTATTACACATTAGAGCTAGAATCTTTACTTTGAAATACTAGTAGCTAGGTGTTAAGTTTAAAGTGAATAAAAATGCTCGCTTCTTCAAGCAATTAACGATTAGATTAATAGACCGTACCTGCACAGCGTATAAGATGTTATCCTCATTTCATCATTGCCGATAGTTTAATAGTTAAAAGTCCACACGAAATATAGTATGATAATTAAATAATATAAATACATTGGGGGAGTAAGAGGGGCTAATTCTTACGTTCTTTAGCTTTAGATAATACATTTCTGAGAATTGGAACTTTTTTTATGAGGAACATACTAATCACAGATTACGGTGAATTCATGTTCTGTCAACTCTTTCTTGTCATTGTTTTAAAAATCAGTTTGTTTTTTAGTAGAAACGAATACGGAAGAAATTTTTCTGGGCCAGCTTTAAATTTTTGTAAATATTCATTAATTTGAGACATCATAACTTGCAAAATAATTACGTAGAATATAGAAAAATGTTAACTAAATTACTGGGTAACGCTAAAGCTATGTATTTTAAGAACCTTTTTGAAAAAAGATGCCAAAGAAACAGGGAAAACTATAAAACAGGCTACCAATGAGGTTGCTAGTGCCCCGACTATAGCGAATGTTGTTCGCGGGGATGGTACGGTGGTTTTCGGTGAACGGGAAATATCGGAAGAATTTAATGAGTATTTTAGTGTGGTTGGAGAAACTCTTGCTGCGGAAATAATAAAACCCATAAATAATAATAGGGATAACATTAACACTAATTGTAATAAAAGTAATAAAAGTATTTTTCTACACCCAATAACACAGCAAGAGGTGGAAACAGCCATTCAATCTTTAAAAAATAGTGAGTCAAACATTGGTGACGGAATTTCGAATAATGTCTTAAAAAGTTTTAGTAATTATTTATTTCAACCATTGCAGCATTTAATTAACAGGATTTTTGCAACGGGAGTATTCCCTGACACACTGAAAAATTCTGTTGTGATCCCGCTTCACAAAGCGGGATCTACGGACCAGCTTCGGAACTACAGGCCCATTGCTCTCATTAATAATGTTTCAAAGGTTGTGAAGGGGTGCATTAGAATGAGGCTGGTTAGCTTCTTGACAGTGAATAACCTTTTGGCGGCCATTCAGTATGGCTTTAGGCGGGGTTTCAGTACTGAGGATGCTTTCATTAGGGTGACAGTTCGCATTGTCAATAGCTTTAACATGCGAAAAAAATGTCTATCAATATTTTTGGATTTAGCAAAAGCTTTCGATATTGTGTCGCACCATATCTTGCTGGATCGTTTAAAGGAAAAAGGAATCAGACGTTTACCGAAACAACTTTTTCAGTCTTACTTGGAAAACCGTTCACAGCAAGTTAAGATTGGTGAAACACTCAGTGGACCCCGGCCAGTGAGGTGTGGTGTGCCACAGGGTACTGTCCTTGGGCCAATACTTTTTACCATTTATATGGATGGAATATTTTCAGTCCTACCTAGAGACAGTGTGATCTGTTATGCTGATGACACAGCTATTACCATATCACGAGATACCTGAAAGGAAGTTACTGTTGAGGCCGAGAAAATTATGAGTACTGTCAAAATTTGGTTTGACAAAAGCTTATTGTCACAAAATATCGAGAAGCCTCATTTTATTTGCTATTCTATGACCAGGGCGGGGATGGCTAATGTGGAGGCCATCAAAGTGCACGATAATGATTGTAAGAATTATAGTAACTGTGATTGCCAACTAAAAATAAGTTCTGTGGAAAAAGTGAAGTATCTTGGTGTTTATTTTGACAGACATTTGAAGTGGGACTTTCACATAGATTATGTTTGTAATAAAATTAGAAAGTTAATGTATAAGTTCAGCATATCAAGGCAAAGCTTATCGCAGAAATCTATCATAAATATCTATAAAGCTCTCGTGGAATCCACTATTAATTATGGCGTGTGTATTTGGGGGGCTGCCTATGATACCACCTTAAATACTCTTGAGTTAACACAAAAGAAAATCTTAAAAATAGCCTTATTCAAGAATAAACGGTTTCCTACGAAAACTCTATTTCAAGAAGCACAAGTTCTAGATGTTTCTAGGCTATATATAAAATCCGTGATACGGTTGTTTTGTAATAACAAAATCGCGAAGAATATCGATGAATACTCAATAAACACAAGATATAAGGAAAAACTCTCCGTAAGTACAGCTAGGATAAAATTTACTTCAGTACAAAAAAAACTTACTTTTTACAGCTCCTAGAATATATAACGCCATGCCACGATCCTTTAAAAATAAACCATTTTCAAAAATAAAGAGACAAGTCACCACATGGTTACTTCAATTAATGGAAGACTTGCTCTTGACTTTAGTATAGATGAATTGTTATCTGACTTGTTTGTAAATTGTTTCATATATTGTTGTGCATATAAAAGAATGTAAATTATAAATTTTAAATTTCTTCAATAGGTGCAAGCACAAATTCCCGGAATTAATTATACATCTAGGTTCATTGTAAATTGTAATTTGATTTTCTTTTAAAAATAAAGCATATTATTGTTATATTATATATATATATATATATATATATATGTATATATATATATATATATATATATATATATATATATATATATATATATATATATATATATATATATATATATGTATATGTATATATGGGTGAATATACAAAGTTGGGTTCTATTAACGTTTATCCATTGCCTGTAGGTGATTTCGTCAACAAAATTATCGCCAAAAATATTCGAGTGACTTTTGTACCATTATATGTTGCTTCAAGACTTTCCTTAAAGCTAAGTTTTTTTTGTATTTTCGAAAATAAATCAAAGAGGGCACGTTTGGACATGCTGCGCTACCCAATACTTAGAAATTATTTTATACCTTCTTACTTAATAGAGACTTTTCTTTTTTGAGCATGTTCTTTTAGAGTAAAACACAAAAAATATTAGGGTATTTTTTTACATTCTGTATGCCGTGCGGAAAAACATTAAAAAATATTTTTTCAATTCAACTGTTAACATTTTTTTTAAATTAACAATAAAAATTTGGCTCTCATGTTATCAGAAAGCTAACACAACTAACTATAAAATCGCCAAAGAACGGCATCAATCTGATGAATAGAACCGGAGATAATTAATTTTAAGGGTAAGAGAAATCAGCAATGTTTCACAATTTATAACTTAATAATTTTGAAAAACATACATCTATAAACAAATATGGACACTCGCGTTAATTAGTTTTGGTATATACAAGTTATAAACAATTCTTCGTGAAAAAGAAAGATTTGTGCTCTTCAAATTTGTACGGTTTGTAAAGAAATGACCCATATACAGTCAGTCCAAAAAGCCTCCATACAACACCTGCTTTCTATACTATTTTTCTATTATCTTTAACTAATTAATTGGAACTATGAGAAAACATGTTCAAATTAATATCTGAAATATAACCAACGAGGATTAGTATTAAAAACAACCACGGAACATTTTATTTAGAAGTTACATCATTGTTATAAAAATGTAAACAAAATTAATGTCAAAACTCTCCATACACTTAATAATTACCAATAACGGTTTGACGGAATTTAACGGAAAATAACAACTTCGTTTAAACTAATACTTCGTAAGACCGCTGTTGGCCTTGATAATCTCCTGTAACCTTTTTGTCATGCTTGCAACCAGCATGAACATGCCAGCAGTATCTTCTGCTGGCACGTTCTCCCATTCGTTCAATATTTTGTTTTTTAATTCGTCTTTAATTGAAACATTATGTTTGCGAACGCGCCGTTTAAGTTCCTCCCATAAATGTTCGATGGGCTTAACATCGGGTGATTGTAGAGGTGTATGAAGCTGCTGTCGCATATTATGGATCATCCATTCTCGCACCGTTTACGGTATGTTTCGAATCTTTGTCCTATTGGAAAATGTATCTTTTTTCGAGTTCTCATTTTTGGACATTTAAATTGTCTTTCAAAATGTTCAGATAACCATATTGATTTATGGTACCATTAACAAAATGTAAATTTTCAACCCCTTTAGCGGACTTGCATGCGAATTTTATACGAACCCGTTGATTTATACTGGTTTACAATATACTGAAGAGTAGCATACGACTTTTTAACAATTTTTTCTATATTTCTGTACGATTTTCCATCTTTCCACAAATTAGTTATGATCTTTCGAAGTTGAAATGGAATTTCACAATTTCTCTCGCTCATTTTTAATACTACTTTGAAAACCAACTGCAAAATTACTAGCAACAAGTGACAGATTATAAAGTATGGCCGAAAGTTATTCATTTGTTTTCAGTTTAGCGAGGAAATAGCTTCACAATATGCGGCTGATTATAACGTGTTTTTTTCAATGCCGTTCTTGAGTGTATGGGGACTTTTTTGACATTCAATAATCTGTAGACTTTCACTCCAAAATTCACAATCTTTCACACCATATACTGTAAACGTATCAACCTTAATTTCACATTTCTCAATCTTACAATCTTGAACCTATACACCATAACCCTTTATACCCTTAACTTACGAATTATTTAAAATTGACCCAATAACCTATGATCTACAAACTCCTTACTCTCAAAACCTTTTTCCTAATCCTACATATTATAAATTCATAACTCGTAATTACTTAATCTCAATAATCTCAACACTTAGGGCAATATTCCGAATTCTATTAACACAGAATTTATAAGGTTGAAACCCATACATCGATTCACCTAAAAATTTTAATTTCAAACTTTGTAATATGAACTAATATATTTACGTTCCGTAAAATCGAATTACTATAGCGCATAGTTAATATATTGAATAACTCAAATGTAAAAATACACTCCTCCAATATATTAAATCATACAAATCTCTATAATGAATTAATTTTAATAATTTTTTATGAACATTGGTTACACTAAAAGTTAGAAAAAACTTATTCAGATACTTTAAAAGTGAATTAGCTAGTAAATTTTTCTATAAGATTCGAATTAAAATTATTCTTAAGACCTAATAACAAAATCGTTGAAATTATGAAATATTGAAAAAAATAAACTGGGACACTAGTAGCAAAATTAAAGGTGTAACTGGGACACTAGAAGCGTGTGTTGTCTCCTTTACTTTGGATGACAGCGTTTATGCGCCTAGGCATGCTTCTCATTACATTTTGGATAAAATCTGGAGGAATTTGGTCCCATTCTGTGATAACTGCATTTTCAAGTTCCCTCAGGTTTCTAGGTGCAGGTATATGACGTTTCACATTTTTCCTAAGGTGATCCCATACATGTTCTATTGGATTCAGATCCGGGCTTTTTGGTGGCCATTGCATAATCGGTATATCAACTTGATTAAGATAATCGAGTACCTACCTAGCCACGTGAGGTCGAGCGTTGTCTTGCATAAACAGGAAATTGGGCCCCACAAAATGACCGAAAGGCATCACATGTTCTATTACAATATTCTCAAGATAGTAGTCAGCATTCACGGATCTCGTAGGGACAAGAACTAACTCTGTGCGAGCATCAAAGCAGATGCCACCCCAGAACATAACAGAACCACCGCCGAATGAAATCCTTGCAGAGGTATTGCAAGGAGCAAACCTCTCTCCTGGTCTTCGCCATACTCGTTCACGACCATCTGGATGTTTTAGACTAATCCTAGTTTCATCTGTGAAGAAAACTTGTTTCCAATCATCCACAGACCAGTTTTCGTGATTTCGAGCAAAATGTAACCTGGCAACTCTGTTCTCTCTAGTAAGCAAGGGCGCAGTGGCTGGTCTCCTACTGTTTAATTCAGCTTCATTTAACCGTCTTCTAACTGTTTTAGAAGAAATTGTGACATTGCGAGCAGCTTCGAGTTCGTTTCTTATTATAAAGCTAGTGACAGTCCTGTTTCTTAAAGCATATTGTCTTATAAAACGTTCATCTAGGCCGCTAGTGCATCGTTTCCGCCCTTGTCCTAGCCTTCTAGATTAAGTTCCTACTTCATTCAAGCGTCTTACCATACGACTTATTGTGGAACGATGTTTGCCTAACAAATTGGCAACATAACTCTGACAATATCCCTCGTCCAATAAAACTGAGGCTCGCACTACCTCGTGTTCGGTTAAATTCCTTGTTCGATTCATTTTTTTAATTCTTCGGGGTCAAAAATAAAACAGTCTACCACGAAAACGTATTACTTTGAAAAAGGGAACAATTTATAAGCTTACTTTTAAAGAAAATCTATCGCATTATGACAGAAAATTGTTTATCTTCTAAAAAATTCTTGAAAACTGTAAATCTAAACGAATTTTTTTTTGATTTCTGTCATGAACAACGAAACAAAATATGCATAGCCTGCTATTCAAATACTCGATAAACTTTAAAACTGACATAAGAAAAAGATAAATTAATTTTCAGATTGTTGCGTTAATTTTGTCCAGGAGTTTATTGAATTAATATAAAATATTGAATAGAATATTAAATTTCAGATAAAATATTCAATAAAAATAAAAAGGATAAATCAGACCTTTTCTAAAATTTCTAAAAATCATGAAAATTTTACGGCATTTGCCTCCACTAAAAGCAATTTCTGTAAATATATAATTTCACATTGGCTAATGCCCAGTGTCATTGATTAATACTTTAATGAAAATAACTAGAATCTTGTAAATTCTACTCAGTTTTGTATCAAATTTAATTGGAATACTGTTAAAATGTTGCTGCTTAAAGAATTTTTTTAAAAAACTAGTTTTTCTCATCTTTGAAATCAGTTTTAATTCCTGTAATTTCTACAATTCCATTGTTCCAATATAAACTATGGTAAACTTCTGGCCAACTGACTAATTTTTGGTCTTCAGCAGATAGCATGCTTCTTGTAAATGGTGGATTAAAGAGATAATTTACGCAACAACTACCATTATAAACTGCTAGTTCCTTAGAAATATAACCCAGGGGGAAATTTATAAAAGTCGACTAATATATCCAACTCAAGCAAATCCATGTTTGATACAGCAATTGAATTACTGTATATTTTTATAAAGGTTTTTTTCTGTTTTTTTTTTTTTTCGGCTTTGATTCTTCGTTTTTGGCTCCTATATTATACTTAGATTATAATTTGGTAAGAGGAGGGGGCATTATGATTGTGTCTTGGGAGGAGTACGCACTCTGTGTATTAGTAGGAGGAGAACAAAACATTCCCATGAATAATCTACTTACTCGTATATAGCTGCTCGAAATTGTAGAAATAGGGTTTAAATTAAATTCTAAATACTTTCTACTCTTTGAGTTCTTTCAATATTCTGTCAACTAAACTATGATTCCATATTAGTTTATATAAACTTCCCACTATACCAATGGTCACGTGACTAATATCACAATCAATTTTTTAGTTTATCGAATATGCAGAACTGATTACCCAAAAAAGAAATTTGGTTATTTCACACACAACACAAAAATTTATCATACGTAAATATATAGCTCAAACAGGAAGATCGTCAGACAAAAATTTAAAAAACATAGAAAATCTATCGTTAACGGCATTGAAAATAGGGACAATCGTTTGATTTAAATACTGTAAAATTGCTACACAGTGAAAACAACAGTAAAGGGTAAATTATCTTAAAACAACTTATAGACTTTTCGACGATTGAAGGCTTGTTCATTTACAGTCTGTCAACTAAGAACGTGACTGCTCGTGTCCTTGAAAAAATCTATTTCGAGGACATTTTTTGCTATCAATGTATTCTTGTGGTGTGCTAACAACGGCGTAATTACCTTAATAAGTTTTCCAATCGTCTCCTGCATCAATAATCGCCTGCCATTTCCGAGACATTCTGTCAACGGAATTTTATGCAGATTTTTCAAATATCACGAGTCAAAGTCCTCAGAAAGACTCTGGGCTTTCTCTTTACAAGGGACCAAACGTTTTTAATAGGGTTGGTGTCCGGCGATTCTGAGGGCCACTTCAGTATCTTATCGTAGGCCCAAGCGATCCTCTTCGCGACGTGATTTTCGCCCAGCAAAGATTTCTTAGACGTGCTTCGGAATTTGACGTAATGAGCACGAAGATGTTGTCACATAGTCTTATGGGTCACAGTCAAACCCGATTTTCTCAATTTTGCCGTTCCTTGACGCAGCATCAGTTTCGGGTTCCGTGAAAACCAAGACACGATTCGTTTTTAGAGTTTCGGAGTGACTTCGCCTACAGAGCCACGTTTTGACAAGTCGCCAACATTTTTCGTCTCTTTAAAATGATTTACCCACTTCTTCACAAAACCGATGCGTAAACAGATGACTCATTTTCGATTTCATCTATCAAAAATGAATTATCGCGGACACGTTCTTACTTGACAGACTGTAGTATAATTCATACTCTTGAAAAAGACTGGTGGACCGAGTAACCTGACGGTGCTGTTGCCGGTCCCAAGCCCGAACAAAGGAGGAGGGTTTGTGGGCAAGGCTAGCAACCTACTCACAGTAAAAGCAACACATGGCTCACAGAATTAATGTAAGGCCGCGGAACAGGTCGGACAATGGGTTGACGAAAACGGCGAGGACACGGAGACTGAATAACAATAAAAACGGAATATAATACGAATAGCAACGTGGAACATAAAAGCACTAAATAATAAAGAATAGGAAATTGAAAAGGAATTAAAAGGTAAAGAGATAGAAATATGCGCATTACAGGAAACAAGAAAGAAAGGGAAAGGGCGGCGATCGGCGAATACCTTTTAATATATAGCGGGGTTGAAAGGAATAACAGAGCAAAATAGGTTCCGTTGGTATACGGTCTTTTTAAAATACTGATGTTGTATTTCTTAGTTTTTTGATGGGTCCTTGTTAATTTTCCTTTAAACTTAAAATCGCCGATCAGAGGCTGGTGGTCCGATCCGATGTCCGCTCCAGGGTATGCGGTAACTCTTGTAATGTTGTTCTGGAATCGTTTTTTGATCAAAAAGTAATCTATTTGATTCCGGACTATATGTTGAGGATCATCTTAAGGAGATTTCCATGTATATAGTCGTCTTGGGTTATAATATGTATTCTTAATGGTCAAATTCTCTTCAATACAAAATTGAATCAATCTTTCACCGCATTCATTCCTGTCGCCCAAGCCAAACCGGCCCATGACACTTTCTATCGCTGTTTCACGTCCTACCTTTGCATTGAAATCCCCAACACCGTTGTTATTTCTTGTGATTTGAGTGATCGAGAACTTCTTGTAATTGTTCGTAGAATTTTTCAACTTTTTGTTCCGGTTTATCCGCGGTGAGAGCATATATCTGCACAATATGATATTAAGTGATTTGGCAGCCAGTTGCATCCCAATTATTCGTTCCGAGTGTGCTGTGACGTTTATAATCGATCCTTTTATGTTATTTTTCACTAATATGCCCACTCCATATCTGTGATGTCGGTCATTATTTGTTGATCCAGAATAAATCAGTGTTTTATTTTTCTCTTGATATATTCGGTTTTCAGGCCATCTGGTCTCGCTGATTCCCAAGATGTTCCATTTAATCGTTTCATCTCTTTCACTGTACTATCCAATTTACCTGCTACATATAAAGTGCGGACATTCCACGTAGCAATCCTGCCCTTGAATTTCTCCATGTCAAGCCGGGAGATTCTTCGCACCCTCTGGTGACTTAACACCTGCCCGGGACCGACGGCCATTTTTCTCCGTAGTTTCCCATTACTTTCGACGTATCTAGAATTACGTTTCCTTAATTCTAGTTCCTACAGTTATACCGCTGATACTCGATCGCCAGAACCTCGTTGGTTATCTAGCAGGGTGCACCGGGTGACCAAGGTCACCACTCCAGCAGGTGAGGTTGGCATTTGGATCATATCGTATGTTGACCCCTTACACCCCATTCATTTAAAAAAATTAAATTCAATTGTGTCTACGGGGTGCAATATTTTTGTACCAAAATTTCAGGGTATTTTTGCTGTAATAAGAGGTATATTTTCTGAAATTTTTAAGCCGATTGGTTTACTTAGTCGACTACAATAAAATTAAGAAACAGTTTTTTGCCTGTTTTTTTCAATTTTGTAGGTTATGTACGTACTTGAGAGAGCTAAAACGAACGAGGATTTGTTCGAAATTACATTACGAAGGGTTTGTTTTTTTTTTTTCTCGATCAGACTTATATAACCGGAGTTATTCACATTTTTAACTCAAAAAAACGCGTTTTGAAAACTTCAATTATTTATAAACAAAAGAGCACAAGTTTTTCAAGGTCCATAACTCAGGACAATACTCCTGGTGATACCCAGAGAGGATAAAATCATAATATTGCTGTATCTAGACTGTGCAATTTCAAATTCTTTATTTAATAAACTATATGTATTTTTTTAGTGAAAAACTAGCAACATAGCAATGATTTGGCCTATAATAATTGTAGCAACCTTTGCTGTACTAATATGGCATTTTCTCATAAAACCTCATAGCTATTGGTCAAAAATGGGAGTTAAACAAAGCAAGCCGTGGATAATTTTTGGTGACTCTTGGATGACTTTCTTCAGAAAATTGAGCCTCAATACTTTTGTGCAAAAAATTTACAATTTGCATCCAGAAACAAGGTAGGAAAACATAAGATACTTTACAATATTTAATATGAATATTACCCACAGGAAGTTTGAAAGCCCCAGGTACATTTCTTTTATTTAAATACTATTATTAAAATAGCCAGTTGCCAAAAAAAATTTTAAATTACAGCAGAACCCCGATTAACCGAGTCGCGATTATCCGAGCTCCGGATTAACCGAGCCAATCTAAGAACCTGATTATCCGAGGTACGCGCGTCTATGATGCGTATTAACCGAGCTTCTAAAATATGTATATACATATTTCCATTTAAAATCGTCGGGGCCTTCGGGGAATCAACCTGGCCCGTGTGAGGGGTTTCCCCTATTTATGTTTTTGGACTCTTTCAGTATGTAAATTTGCGTGAATACAGTACGTTATAGCGTTTACTACGGAGAAGTACGAGTATACTCACATAATTTATTTGGTTGGTGTTATGGTAGTTAACTGTAATTAATACGAACTGCTTTGTTTGAATTTTTGTTTGTCGTATTATAATGGAGCAAAACAAGCGTAAAAGAATCGTCGTTCCTATTGAAGAAAAATTAAAAGCCATCAGAAGAATTGAAGCAGGAGAGACAATTAAAATTGTTGCACGAGATTATGGAGTAGTGAGGTAACAGTTGGAGATTGGAAAAGAAACCGCACAAAAATAGAAGAGTAGTGTATAAATTAAGTCTCCTCGTCCTCTGGAAGAAAATCAATGAAAACCGGCGACTATGAAAAGGTTAACGAAGCTTTATTCATGTGGTTTAACCAACAGAGATCAAAAGGTGTGCCTCTGTCAGGTCCAATTTTACAACAGAAAACAATAATGATTAGTAGGCAACTCCCAGAGATATATCAGTTTACCGCCAGTTCTGGATGGCTTGACAGCTGGAGAAAACGGTACGGTGTACGACAACTGACTGTATGTGGTGAAAAACTTTCCGCTGATGTGTCATCAATTGAGAAGTTTAAGCAGAACTTTAAAAAGCAAATCGAAGATTGTGGATACACATGTGATCAAATTTACAAATGGGACGAAACTGGTCTGAATTATAAAATGCTTCCATCAAAAACATTGGCATCTCGATAGGAAAAATCAGCTCCTGGGCACAAACGAAGTAAGGAAAGATTAACTATAATGGTATGTTCCAATGCATCTGGCAAGCACAAAATCCCACTGATGGTGACTGGGAAGTCTGCACGTCCAACAGCTTTAAAAGACATTTCACCCAAAGCCCACCAGTCTATTACAAAAGTCAGAAGAGCGCATGGATGGATGCGACCTTATTTACTAACTGGTTTGAAGAAGAGTTCGTGCCATCTGTGACTAAATTTTTGAACAGAAACCGTCTTCCTATTAAAGCAATTTTGTTAATGGATAATGCCCCCTCTCACCCTGGAGAAGGACTTCATGTGGACGAAATTGTACTAAAATGTTTTCCTCCAAATGTAATCAGCATAATGCAACCATTGGATCAAGGCATCCTCGAAAACATTAAAAAAAATTATAGGCGTTTATATCTTGAATATCTGTTAGAATACACAGAAAAGGAGGGTATAATCAATGGGTTGAGAAAGGTTACACTGAAAAATGTTATTTACTGGATAAGTCAAGCTTGGGATTCTGTGCGTACTACCACTATTCAAAAATCTTGGTCAAAAGTTATTGATTTTGATTGAATGGTTCTCAGCAGATGATTTAGAAGAAGAAATGAGTATTGAAGAAATAACGAATGCCTTTCAGGAAACCGAAAAATCAGATGACGATGACGATGACGAAGCGGCGGTGGATGAACAGTCTCCCACTAAGATCTCTTATCAAGAAGGTTTTGCTTCTTTGGAAAAAGCTTTGAGGTATATCGAACAACAACCAGAGGTAACCCCAGCGGATTTACTTCTTCTTAATAGATGGCGAAACATTGCAGGGAGAAAAAGAAGATGCAATATGAAACAGAAACGCATAGATACCTATTTCACTGTTTTATCATGTATGTACCTATTTATATGTTAAAAACGTTAATACATCGGTTCAAAGTATTGGTGTCTATTTTTTTGAATGAATAAAAAGCAAAAAGTTATCCGAGGAGGGTGCCCCCCACGTTACCTCGGATAACCGGGGTTCTACTGTATATTCATGTACATAGTCATCTTTTCCTCTTATCTGAGCTTTACAGATTCGTGGCATCATTTTAAGCAATTTTTCTAAATAATCTTCCCTTACTTAACACTCATGTCAATATCCTGTTGTCAGGCGATAGCTTGTACAATTGAGGAACCTAAATCATCAATTCTAAAGTACCAACACTGCGAATGACAAATTTTACACAAGTTTTTTCGGAATATTATCTTGTTGAGATTTAAAAGATTTCCCACAATTCCTGTTACTGATGGTAAAGTATCATCATCATCATTATCATCATTAACTTATTCCATCCATAGTCGCATGTTAGCAACCCCCAGTTGTCTCTAATGAGCTTTGTTGTTTGGATTTTACATCCAATCGTGTCTTGCTAATCTTTTTATATCGTCTGTCCATCTTATCTGTGGTCTACCTTTGCATCTCTTGTCTTCTCTAGGCCTCCATTCAACTATACCGCGTGTCCATCTGTTCTCATTCATTCTCGCGACATACCCCACCCAATTCCACTTTAATATACATATTCGTTGTATTACATCTGTCACTTTTGATCTTTTTTCGTATCTCAGTGTTAGAAATACTATCTTGAGGTCTAATATTTAGCATTCTCCTCTCCATTGCTCCTGAAGTTTATTTAATATACTTTTATGTAAAGCCCACGTTTCAGTGCCATACATTAATACCGGCAGTAAATATTGATCGAATACTTTGGCCTTTATTGTATTTGGGATGTCTAATTTAAATGTAGATTATAACCTTCCGAACGCAGATCAAACTAATGAGACTGTTCTATATATATTATTTTTTGATATTGTGACTTTTTGTCCTAAATTAATGAATGTTTGCACCTTTCCTATTCGTTCACCTTCTAATAATAGTTCCTGGCTGTTATCTTCACTTTCGTTGTTCAAATATTTGGTTTTAGTGAAGTTTATTTTTAGACCAATTTCTCAGGACTTGTTATTTAATTCCAACAGCATTTCTTGTAATTCTTCTTTTGTGCTGGCGATCAGGGTGACATTATCTGCGGACCTTAAGTGATTTAATTGTTCACCGTCCATTAGTATTCCTTTATTTTCCACACGTGAACAGCTTTGGGAATATCGAGCCGCCTTGTCTAATTCCTCTTTTCATTTTATTTGTTTTTTCTTCAAGCATTATTTGTGATTTGGCATTTTTATATATATTCAAGAAGAGCTGTGAATTTTTCATCGAATCTCCTATTACTTAAGGACTACCCATATCTCCACTGAATCAAATGCTTTTTTTTGTAGTCAACCATTGCTATCCACAAGGTGATCTTATATTCATTTGCTTTTTCGACTAATAATCTAATAGTTTGAAGATGGTTAAAAAATGCTGTATCCCCGTCTAAACCCCGCCTGTTCACGTGGGTAATAACTATCTAATTTGTTCGTTAGTCTATATGTTACGATTCAATTGAGGATTTTGTAGAGTACCAATAACAAGCTGATGGGTCTTTCTAATTCTTCAACTGTTGGTATTTTACTTTCTATTAGGCACCTGTTAAATAGAGCTTGAAGAGATTGTATTATCGATGCCCCTTCATACTTTATCATTTCTATAGTTAGTTCATCGTTCCCTGGTTCTTTGTTGTCGTGCATATGTTGTAGGGCGTTCATTATTTCATCCATTGTTACATCGGAAATTTCCTCAGATCCCACATTTTTTACCATCACTCTATTTCCTTCGCCTTTCCCGAGCGGTGGCGATATTTTCGTATCATATAGTGTTTTGGTAATATTTCTCTCTAGCTTTCTTTATCTCTTTGATTTGTGCGATCCCTTCGTTATCATTATCTATAAATTTTGTTTTTTGAACGTCTCCCTTCATTCATTTGTTTGCTTAGATGTTTCAAACTTTTTCCCTCTTTCAATCTTCTATTTTCAAGTTTTTGTACTGTCTGACGTCTTCTCTGATCTTGTTCTTTATTTTTTGGTCTATTTCTGCCAGTTCTAGTCTCCCATTTGTAGGACCATTTCTTAATAGTCCTCTTTGTTTCATATGATTTTGTGTTTCTTTACTTAATTGCTGCGTTTTCTCTTTTTTCGATGTTGCTCTTTGTTTTGTAGTCATGAGTAGACTGTTTTATAGGCATGAGTAGGCATTTAGTTCATCAAGTTCTGTTTGATACTTTATGCATTTTATATGATTTTCCAGTGCTTTTCGGTATCCGTCTGTATTTTGCTTTATTATTTCTGTTGATGTCATTATCTTTGTATACTTTATCAAACTACGTTTCTCCTGCTTCAGATTTATTCTTATTTTTGCTCTGAGCATCCGATGGTTACTGCCAACGCTTATCGTGTTCAGGACTGTCGTGTCGATTACAATATTCTTGCTATTTGATAAAACATAATCAGTTTCATTTCTTGTTATATCATCTGGGCTTTACTATGTCCATCGTTTATGTTCTGGCTTTTGGAAAAATGTGTTTATAACGTATAAGTTATTTTCGTTTACGAAATTTGATAACATATACCTGAATGATCTTATATTTGCATCTTCTGTTCATTTGTATCTCTACTGAAATCACTTTTTCCGATACGGCCTTAAACTGAATAACATTTCCTGCTATTCTTTTATGTATAAGTACACCGACTCCTCTAATTTTTTTACTTTCATTGCCTCCATAGAAAAATGTATGGCCACTTTTTGGGTGATACAAGACTCTCCTGTTCTTACTTCCGCTAAGCCCAGAACAGTCCATTTTATGTTTTTTAGGTCTTCTTCTTGTTCGATTATTTTTTTCTTCGGATTCTAAAGTTCTTGTGTTGTAGGTTTCTACGTACCATTCTTTTCTTTTCGATTTTCTGTGTGCAGTGGGTATACGACTAGAGTTTATTTTCTCTACTCGCCTAGGGTGCTGCGTATTTGAAATTGAACATAATCATTTTTCATACTAGAGTTGGGGTAAAGTATGGTTCTATAAAATTGAAAATGTTATTTTATTACTACCTCACATATTTTAAACCGCCTTAATTATGTTTCTCTGTCCATATTTCGCAGTGGACACTGCGCAGTTTTCATTTGTTCCTTTATCGAACCCGAGACGGAAAAACACTTGTCTCTTAAAATCAGGAATTTCAAATTGAGGGAACCTAATTTATGAGGTAAATAAAACTGTATTATTTTTTTATAAACCTATAGAAAAGCTATTAAAAAATAAGATCTCAAAGTTATAGGAAAAAATTCTAAGTTAGTCATGTACATTTAGGACTTGAAGTAAGACCACAAAGCAGGTCTATATTTCAATAGGCTGCGCTCTTCCTCTTAATCCCTTATGGGTATTGTAAGTGGACTTTTTTTTGCTACAATAGGTGTTTGTCATTTTATACTATATTAAGGTTTATAAAAAGTTTTTAGGTTGAATATGTGTATATATGAGTTTATAATAAAATGTATCCAAAATATAATATAATAACCTGGAACTAGAACGCATAAAAGACATTTTCACAGAAACCAGTATTCGCAGCAAGAAGAAAAACAACAAAATGCTACTTACAATGAGACTTTTAAGTATTAGTCGAGAGGGCATAAATATTTTCAGTGAATTATTGGAAATAAGTCAAGGAATTGCAATGGCATGATGCAGTATCTGCTCTTTTCAATACTCTAAATAAAAAGCAGTTGCAGAAGAAAAAAATTCAATATGGTATGAAGAACATGAAGAAAAATATCTTTCTAATCACTCTAGATGCGACCGAAAAATAGAAATCAATGAGATAATAGAAATGGTTTCCAGGTCCGACGAAATATTCGATTTAAAATATACAAATTATATAGAAGCTGGTGATTCGAAAATATATAAGGCAATTGTGGATCTAAAACCGTATGATGATGACACAATTTTAAAAAAGTGAGTGTATTGGACACGTAGAGAAGAAATTGGGTACGCGACTTGGCATTGCTAAAAAAAACCTAAAGGAAAACTGACGGATTTACTTATTAAAAAACCGAATATTATGGATTAAATATAAGGTGAAGCAATAACTAAACTTTGTAGAAGATATGAAGATAGCAGTTTGGGCAACATAGGTTTAAATTTTATAATAATTGAAAATTTAGTTTTTTTTTTGTATCAGATATAAAATTCAAGCTTTTACTTGGTACATTAACAAGCGACTTTGCTGATAGGTCCACTAGAAGATCTCCTCTCATGACACCATTATTATTATAATTTATATTTTTACATCATATGTAGTAAAACAGTAACCAAATCAAAAAAGTATCAGAGTTTTCCTTTTATTGAAAAACAAAAGATAAAAATCAATTTTTTGTAACTTGTTAAAGTAGATTTCCTCTTAGACTAATTAGTAAATAAGCCTATTTTCCACTGTTTTGATGTTCCTATTAACTGAAAGATTTTTTTACTATGAATACCTAGCAATTCACAGCAAGGAAACATTCTTTAATGCTAAAAGACTAACCTTAGCAGTCGGTGATGATGTCTCGGAATAGTTAGAACATGCCTTTAGGATACAAAAATAAGAAGAAAAGCAATAAATAATGAAACAATTTTCCACAATATTAATATTTTATAGAAATACTCTCGTTTTCTAATATTTTCTCTATACAAAGTGACTACTTAGCAACAAGAATATGTGGAAAGTACAAAATATCTTTTTTAGTTTTTTTTTTTCCATAAAATGAAAATGTTTCTCAAAAATGTGTGTTATGTTTTCAGATATACTGGAATATACACATTTAACAGTCCGGTACTTGTTTTAAGAGATCTGGAATTAATTAAACAGATAACTGTAAAAGATTTTGACCATTTTACCGATCATGCACAAGTTGTTGACCCAGATGCAGATACATTATGGAGTAATAACCTAGTATCCTTAAAAGGTATGTAAAAATATCCATTTCTTCTGCCAGTTGCATCTTTATTTTTAAATTTAGAATAATTTATTATCGATATATTTTCGTTTATAAAAATACATTCGAGTCCATGGTGGCTCGACATGCTTTGAATTATTTAGGTTTTCGGTATTGTTTTTTTTATTGAAACTTATCTGTGCTAAACGGTTGGCTGTATAGATTCTAGCTGTGACAATGCTATTAAATATATTTTTTTATTTATTTTGGACACCACCTATTTTTATTCAGCAACTATCTTTGCCTAGCATAAAAATAGAAAATCCTATTTAACGTTGATAAAATAAATAGAATTAAGGTGTCAGTCTGCTCGACAATAAAATAAAGAAACTAAGATAAAATAAGACATATATTTATTTCCACGCATTTATGTATCAGACTTGTAACCCAGTATAGTACTATAAAATATTAAAATATAAAACTGGAATCGAATTAAAAGATATACACAAAATTAAACCACTACATGTGTCTTAAAAAATAGATTTTAGATTTATAAAATATTACTGGCCTTAAAAAATTCTTTCTTCACTCTTCATGAAAGAGCTCTTTTGCTTAGGTCGGTGGGCTAAAATCTTGGTAATGGGACTTCAAAAAAGGCTAGCAGAAAAATCGAAAAAATCTAAGAATATCCGAAAGAGTAAGTAGCTGGTAGCAAGGGAGATTTAAAAAGCTCTTGACAGAGAAGGCTGTAGCCGGAAGGAGAACTGGTTGTAAAAATTATGAAGAACGAAAGTAGCAGTAAAAGTAATAATACCATAAAACAATAAAAGTCATAAAATCGGCAGTAAAACTCATAAAACCATAAAGCCGGAAGTAAACCCCAAAAAGGAAAAAAAAAATATACTACCTATAAAAAGGTCTAAGTCTTTTCAAATGATTTTATCGACTTATCGACTCAGCAGTATGTGTTTAGTAAATCAGCAGAGGCACAGCTGATTTACTAAGTTGTTTAAGGAATGTGTTCTTAATTCATCCTAAAATTCTAAGGAATAGGGCCACCATTATTACTGCATATCGGGGGAACAATGCGCGAATTTTGTAGTTTAAATCTTTGTATTTAGATCGTGTTTCCTGCCCTTTGGTTGCTATATTTGTTTTTGCAGGTGCTGAAAACTCAATTACATAAATATTCTTTACTGTTTTATCGAGAACTACTATATCAGATTTGTTGGCTGGCAAACTCTTTGTGGTCGAAAATACAAATTTTTTGCTCATTTTTTACAATCGATGCTATCTTTTCCGGAAGATACGGCAGTCTGGGAACGTTGCCAATATCGAACAGTACGTCAGAGATGGTAACATAGGACACGTAATGCTGCCTTGTGACGATGGATGTAAGATGATATAGCGTAAACAGG
The DNA here is from genome assembly GCA_019049505.1 of Pachyrhynchus sulphureomaculatus. Lineage (NCBI taxonomy): Eukaryota > Metazoa > Arthropoda > Insecta > Coleoptera > Curculionidae > Pachyrhynchus > Pachyrhynchus sulphureomaculatus. The sequence goes on from CM032455.1 coordinate 53,918,655, forward strand.
ACATTCTAAAAGTAAATGCATCAGTGATTCTGATTCTTTGATGCATGCCCTATACTTAATGTTAGCTAGTTTTGTAAATCGGGACAATAGGGTATTAATCCTGACAAGCTGGTAAAAATCTCTCTGTCTCTGACTTAAGATTAGCTGATTGTCCAAATCTAAATGTTAGTTTTTTCAGCAGGTACAGCAAATCGATGTTTTTATAAAAGACTCTATGTTGAGGTTATTCAGTGCGCTGCCTATAAAAGTATCGTTATTAAGCTATTTTAATCATTGCCTTAAGTCTATATGGTTCTAAATGATGACATCGATGACATCGCAGAAGATTACTACAAGACCAAGTTTTTCCGCTGCATCTTCCACAATCCTAAAAAGAAAGGTTCCCACTCCTCTCTATTTATAGGCATAAACCAATTCTAGGACAGAGCCAGAACCCACTACAACCTTACATGCTAGTCCCACAATGATTCGATCATACAGACACACTAAACTCAAAAGCCTTCTCTCTTGATGATGTTAAAAGTTTATTCAAGGAACAGAGGTTTGAGGATGAAGACTTTATTCATGTGCATGATTTTTCGTGTTCTTACATCCAAATCTCGCAGTTCTTTTTTGGTTCAATTGTCTATTCCAAAAGAATAGAGAAGTTCTGGTATATTGGTAGTAACAACTTTATTACGTTTTGTGATTTCTGACGACCAGATCTTTTTTAGTTGTTTCCTATACTTACTGCGAGGTTCTGTTTTAATAGTTGCTGCATGGGATGTTGTGCGATGCGTAGATAGTTGTACATTTTCTCGGCATCTAAATGATGTAGAACATTCTCATCAGATAGCTACGTGTTCTCTTGGCGGTGTTCAAGATAACGTCCTCTGTCGAACTTAACAACATATTTATCCAATCTAAATTCCATACCAACATTCCGCGTGTATCTTCAACTACTCAAGTGATTGATTTAAGTCTCGATCTGAAAAAGCATAAAGTTTAAAGTCATATAAAATAGATGTGATCTCCTAATGGACCATATTTATACCCACGGGTCTGGCGTAGCAACTGAGAGAAAAAGCAGCGAAATACAAACATAAAAGGGGGCTTAATAAGCCATCTTGAAAGACTCCTCATCTAAAAGTTTCTACCTGATATTATAGCAAATTTAGTTTTCCCGAGCGGCATTAGACTTTCTATTGCCGCTGAGTAATGTCTGGCTGTGTATTCCGTTCCGGTTAATATTTTCCATCCGTTTGTTATGTGTTCGATCGTTACTTTATGGCTGTGGCATTTCCTGCATCTGTCTTCTGTAAACGTTGGGTCTTTGATGATATGTTTTTGATAGTTTCTGGTTAATATGACCTTATCCTGGATGCACAATACAGAATTAGGTAAAACACCTATCGTTTGACGCTCTCTATCGACTCTTGTGAAATTAAGGAAGTCATACTATTACCAGACTTTTTTATAGACTGGAGACCAAATATCTCCTCTGTTTAAAGTAACTAAAGGCTTGAAATAGGGATGCTGTCAGTCACTTTTTAAAATATATTTACAGGAAGCACTGGAAGTATGGAGGAGGAAGTGTACACGAATGGGGATGGAGATTGGTAACCGGTTCCTAATAACTTTATTCTTTGTAGATGATCAGTTGCTCGTAGAAAATTGTGAAGAAGACATAGAATATACGATGAGAAAGCTGAAAAAAGAATATTAAACGTGGTGTTCGAACATAAACATGAAAACAGAGTATCTTAGGGTGGGTGAAGATGGAGAAGAAAAACTAGAGTTGCAGTTGAGAAAATACCTAGATGCGAGGAGTTTAAGTTCTTGGGAAGCGTAATTTCCAACAAAAGATTCAGGCATAAAGTACAGGCATAGAGAGGCATAAAGTACAGGACTCAACAGAGTAAAAAATGCGTAGGCATTCTAAACTCCTTACTTTGGTCAAACTGGATAAAAATGAAAACAAAAACTAACAATCTACAGGGCGATTGTAGAACCGCTATTGACATTTAAATCAGAATGCTGGGAAATGGCAAAAAAAGATAAGCAGAGGATATACGCGGTAGAAATGAATTGTTTAAGGAGAATACGTAGAATATCTAGACAGAAGCACGCCCAAAATGAAGAAATCAGAAGACAGATCGGAAGAATACATACAACAGCAGAAATAATAAAAACTAGTTAATTTGGTACGGACACGTAACAATAGAATACCCGATACTAGATGGAGAAAAAGAGTATTTAAATATATTCCATCAAACAGGAAAAAGAAAGGAAGACTAGCACTAATATGGATCAA
>CM032455.1:53921047-53989951 GCA_019049505.1 Pachyrhynchus sulphureomaculatus
GGTAGTCTATGGGGGGCGAACGTTTGACCTTTGGGACCTTTAGAGGTTTTGTTACCCAATGGTTATTTCTATTTGAACCAAAGGAGAGCCTAGCTACTGTAGTCGACCTCAGCTCCAATTAGCCTATTAGTGGTGACAGGCTGTTGGCAGTAGTGTGTTTCGGAACACCCTATTGATTAAATTTTTTTTTTGACTTATGGTGGTGTGGTAGACGCCGTTTTAGTTTAGTGGATGCTATAATCTACTCCCTTTTGTTGGTGGACTCCAGGGTCACCATTTCCGTATTTTATTGTCTCCACCTTTCAGTATATCGTGGTGAGGTGTTCGTCTCCTGTTATGTGGGATGGATTGAATGTTTTTCGTTGTTGTTCCAGGGCGAGACCAGTACACGAGGGTTCTTCATGCAACTTGAAGAGGCGCAATGCTGGTTAAGTTTTATATCTCTGTATAGCCACCCTGAAGAATGACGGAGGGCGTTTGTTCTGGCTCATGTTTCTAGGCAGATTTGTCACTTTGGTGCGATGTGCCGAAAATTTGGTTATCTTTTGCTAAGAGCTTTCACCAAGCTCAGTATGGAGTTATTATAACCAAGAGTTTGGGATTTGAACTCCTGTATGTATTTCTGTATATATTTCTGTATATATTTCTGTATATATTTCAGTGTATGTTGGTTGCCTGAGGGCATGTGCTCAAAATGTGTGATTTTGAGTCGTTGTGTTTAAGGACTCCCATATATAGGATTATGACTTTAGGGAGGTCCTATTTAGAGACTAGCTGTCTCACATAGTTGTGCTAGGAATGTTTCCTTGAATGTTAGTTGCGCGTGAACTAATCATTCTGTTCTTAGAGAACATTGCTTTTTGAAGCAGGATCATTCAGTTTGGTGAATTTTAGCTTTTATAGCTATTCACTGTGTTTGGAGTGAATTTTAGCTTTTATAGCTATTCACTGTGCCTATAGTGATATTGTTAGCTTTTATAGCTGCTCACTATGTTAATGGCGAGATTGTTCTTTTAGAACGCAGACTTTGTGTAGTCGAGGACTATTTACAGAGTGTTTTCTTGGCGAGGAGCCGAGGTTTTTTCTGGCGATATACCAGAGCGTTTTGTTGGCGATGAGCTGACGTGTTTTCTGGCGATTAACCAGAGCGTTTTCCCTGGCGATTTTTGCATGTCTGGATGTCTCAGGACGTCGACATTGCGCGACGTAGCGTTTTCCCTAGCGATTTTAGCATGTCTGGATGTCTTAGGACGTCGACATTGCGCGGTAGAGTGCGATTATCTGGCGATCAACCAGAGCGTTTTCCCTAGCGATTTTAGCATGTCTAGATGTCTTAGGACGTCGACATTGCGCGATAGAGTGCGATTATTTTCCGAGTGCGACTAGTAGTGATACTAGATTTAGAATGTTCTCTTAGCGATGAGCTAGAGCATGGATGGCGATTTTTCCCGAGCGTTTGTCTGGATATTTATCCAGATATTTTTTTTTTTTGGCCTAGTGCTAAATGGTCTGACAAGACTTTTTCTTTTTAGTGTAAGTGTTTGCACTAGAATCATTTTTTTATTTTTTTTCTTTATTTAAGAATTTTTATAAATTTCTTTTGCTGAAATAGAAAATTTTCAGACAATCCTTAAAATATTTTAAGGGGGGTGTTCATATTTTATTTCAGTTCACTTTTTTTTGATTTAGACAAGAGTTTAGACAAAGTTATATTTTTTGTTTTGGTAACAATAACAGAGCTGATTCTTTTATATAAGAAGACCGCGATTGTTATTTTGGAAAGGTATTTCTTATGTTCATGCAAGGATTTTTATTTGCTTTTTGATGTACTTAACCTTAGTGTCTAATTAAGTTAAGTCTAGTTATAAGATTCTTGTGATCATGCAAAGATTTTCATTTGGTTCTCATTGTACTTAATATTAGTGCTTAATTGAGTTAAGTCTAGTAGTAAGGTCCGAAGTTTGTACTTTTGTTTTAAGTTCTGACCTTAGTATTAAGTGATAGTGTACCACTTTGTACCTTTTCATAAGTAGCCTAAGTTTAATAGACTAGTGTAGTCTATTTCTTTTTGGAAGGGGGTAAATGTAACATTCATTTTTTCCTAGATTTTAAGACCATGTAATGTTACTGATTTTTCACTTCAAATTGTACTTATTTTCATTTTTGTATCGAACGGTATATTAATAAGAGATTCCAAGCCGTTCGGTATATTAGTGTGCTGTGCGGGTTTCTGACCGAATCTATAGGCACGCCGGGATTGGTTGAAAATGTGTATCAGGATTTTTGGTTCCGGCGTCGCGATATGACCGAGAGAAGGCCCACGGCTTATTTAAGGGTCCGGTAGGACAGGAATCGAGGCTGAGTACCATCAAGCCGCAGCCAGGCTAATTTTCATCGGAGCCGCCAAGTAGGCTTCCTTCCACAGAGCTGCAGTAAAGGCTCATAACAACAATCATGAGAGCTAAATAAAGCACAAGTTTTTTTAACGAAAAGCCGTAGTGGGCTCTCTAAGTGTTTACTAGAAAAGTGTGAAATCGGTCGTGTTCCATCGAAGCCGAAATAAAAACAGTAAGTTACCAAAACATCCTTCCATAGACTTATCCCTGAGTAGTGCCTTAACAGCATTTTGAACTGACTAAAAAGTGAAGTGAAAAGCACTATTTTTCGTCTTCGGGAGTAGTCAGAGTTTAGAATTTAAATGTCATAACTACCTGTTAGGCTAAAATTTTTAGTAATCCTGTAAAACTGCAAAGGTTAGAACTTTTTATTCTTAAAAAAAAAAACATGAATAAATTTTCTTTTTGTTGATTAAAGCTAGTGTCTCACTGAATACCTATCTTACTTTTCAGGATAAGAACGGCTGTACCAAACTGATTTTTTTATTTTACCAACAGTACGCCCTTTCAGTATTTTTTCATTTTTTTAGCTGAAGTTAGATCCTTTCTATTTTAAAATGAATGGTGCCCAAAAAGTCGTACAGCTGAGGTTTCTTTAAAAAAAATAAAAAATAATTCCAAAAAGACGTACAAAAATTATCTCTTACCCATATCTCTCTACCAAAGAAAACTGAGCTAGTGTGTGTTTAATTTCTTTAGTTCTTTTAAAATCAGGATTCACTCAATTCATTATCAGAAATTAAAGCGGGGCAGCAAGAAAATTGTGCTCAAGCCTGGGGCAACCAATTTTCAAACGGTACAATATATATATATATATATATATATATATATATATATATATATATATATATATATATATATATATATATAATGCAATGTCTCTCTATCTGACTGTCTGTCCATTAGTGCGTTTATCAGGCGAGAACCACTTATCCGATTTACGTGTCTTTTTTTAAATTCATACATATATTCTTTGGACAGGTTATATAGTAATAATAATAATCTATATCTATAATATATGTAAAATGCAACGTCTCTCTGTCTGTCCGTTAGTGCGCTTATCCCTCGAGCATCACTTATCCGATTTACGTGATTTTTTAAATTCATACATATGTTCTCTGTCCAGGTTATATAATAATAATATTAATCTATATAAATGTAAAACGCAACGTCTCTCTGTCTGTCTGTCCATTAGTGTGCTTATCATTCGAGAACCACTCATCCGATTTACGTGATTTTTTTTTAATTCTTAATTTAATATATGTCAAAAAAAATCTATAATATATATAAAACGTAACGTCTCTCTGCCTGTCTGTCTATCCATTACTGCGCTTAGCACTCAAGAACCACTTATCCGATTTACGTGTTTTTTTTTTATAAAATACAAAGGGAATAAATAGAGACAAAATACTAATATGTAGGAAAAAAGTTGGAAGTTTAGCAGTAAGCTTCGCAGAAGGACTGAATAGATGGGGGGAATACTTTAAAGAAATACTAAGTGGAGATGAAAATGAGGTGAATGAGAAAGAGGAAGAAAAATTAACTGAAGGGCAGCAGGGAAAGAAGAAATAAGAGAAATACTCAGAACCCAAAAAAAAATAAGGCCCCGGGTCGAAATTGTAGAACTGATAAAAGCTGGAGGAGTAGAACTGTAAAATGAAATATGCCGGTTGGTGCAAGAAATATGGGAAACAGAAAAGATGCCAGTGAGCTGGAGCTCATTTGTTCAATATACAAAAAAAGGAGAAAAAAACTATATGTGCTAATTATAGACCAATAGCCTTTCTGGATGTTGTGTACAAGATAGTAGTATTGACTATCAAAAACAGACTGGCAGAGAAAGCCGAGTCTATTCTGGGAGAGTACCAGTGTGGATTCAGGAAAAATAGATCGGTTACAGACCAGATATTTTCGATTAAGCAAATCCAAGATAATAGAACAAAATTTGGCACTACACTTGGTCCTTGTGGATTTCAGAGAAGCATATAATTCTGTAAATAGAGAAGGACTCTACAAGATAATGGAAGAACTAAAAATTCCAAGTAAATTTATTCGCATGGTGAGAATGACCCTGAATGACACAGAAAATAGTGTGTCGGTTGAGGGCAAAGTATCAGACAAATTTAAGGTGAAGAGGGGATTAAGACAGGGGGAACCAGTGTCTACATGTCTATTTAATGTGGTACTAGAGAAGATAATCCGGGAGTCAGAAATAAAAACAAATGGAACGATATACCAACAAACCTGCCAATGCTTGGCCTATGCGGATGATGTAGCAGTGATTGCAAGAGCAAAAGAGAACCTCAAAAAAGCCATAAGTAGGACAAAAGAAAGGGGAAGGATGAGAGGACTAAAGATATATGAGGAAAAAAACAAAATACATGGAAATTACAAAGAAGAAGGATAATAAAAATAACAAAAGTTTAGATATAATAAACAACAAAGATATATATTTGAAAAAAGTAGACAAATTTAATTATTTGGGAGTAACAATAACAGAGAGTGGACAAGAAAGGATGGAGATACAAGAAAGAATAGCGAAAGGAGAGATATTTGGGGGCAGTGAATCCAATATTGAAATCAAAGAATATATATCAAGAAAAGCAAAAGAAAGAATATATACGACAGTTGTCAGACCCACGGTGACATATAGATGCGAAACGTGGAAACTGAATGCAAGAGAAAAAGAGACGTTGGAGGTGTGGGAAAGCAAAGCTTTGAGAAGAATCTACGGAGGAAGGAAAGAAAAGTGACTGTGGAGAAGAAGAACAAACTACGAATTAAAATGCCTATATACGAAACCCCTTATAAGCCAAATTATAATAAGCCAGCGATTAGGATGGTTGGGACACGTGGCAAGGATGAAGGAAGAAAGACATGCAAAGCAAGCCCTAATAAGAGGAGTGATTGGAAGAAGAGGCAAGGGTAGACCTCGATCTACATGGATTCAGGCAGTAAAGCAAGATCCGGAGTTGATTGGAATCCCGCACTGGGAAAAGCTAAAAGGAGACAAAAAGAAGTGGAGACAAGTATGCAACTAAGCCATGGGCCTCTAAGATCCCTTCAGCTATATAATAATATAAACATAACGAATAAGCAGTGACGATAAAGGTGAATCAAGTCCACGCGAGCGGAGCCGCATATATATATATATATATATATATATATATATATATATATATATATATAATATATATATTTGCGAATAGTATGAATGAAATATTATTAATTAATAAATATACAAATGGGAAAGTCAAACAACAATGAAAAAGTATTACCACTTTTCGATTGCCGACATGCTTAAAAAACTATCATTGTCCGATTCATTTAAATTTACATGTAAAATTAAAGGTACAACAATGGCATCCATTAATATGTCCACAGCCCACATTTTATATTCCACCTTCAATGGATGCTCGACGCATTATCGCAAATTTTCTGTGGAAACATTAGATATGGCATTTTGACGTCTGTTAATTTATAGGTTGTATTGTGCCCGGCGACTTCACCTTTAACCTGTGCCCGTATAAGTTCTATCGGATTGAGCTCTCAATGATATGGTGGCAGGCGAGAAACAGTAATATTACGTTTTATTGTCATTTCAATTACAAAACTTGTGTACTTGTCTTTATTTCTGAGAAGATTTATAAGTTCTAATAAATCTCTCTTAACGCTGTCTTTTTCAAATGAAATGTTTTTTCTCGGTTATCCAAGATTGTATGTCCTTTTTTCAACCAACCCAAGGGTGGAACTGGTTCTAATTATTTATAATGATAGCTTGCGTTATCCATTATAATAATAGAATGGTCTGGTATTAAGTCTGTCATCTGCGAAAAACCAATCTTCAAATTCATCGAAATTCATATCTTCGTGATAATCTCCTATTTTTCTTAGATACGAACGTTAAAAGATCTCCATTTAAAAAACCACTTTCGCTTCCAATATGCGCAATAATTAACATACATGTTTGTATAGAGAGAGCAGTATAGAGAGCTTCATTGAATGCTTGGCGAGCATTTTTGATATTCCTATCTTACCATAACTTCTTGACTCTGTACCCTTCGTTTATCCACGTCTCATCTATGTAATATATCCTCTTTCCTTCAGAGCCAGCTTTTCGAACTTTCCTTAAATAGTCTCTTCTCCTGTGTACAATTTCTCCACTTTCTGCCAATAAAGATTTTATTTTACAGTTTGTCCAATAAAAATTCATATTTCTGGATAGCTTGTCGCAGCCTGCAGGATCATATCCAAACTTGGAATTCTTTTTTCCATAAAAAAGTCATGAAGAATACGCCTTACTGCTTCTTTTGTGTCGTTTGTCAGCTGAAGTTCTTTTCTGCCTTTTTTTTGGAGAGTCTATACCCTCTCATTTTCTTCTCTTAAAATTCTGTAAACAGTGGCTTTATCAACTCCGGTCATTAAGGAACATTTTGTCACACGATCGTCCACACTTAAATCGCAATTTTGAAATCTTTTGACGTAGTCAAATACATTTTTAACTACACGGTTCTCATTATGGGTTAGCTGCCCGAACTTTTGGGATTTCGCTGGAGAAGACATTTTGTTAACACATTAGTTGACTTGTCACTAACTGGCTTGACACTCGGGCATGCTGCTCTAAATATGTATTTATATCTTTGATTGTGTTAGCCGATACTTGTTGGAAATTCATAATAAAATTATATAAAAACAAACACTATGTTTTAATTTCCAATATATTTAAAGTCACTTGACAATTGTTTCACCATACAATGGCTTCTTCAGAAGTAAATAGGAAAGAAAAATATTTAATAGTAATCCTGGTTAAATAGTGCTTAAAACTATCCTTAATTACCTAAGATTATGCTATTATTTACAGACATAATTATTTTAAGAATGCAAATCTGTGGTACTGTTTCCGAGAACTAATAAAGATTAAGTAAGAGTGAATGGTTTAAGTCTACCTGTTCGTTTAGTAATTGATTGGAGTTTTTCCGTTTGTTAATTTCAAGATATTCAAGCAAATTTAATTTTTTAGATTTATTTTCTACATGTAGGATTTTTAACGTATCATCAAAATTATGAAATTGTTCTTATTTTTTAAATAACTATGTTTATGTTCTTTAATGCGAGTTTTAAAAGATCTACCAGTTTGTCCTACGTAGGTTTTAGTACATGATCCACAATTTATTAAATAAACTCCTGATTTTAAGGAATTCTTAGATTTGGTTTTGTTATTAAATTGTGGATCTTGTACTAAAACCTACGTAGGACAAACTGGTAGATCTTTTGAAACTCGCATTAAAGAACATAAACATAGTTATTTAAAAAATAAGAACAATTCACATTACGCAACCGATATAATAAACGAATCCCACAATTTTGATGATACGTTAAAAATCCTACATGTAGAACATAAATCTAAAAATTAAATTTGCTTGGATGTCTTGAAATTAACAAACGGAAAAACTCCAATCAATTACTAAACGAACAGGTAGACTTAAACCATTCACCCTTACTTAATCTTTATTAGTTCTCGGAAACAGTACCACAGATTTGCATTCTTAAAATAATTTTGTCTGTAAATAATATAATAAAATGATTAGCATAATCTTAGGTAATTAAGGATAGTTTTAAGCACTATTTAACCAGGATTACTACTAAATATTTTTCTTTCCTATTTACTTCTGAAGAAGCCATTGTATGGTGAAACAACTGTCAAGTGACTTTAAATATATTGGAAATTAAAACATAGTGTTGTTTTTTATATAATTTTATGTATTTACAGTTGGAGCAACGGGAAAGTAGAAAGATTTGATCAGCACTAAAACTTAGTTACAAGAGAGTATTGTTACGTGAAAAATACCTGGAAATAGATAGCACTTCCGATCAGTCCTCTGGCATTTTTATTACTATTAGTTTCAAATAAATAGAGTATAACAACTATACATTTTTGCCGCATTGGAATAAGATATGCTGATTGATATAAAAGAACGAGTTTGTTTCCGTTATGGCCAAAATATTTACCTGTTTTCTGAGAGTATATTGGTGAGTTATAATATTGTCAATTGTTTGGTTACTTATGTTATGCTCTAATTTGTTTTTTTTCTTGTGTTTTTTTTTTCAGTAATGGGAAAGGATAAGAAAGATATAAAAGCATAATAAAAGAAGGTTTGTTTCATAATTTTTTAAAGTACTTAGAAACGATAAGGAAGATCAATCACAACAATTAACGTCACAGTAACAGGTAGATGCACTGATGGTTCTGTTAAGTCAGTTTCAAATTTCGACAATATTAAAAAGGAAACCTATGTATACCTATGAAAACTAGTATCGTTAGGAGTATGTGAAGGGACAAATATTATAAATAAAATATAAGTTATTCAAACTGTATCTGTCAATAGTATTATCTATCGAAAAATACTAATATTATATACACTTACCTAAATCAACAATTAGAAGTGGGTAAACATTCAAAATCAAAAAATATATGTGTTATGCTATCTGCTCCAAACACTTTGTCTACTAACACTGATAACATTTTAAAAGTTTATCTGTATTTATATTTAATTATTAAGAGGGATTATGTTACTTTAATCAGTTTCGAATAAACAAACCAATTTATATTTTTTATTTTATCCTTTAATAGAGAGCTATTGTGTACTAAGCAGGTTATCACAAGTTGTTTTTGGCATTTAAGACCGATTTGTTAGTATAATGCAATCCGCTATTTAAAAATTCTTTTTCATTATTTATCGTCCAATTTTAATATTCTCGTTTCAAAAAATGTTTAGTATGATCAAACGCAGACACTGTTAATTTGATATTAACTTTTGATTTCCGCGAAAACAAATAAAAATAGTTTGTTAAATTGTGAACTTGTATTTTTTTCAGAATAATATACACAATATAAAAATATCCCATCTCTCTTTAATCTTCAAACAGAGCAGGCAAACAATCCTCAACACAATAAATAAGCACATAATACTCCAGTACATAACAAACTTAAGCATAATCGAAGACATTCACACAATAATATATGCAGCAGCAATCACCACTCTAACAGAAAATAATCAAAAACTCCCGCAACTGCAAAGAAACCCTAACAGCACAAAACCAAAATTCAAATGGAAAATAAGAATAGAAAACAAAATCTACATCAGGAGAGATATAGGACACTTTACCCAGTTTATAAACTGGAACGCGCCCCAACATGTCACACAGGGTGTAGACAAGATCAAATCCAAGTCTCCCAACAGAACACTGCCAGAAATCCTTGATACCTTGAAACAAAATCTATCCGTATATGCCAGAAGACTCCATAGATACAAAGAATCAAACGAGAGGAAAGACACCAACAACCTCTTCCGAAGAAGCGAAAAACAGTTCTACCGGAAAACTATATACAACAAACAGATAGCAGTGACTGAACCACCAAACGAACAAGAACTCACAGATTATTGGAAAAGTATCTGGTCTCTCTCTTCCGAAGAAGCGAAAAACAATTTTACTGAAAAACTATGTACAGGGTGGTCCAAATTGGACACTTTTAAAGGTAAACCCCTTTATCTAAAGGAGGTAAACGAAAACTGATGTCGATGTCTGAGGCTGAATTTTTATGATAAACTCAATGCTGAAAACCGCATATCGATATCTAGTACCGTCTCAGATATACAGGGTGTTTTTCAAAAATTTGCATTTTGGAATAATGTTTGGAATTCTTTTCCAATTGAAAATTTTTGATTTCTGTAAAAAGATTCCCAAAGCACTTTCTCACGTGGATTTCCACAGTGTAACTTACATTTTTTTACAACTAATATTTTAATAGTTATTAATGCAAAAATATATTTTTTAAATGGGATATCCTGTATATTTTTCTTTATCCGAATAGAGCTTTAAATTATCATTCTAAAAATATAGCACACTTTATATTTTGCTTAAATTTACTTCTAAATATGAAGGTTTTCAGTTTTTAGGCGAGATTTAAATGCACATTTTGTGAAGTAGGCTTTGGACGGAGCGGCAATATCAATTTTTTACCGATAGCAATCAAATCGTAAAAAAAAATTTCCAGAAGTAACTCTAAGAGTCATAATTACAATGAAATTTACTAAATGCTATAGTATTTTAAACTATGAAGAAAATAAAACAAAAAAAACAATAAAACAATTTTCTATAAGAGATCTTCGAAATGTCGGCCAGTTTCATTTACACATAGCCGGCACCTTTTCTGGACAATTCTTACCGAGTTTATTAGTTCAAGAGGAGTGAGAGCTGCAAAACCTTGTATCACTGCGACTTCTAACTCTTGCCTGGCGTTTGTCGGCAATTTAAAAATTAGGTCTTTCAATCTTCCCCATAGGTAGAAGTCCATGGGTGTTAATTTATATTAAATTAAATTAAATTCTAAGACTTCGGCGCGCGCGCTGTCAAATGGATAACGGAAAGGATCGCCTATTGTTCTATGCCTATTTCAACATTGTTGGGTAGAAAATTTTTTCTACCCAGGAAAAGTTTATGAAATCGCTGAAACGCTGAAATAGCCCTATATACATTATCAAATTTGTGTTTATAATGTCCCCATTAAAATTCATCCCAGCATCAGGTGAAGATCCATATTCTTTTTTTCGCAGTTGGATACAATTTTTAAGATCTCAAATATGTATGTTACCAATCTTAGCGCAATATAATCAACCAAAGCTTATAGTTATAGTTCCATTTATCTAAGAGTCTGTGATAGGAGTAATTTTTCTTCTTGGATTGCTATCTTTTCTTCCTAGATCATATTGTAAGAGGGAAATGTAGATTTTCAGGGAGACTAGTTTCTAAAAAAGAGTGAAAGCTACAATTGCAGAGACTTTTTTCAAACGTTATACTCGAAGTAGTATATACACTTCACAGTCTGTTACATAATTTTTCAGGGGCGAAATGCGTGTCGAATCTATCCTCCGTGTTCAACATCTCAAAAGATTTATTGTTGCTTTAACAAGTAACTATGAACCTACACGTATTAATCTATTCATACAATCTTTTTTCGTAAACATGAAAAATTGGTGTTGCGATTTTCCAACTGCGCCTCGGACTCCGAGTATTTCCACACCGTAGCAGCACGTCGTGCCACTATTGACAGCACAACGTCACCGCCAGCGGGCGTCGATGCCTCGGCATGCCCATGTAGAAAGTCTCACCGTAGCTATAAACTAGCATTATGCGCTCTGAAACGGACACGACCAGCCGAACTTCTGAGCCGCCAACTAGCAGACAAGAAGACGACCCGATCCGACGTTGCCGGCTTGTATCCTTTTATTTAAGATAAGAACTTGTAGGAATGATATATTGAGCGAGAGAAAGGCACTTTTTTTCTCTTTCTGACGTACCAGATATACGACCCCACCTCCTTTTCCGGCAGATAGGGTCGACGAGCAGCTGATCCATTTTGACCAGCGGCCGGTCTCTGTGTAACATGCATTTAGAAGATCCATGCCACCAATATGCTTTTCCTTGTTGCCTCCACTTCCCGACAGATAAAGCATCTTTCTGCGGCCTGGCCCTCATACACCAGTTGATACGGTCTATTGCTGCCGGCCTGTATAATCAGCATTGCACATATCTAGAGGAACTCGCGACCACTATTCTTTTTTTTGTTAGATACATGCTGACGCTAACTAACACCATCAAGACCTGATTCTGCACCAAGAGGCCGACTGCGGACTCCATTGTTCACGATACGCATTACCGTCTCATCATACCACAAACTCATCAGGTAACAAACGTATACTAGTCGTGCAGGCGCACTGCATCCATAATATTTAACCACGCAACCAGCGTTGGATCGGAGATAAACTGAAAACCACCACCTGCTGTGATTCCAGAGAAGCTACTGGCATTTTCAACTAATGGCAGAACAATTTTCTTCTTCTTCAACTAATCAGTTTTGGTTATTTTGATAATCTTTAGTAATTTTGAAAGCATCTTGAAAATAAATTGGAAGTTTTTTTGTGTTACCTCTTGTCTACGTCTTTTTAGCAAAAAGGTTAAGTAATCCAGTTCATTTATCAATAACGATAAAGTTTGGGGCTTCGAATAATCAAAGACAATCAGAAAGAGATTAAATTCCTCGATAAATCCAATTTGATTCAGGCAATCTTTGGATTTTATTTTTGTTTGTCCTAGCTGTCATAATACCTAACGCTCCCCATAGCCAGTGACACATCGACCAGTGTCACATGGTAAAGCCCTATCAGTTTTACCACGGGACCCAATATTGCTGAAGAGAGAATGTTTTAAGCCACGAGACTATCGAGAGAGGATATTCCGGTGCGACTGAGAATATTGCTAAAGAACGCCTGCAGCTCTTCAAGGACATTTCAATGCTACTGGGATTGTTTGAAAAAGGGTACCGACCGAGGTAAGGAATTCTGGTCTATTCATTGGTCACCCCGCCACCTGCTGTTCACGGTTCGCGTCGTCGCCCGTCAAGATCGACCGAAACGTTTGCCGCTACTCCTATGATTTCACCGTACCCACCACTATCCAGCGTACGAACTCCGTTAGATTCCACGTGTCATATTCGCCCATACATGCCTAGTCTTACTCTAGACCTGTAATTCCCAAAGTGGTTTAGGTGGACCCCCAGGGATCCACGGGAGACTCGACGGGGGTCTACGTTGGCGTGAAAAAAAAATGGGGGTTCACAAGTTGTAAGTGGGGGTCCACGAAAATTTATCTAGTTTCGATAATAAAGAACAAAAATGTTGGCTTGGCTTTACCTATCAATGTAGGCAGATAACACACTACTCAAAAAAACTAAGGGAGCAAAAAAAAAATCAAATTTTTCGGTGATTTTTGACAGGCTGTATTTCGGTGAAAAATGGTCGTATTGAGATTTAAAAAAAAAGCATTTTGAAGCTTTAAGATTCTAATTTTCAGATTTTTTGGCTAAAATTTTTTAGGAGCTACGGTTATCATGCAATCCTAACAGATAGCGCGAAAAAAAATAATATTGCAAATATTTTGCTTTTTTTTTTTGGTCCACGGGCTTGAAAAAAAATTTTTCAGTTAGGCCGGCATATGGATCAGATAGCCTGTTTATTTAGCATTAATCGCCTTGTTTTAAAACCTCCCTAAATTTTTGAGTAGTGTATTTTAAGAAGGTCAGCGACTGTTACCTGTAAAAACTTGCATATTCGATATTCAGTACAACGCGCGTCGAGACTTGCAAAGCCGCCCGCCCGCCTGCAACGCAACTCGTTCAGACGTGCAAAGGGATGAAATACGACTTGTGCTGTGCTTGCAATCTTGCATGAACTTGTTTGATTCTTCACCAATATAAATACGAATGCCAAGGACAAACGTTACTCATTTGTTTCCGGAATTTTGAAAAGAAAAGTGTGAGTGAATCGATGTCAGTGTTTGCCAGTGCCGGAAAAAGTAAGTACCTGCCTATTTGTTATTTATACTTTTATTTCATATTGTAATAATATTATATTTGTTATGTTTGCGTTTGTAGTAGGTACGTAATAAAAATTAAATACTGAACAGGGCCATTATTCGATATTTCTATAAAAGAACAGAAAGCCGAGAATGATTAAACTTTTAGTACTTTTTTTTAATATAATTATTTATTTACCCCACTGTGGTGATTCAGTAAAGGAGAGATATATGATTGACCTGCATGTTTGTACATATTTCAGTGCCCTCGTAGTTGCTAATGCTAAATGACTAAAAATATTTTCATAAATTGTACGTGTCTTTATGTACCACTCGTAACGTACATCAAAGTAATAAATAAATCATTAAAATCGCGGAGTTTTGATGTCAAAATATTCTTTAAAAGTATTTTCTCTGGAATTTACAGAAATGTATCAAAATATAATTAATCAAAAAATTTTTTATATTACAGTAAAATAGGTTCAGCCTCTATATGGGTCTTAGCAGTTTATTGCTCTTAATAATTAAGATCAGTTTTGCCGCCGGCATTTTGGTTTTTTCATTGCAATAATTAATTAATCCTATTTTATTCTGTTAAAATAGCCATATCCTGTTAAAGTCGCCTTATGATTACTAAAACAAACATTTTTTTCTTTACAGGTAGGTAACTGATACGAAACATGGCTGAATCTAAGAAGAAATGTCGACAGTACAGTGTTGATTATTTGAAATTTGGTTTTCTTCCATCAAAGGCAAACAAACGATTGCCCATATGCCTTTTATGCAACAAAGTTTTGAGCAATGACTCTATGAAGCCATCGAAGCTTGAAGATTATCTAAGAAGGTGTCATCCTGATAAAATAGGTAAAGATTTAAAATATTTTCAAACGTTGAAGGAAAAATATGAAAAGAGACCCACCGTGCACAGTATGTTCGCTTCAACGTCTCAAAGTAACGATGATGGCTTGCGGGCATCTTACAATATCTCATTGCTTATAGCGAAATATGGAAAACTGCAGACTATCGGAGAACAGTTAATTTTACCCGCTGTTGAAGAGGTTTTAAAAACTGTTCTGCACAAACCTCCATTTGACGTACTCAAAAGAATTCCTTTGAGTAACAACACTGTACAAAGACGTATTGACGAAATGAGCTCTGATATTGAAAGCTTCTTGTGTAATTATCTGCAAACAACTCATTTTTCTATTCAACTGGACGAGTCAACTTTACCTGGTAATGAAACATTATTATTAGCATATGTTCGATTTGTTTTAGACGAAGAAATCCATGAAGAGCTGCTATTCGCGAAAATTTTGGAGACGGACACTAAAGGCGAATCAATATTTAATGTCCTGAGTGATTTTTTTAAGGAAAAATCGATTCCATTTACAAACATTATTTCGGTGGCAACAGATGGAGCTCCTGCCATCTTCGGGCGATATCGTGGGTTTATAAGCCATCTTAAAAGAATTATACCAGGAGTAACTGCAATTCACTGTGTTATCCACCGACAACACCTAGTAGCGAGAAATTTGAGTGATAGATTGCACCAATCGCTTCAATTTGTGATTAAAGCAGTTAACAAAATAAGAAGCAATGCGTTGAATACCCGTTTATTTGCACAATTGTGCGACGAAAATGATGAAGACTTCCAACGATTGCTCTTACATACTGAAGTACTCTGGTTGTCGAAAGGTGCATGTTTAACAAGATTTTACTCACTTTTTGAATCAGTTTTAGAGTTTCTGGAAAGCAAAGATCCAAATTTACAAGAAAACCTGATCAAATTGAAAGCAGATATCGCGTATTTGACAGATTTGTTCAAAAAATTTAATGACATTAACTTGCAGTTACAAGGGGACAGCCTAAATTTAATAAAAATAAAGGGTGTAATTTCGGCTTTTCTTGAAAATTGAAATTTATGAAGCAAAATATTAGTTGGCGCGAATTCTCCCAGTTTCCAAACTTGTCACAGGCAGAATGTCTTGATGAGGATATTCAGACATACGTTCAATATTTAAATGCCCTGCATGATGACTTCAAAAATAGATTTGAAGATATTCTGACGATGGAAATACCACCATGGATCATAAATCCATTTGATGAAACGGAAGTGGCGAATGTGGTATTACAAGAGGAGCTCTCGAGCTTAGCACCTATGAGGAGCTGAAGGTGAAATTTAAAAAAGGCTATCAAACATTTTGGCTGCAGGCAGAAATACCCGAAAAATATCCTGGGCTGTGGGAAATTGCGAGAAAACTTTTGATAGCGTTTCCCTCGTCATACCTTGTCGAAAAAAGTTTTAGTGTCGTTACAAACCTATTAGCAAAAAAAAGGAGCAGATTGAACATCACAGAACGGGGAGATTTGCGGTTATTCCTTACAAAACTGAAGCCAAATATTGATAATTTGCTGTCAATCCATCCTCCCATTAAAATTATGACTATTTTTTTGGGAGCATTGTTGAAGTTACGGTACGTTATTAATGTTTAGTTTTAATTCTATTAAGTCTGTAATCACATTATTTTAATAAATAGAACACAAGAAAATATATTATTTTTCTTTTTATTTTTACCACTCCGAATTTAGGGTTGGAACTCAGCCACGATGCAAATTTCCATCGTTAGATCTAATCTTCATATTTTTTGACGAGTTTTGGGAATATGGTAGAAATGTAGCAGCAGGGGGTCCACCGAAACCAGTAACATTTTGAAAGTAGTCTACGAAAAAAAAAAGTTTGGGAACCTCTGCTCTAGACCCTTCATATTCAGATGGTTGGACTTTCATTAAATCGCTGATTTTATTTCTTTTCCTCGCCTCATCTGCTTTTTAGGATAGGTTACCTTTTCTGTAATAAATTACCGAAGTCTCCGGAGAGCCCTTTACCATGTGAATTTAAAAAGTGGCGCTCAAAGTTTGACCGTCTGAAAGTCTCCAATCAACAAAGAACCGATGCCTAGCGCGTCGAAACGCCGAAAGAACAGAATAGCGTTGCAGTACAAATGACATCTTTGAAAAAGGTAAATGTGTCTAATTGAGCATTTGATTTTATAATCATTAGACCTGGAAATCTCCTAATTCAATCAACAATTTGGAGGTGCTACCATGGCTGATCAATGAAGAATTACTTGCGAAAGAAAAATATCCTTACATCCACTACGAGTTATGTTGTAAATTTTATTTTCTGCTGTATACGTAAATCTGTCCATCTTGTTTCAATACGATGTTTGAAGATCAAGTAGATAAGTTATTCTTCAGATGAAATGAAATGAAATGAAAAATGAATAATTTTACGTCAAACGTGACATCAGAATATTTAGCCATTATATTATTTAGGTAACACCTATGTTGGGAATGTGGAAACTTTGGCACAATGACACTACTTAGTAAATCGCCTCTTTATACTTAGACTAAGACCTGAATTACTCAGGTGGAACTAATGGCATAGCCGGGCCCTTCAGTTCCGGTCAAGTAACCAGTAGAGGAGACTATAAGGAATAGGCCATCTGTCTTTGTTTAAACTACTTTTACATTTTATAATTTCCACACTTTCGTATGCGTTCAACAATCTCCAATCAGATACATTGTTAATTAATCTTAGATTATCTATTGTTACAGTATGATCAGTTTCAAAGGCATGTTCGGCAATGCTAGACTTTTCTGTTTTACTGTATTTTGAAAGCTAAATGTTCTTCAAATCGTGTTTTAATTGACCTTTTAGTTTGCCCAACATACGTTTTGTCGCAATCATTACAACTAATTTCGTAAATTCCACTTTTCTCAAAATTAGGAATCTTATCTTTGGGATTTCATAAGATACTCCTCAGATTATTTGTTGACTTATAGACTACGGTAAGTCTTACCTTATTAAATACATTATTGAGCCCCATGCTACATTTCGGATTATATGATATGGAGACATACTTAGTCTTATTTTCTTCGTGTGCAAAAAAGGTGGACTTCTGAATATTTGACCTCAACTTACGTCTATTTATTAACTTGTTTACTAAGTCATCGTCATAACCATTAACTCTAATTATATTTCTAATACGATTCCTCTCATTATTGAAGTTTACTCTATTAAGAGGAAAAGTGACCGAACGATGAACTAAAACATGTAATGCAGCTAATTTGTGTTGTCTGCAATGAAATGAATCATTAGGAATATATCTATCTGTTACTGTATCTTTTCTGTAGATATCAAATTCTAACCTATTATTACTTTTAATAATTAAAATATCTAGAAAAGGCAGTTGTCGTTTGTCCAATTTCGTAAGTGAATCTAATGAATTCATATCAGCTATTTAATTTGGAAACAAAATCTTCTATATTTGCTTCCTTTGTACCAAAAATCCCAAAAACATTATCCACATACCTATACCATACCCTTGGGAAATAATCAAATTCTTGACTGACTTCTATTTCAAACTTACTCATGAATAAATTGACTATGAAAGGCCATAAGCAATTACCCATAGCTGTTCCTTCTTTCTGAATCTTGAAAATTGACTGTTATATTGAAGATAATTTTGATCCATACAAAATCTAGATAATCTTAAGTAGTCGTGAATAATTTCGTTCTCAAAGTCATTCATCGTAAGTAATTCTTCTAGATATTGTAAAGTTTGTGGTATTGGCACAGTTGGAAACAAACAACTGAAATTAAAATAAAATAAAAATTCACCTTCATTAAGAACTAGATCTTTCGTTCGTCGTCTAAAGAATTCTTCACTATGAAAGTATTTAATGCTAAATTCTTAAGTTCTTTTGATAACCATTTGGATATCAAATATGTGGATGATCCGACCGATGAAGCAATGGGTCGCATAGCTTTTCTAGGTTTGTGAATTTTTGGTAAGCAATATAACTTTGGTATGATCGGATTAGTCAAATTTAATTTAAATTTTAGCGAATTGGAGATAAGGTTTTTACATTTTTTTAAAGAATTTTTAACCTCTGTTATCATTTTCGGTAGTGAGTTTCTTATTACCTTTTCATACTATACACGTTCAAAGTATTCTTTTTTATCCAATATAATAACTTTATTTCCTTTATTCGCTGTTAAATAGAAGACATTTTCCTTTCGCAATCTTTTAACTACTAGCATGTGTTTCCCTAACAAATGATTTACTATTTTCTGGAAGAGTACTAATGGAACTTTCAATGTGATTGGAGGACGAATTATTTATGAATACTTAACATTATCTAAATTTTGTATGGATCAAAATTATTTTTAATACAACAGTTAATTTTATGGTCAGAAAGAAGGACCATCTATGAGTAATTGCTTATCACCTTTCATAGCCAATTTATTCATAAGTAAGTTTGAAACCAGAGCCAGTCAAGAATTTGAGTATTTCTCAAGGGTATGGTATAGGCATGTGGATGCTGTTTTCTCAATTTTTAATTATTAAAAGTAATAATAGGTTAGAATTTGATATCTATAGAAAAGACACAGTAATAAATAGATATATTCCTAATGGTTCATTTCATTGCAAACAACACAAATTAGCCGCATTATATGTTTAGTTCCTCTGAATAAAGTAAACTTCAATAATGAAAGGAACCGTATTAGAAATATAACTAGAGTTAATTGTTATGACTATGACAATGACTTAGTAAACAAGTAAAAAAATAGACATAAGTTCAGGTTAAATATTCAGAATTCCACTTTTTTTACGCGCGAAGAAAATAAGATCAAGTATGTCTCCATATCACATAATTCGAAATATAGCAGGGAACGCAATAAAGTATTTAATAAGGTAGGCCTCACCTTAGTCTATAAGTCATCAGACAATCTGAGGAATATCTTAGGAAATCCCAAAGATAAGATTCCTAATTGTGAGAAAAAATGGAATTTATGAAATTAGTTGTAATGATTGTGACGAAAAGTATGTTGAGCAAACTAAAAGGTCAATTAAAACACGGTTTAAAGAACATGTAGCACATTTAAACTACAGTGGAACAGAAAAGTATAGCACTGCCGAACATGTTCTTGAAACTGATCGCACTGTAATATTAGATAATCTAAGATTAATTAAAAATGTATCTGACAGGAGACTGTTGAACGCATTCGAAAGTATGGAAATTATAAAATATAAAAGTATTTTAACTAAGAACAGAGGGCTTATTCCTTATAATCGCCTCTACTGGTTACTTGACCGGAACTGATGGTCTCGCTTATGCCATTAGTTCCGCCTGAGTAATTCAGATGTTAGGCTAAGTATAAATAAGGTAGATTTGTAGTTTAGCTTTAGTCAATCATCGTTACTGATGAAACTAACATGACTAGCGAAACGCGCGTCCAGTGCAAAAATAAAGTGTTTTGTGTAGTGGTGATATTTTTCAAAAAATTTGCAGTTGGCAACAATATTTGTCACAAAAACAAGTAACTATAGAAAAGACTTATTTTTAAGTTTTGAACCTGTTGTGCCATGGTTTAGTCAACAACAATAAAGGTTCTCTGATTAGCAATCCCATAGAATTATTAAAATAATTTTTAAATTTCACAAACACACACATATGTATTGTACAACTCGCTTCTGTCACATGATGAAGCCTTCGAATTTTTAAACACGTACAGAAACAATACACAATGCGCGAAAAATTCCCTTTTTTACAGTTTAATGCAACTGCAGGTATATACGATTACATTTCTGTCTGAAAAGATTTTTTTTCTTCTTGAAACAATGAAAATGTCGAGTAATTTTAACCAAATTCCTTTAAAAAATCATTATGGAAAACGGGTACCAACTTTTTCATTTAATAATAGACACAGAAATTTAAATACCTATATAAATAATAAAACTTAAAAGTGCTGATATAAACTTTTTCACTGGGCAAAAAATATGTTTTCAAAATTTTAGCAAAATTCTCAAATTTTGTAATTTTTTATCGTTGGTAGTTAAAAAATCAAAGTTATTTTTCCCGAAAAAATGGCTGTACATACCCCAATCTGTATAGAAAAGCAAACAAATCTAAAATTGCTTAAAAAACTGATAACTTTACTTGCGTAGAAAAACTGTTAGGCCAAAGACATGAAAACGTACAGAAAAAACTTACGTTTTGGAATGAGCTACTTTCCCCAAATTAGAACATTAATTTTCGAGCCTTTTGTTGACCATCCAATGCACCGTAAAGAATGTAGCCAATTTAATATTAGATTAATTAGTCCTGTATGTTCCAAAACAACAACATGTTAAATTAAAAATTTTATTTATTGAAATCTTTACGGCATCTTTGATTGTGTTTGCCGATACATGTTGGAAATTTATAATAAAATTATATAAAAACAACACTATGTTTTAATTTCCAATATATTTAAAGTCACTTGACAATTGTTTCACCATACAATGGCTTCTTCAGAAGTAAATAAATAAAAAAATAATAATAAATTCTTATTTACTTCTGAAGAAGCCATTGTATGGTGAAGCAATTGTCAAGTGACTTTAAATATATTGGAAATTAAAACATAGTGTTGTTTTTATATAATCTTTACGGTATTTGAGGAGTTCTATGGGAATATTTATGCGTCCTTATAGAGTCACAAAGACTGAGAAGCAATAAGCTGCATTTTCTGGCGTTGCCGCAGATAGTTAAAAAACAATTTTTTAATATTAATTTTTATTTAAAATTAAAAGATACACACTTTTCACGTTATTAACCTTAACAGTTTATGCATAGCTGCAGCTATAAAGTTATATATTACATTAGCCAAGAATTTGTTTTAAGGCGTAATTTTAAAGATTATCTTAATAAAATAAACATTTTCTTCACAATGTCTACTCGGTATTTATTATCTTATCATTTTTTATAGCAAAAATATTAAATGATTATATGAAGAAGATCAAAATGTCTTACTGTTAATGAAATTGTTAGTACATATAAAATACATACAAATATTTATTTTTTAATTTCCTGGCAACGGCGTCTGTAATCCTGGGTATTCTTTAGATACATATTTAACTGATATTAATTTATTTATAGATACATAAATTTACACACCAATAATACCTGAACGAATGTGTATGTATTTGAATATTGATTGGTGGAAATATGTATTAAAATTTAATATGTTTCAGACCTAACCAAAATCCACTCTCAGATGACAGGGAAATATCTTTTGCTATTACAAGTGGTATTGATGTCTTCTTAATGGGCAGTATTTCAAAATTTAACAATAAGTTAAACAGAAGAGCTTTGATTTCTACGAGAGTAAATCTATTTCCGATGCAAATTCTTGGACCTGCACCAAACGTTAAAATGTATAAGGTAAAATATTATTTTTATTTTCACTGGAAAATCTTTCGGGATCAAATTTGTCCGGATCTGGGAAATACTTTGGATCTCTTGAATTCCATATATTGGTATCAAAACTTGTTGATTTGGTAATATAGTGATGGGTTTTTCATCTTTGTTAACGGGTTCAATTGTGTATTTCTTAGTGCACATTCTGTCAGTATTTGGAAATGGTGGCCATTTCCTTAGAATTTCTGTAATAAAGATAACAATAATTGAGTATACATATAAATAGAGCAATTAATTGTGTTGTATAATATATAAAAAAATCGGATACCTACTACAAAGTATTTATTATCTTTCAGCCACCTGTAATTTTTGACCACGAGATATGCTTCATTTACACAAACTTATTCATTTTCTACATACCTGAAACCACCATATCCATGTATTCCATTTTCATCAAGTCCTCATACGTAAGCTGACCATTTTTCTGAGTTTCCATTATTTCCTCTCTCAGTCGATCTTGAATATCTTTGTTAAGAGCCAATTCATATGATCTAAAGCTCATTGCTGTTGAAACGGTTTCAAAACCAGCGAAAAAGAATATCATTGCTTGTGATGTAATTTCCTCATTTGAAATTTTAACAACTTTTGATTTACCTACGAAAGAATATTTATTACTATTTTTGCGTTAGAAGATAATGACAATAAATGACAAAGTAATGATGTAAAACGTCAAGATAACAATGCGAAGAGTTAAAATGGCTAAAAAAATGGAAATGCATGCCGTAATAAGTGTAAATATTAGTTAAATTATGTGTAATTTATAAACTCCTAATATGGGAAATAAAGATTTTTCTAATTTTTTTCACATGAAAAGAATATTGTTCAATATTTTTATGACTAACAAGAAGGAAACCGGTTGAAAAGTCAATTAAGACCGCTAAGATTCGTTCTTGATGTTAAGTTATATACTATCAGTATTTCTTTGTTTCCAGATCACGACTATAATCGATAATTTATGAATGTTGAAAATCTAGCCTGCAAGATTGTATGAAGTTCAATAAATTGGAAAGTTTTATAGTTAATACTTGTTACTAGAATTATATTAAACAAATAACCGAAAATATAACTATAGCGGTCTGAGGAGGTGAAAACTAAACGAAACAAAGTTAATATTGAGTGAGCAGTTATTTTATTATTTATATTTACCAATTAGTGTCAATATAGTTGTATAATAACACAACATTTGAAGTTAAAAAAAAATGTAAGGTACTATGTCTTTTATTACGAGGATGGATTGAAAAGTTCGCGGCCTCACCAAAAAATAATTATAATGTTGTTATTACAGTACCCACAATAAGTTCATAGTTTCTTTGGTTGTCTAGTGTAAAATTTTGTTGCTGTAGAATTTGTGGTTTTTAGATTAGAACGAGTTTAGTGAGACCAAGTGCAGCATTTTTGGAAAAAATTGAACAACGTGCGGTCATTAAGTACCTGTTCAAAAAAAGATTAACACTAAAAGAGATTCACGATGATATGAAAACAATACTAGGGGAATCTACTCCGTCATATACCACTGTGAAAAAATGGGTTGCAAAATGTAAACGTGGACGAGAGAGCATCGAAAATGATCCTCGCTCCGGCCGGCACATGACGTCTACGATTGAGGAAAATATCGGCATAGTGTGTGATCTCACATTGAAAGACCGTAGATTAACTACCAGGGAGATTGCAGATACTATATCTCGTATGAATGAACACAAAGCATCTTTACCAAAGAACTCGGATTTTTTAAGGTTTCCGCTAGGTGTGTTTGCTTTCAGTTAAACAAAAACGAATTCGACTCATGCTTTCTCGCGAGTGTTTGGAGATGTTTGAGGCTGATCCGCAAGATTTTCTTAACAGGTTTGTTACAATGGACGAAACCTGGGTTCACCACTATACTCTAGAGACAAAACAACAATTCAAGCAGTGGAAAAAATCTGGTGAATCGACCCCAAAGAAAGCGAAGGCAATTCTGTCTGCTGAAAAAGTGATGGCGTCAGTTTTTCGGGATGCTAAAGGTATTATTATGGTGGACTACCTTCCGAAAGGCGAAACAATTAACTCGACTTACTATTGCACCCTTCTGCGTCGTTTACGTCAAGAAATTAAAGGGAAACCCTCAGGAGTACCGAGAAAGAAAGTTTTTTTTCATCAGGACAATGCTCGCGTTCACACGTCTGTTGAGGCTATGGCTCAAATTCGTGATTGTAGTTTCGAATTGCTGTCCCACCCGACTCATTCTCCTCATTTGGCACCTTCGAACTTTCATCTGTTTCCAAACCTAAAAAACACCTCGGTGGTCAGAAATTTTCATCAAATGAAGAAGTCCAAACTGCAGTTAACCAGTATTTTGAAGACTTTGAGAAATCTTTTTTTCAAACAGGTGTAGAAGATTTGGAAAGCAGGTGGAAGAAGTGCATAGAGCTAGGTGGAGATTACGTCGAAAAATAAAAATATTTTTGTAAGTATTTTATTTTATTCGTACTTATTGAGGAGGAGATACAAATAAAAATAGACACGGGAATGAAGTTCCAAAGGTATTACCTGTTTCATATCCAGTAGATTCAGCTTTTTCTTTTCTTGCTTCTAACATGAGATTAACCATATCTTGCCGTACAATATTTTGTTCTTTTCGAGTTCTTAGAGTATCATCCATTACGGAATAGAAAAATTCTGATGCCTGTCTATTCAAAAACGGTATACCTAAATACTTAAGAAACAGCGCATTTAGAAATGGACACTCGTGTCACTTTATGGAAGTAGAAAATAAAAATAAAATATCTAAAATTAAAACTTACCTTGAACAATTTAGGAAACACCGCATGCCCTAAGAGTTTTACAATAGCAAATATACCTTTAAATTGTGTCAATTTTTTGCCCATTATGTAGAAATTATTAGTTCGGTCTTTTAGAGAATCCACTTGAACTCCAAAAGCTGTTGTTGCAATGACGTCGTTGGTAAATCTAAAATAAGATAATAATTTAAAAACGTCTTTGATGAACCAAAGCGAGATGAGAAAAAATTTTTAATAACAAGTGTAATCTTATGTTTATATACAGAGAAGTTCATCTAGCCTTCATAGACATAAGAAAGGCTTATGACTCAATACCAAGACAAAGATTATGGAACGCAATGAAAGAAATAGACATTGACAAAGAACTAATATACGCACTAAAAGCTCTCTATGAAAACAACACAGTGAACATAAAAATAGGACATAAAATAGGGAAGAGACTCCAAACATCAAAAGGCCTATTACGAACCTCGAACAAACATTAGAAAAATGGAAGCAAAAATGTAGTAGAATGGGAGTCCTAATACGAGAAGATTACTTATATACTCTAAGTTTCGCAGACGACCAAGTAATCATAGCGCAAGATGAGGAAAACCTCAGTTATATAGCGAGAAAACTGAAAGAAGAATAAACTCTAGCAGAATTAGCAATAAACTTTGATAAAACGGAATACCTGACAACAAAGGAGGCAAATGTGAAGAATCTAGAAGTCGATAACGAAACAACAATCAAAGAAACCGATAGATTTAAATATTTAGGAACCATCATTTCAAAAAACGCTACATCAGAAAAAGAGATCAAAGCTAGATTAAGACAATCGCGGACATGCATAAGATAATGCAAATTCGATCCTGTGAGACAAACACATTACAAAGAGAAACAAAACACGCATATACAAATCAATATACAAAGCATAATGACTTACGGGTCAGAAACATGGACGATCAAAAAAAGAAATAAATCTAAAAATTAACGCAGTAGAGATGGAATATTGGAGAAGATGCTGTAGAATGACACGTATGGAAAGAATACCAAATGAAGAAATAAGAAGCAGAATGAACATCAAAGAGAACGCAATAAACACCATTAAAGAAAAACAATTAAAATGGTATGGATACATAAGACGGAGCGAAGATAATAAGTGGATAAAGAAAATAACAGAGTGGAGCCCTATAGGGAGAAGAAAAAGAGGAATACCCAGACGATGGTGGAGAGACGATGTGGACGAGGCTATGGAGGGAAGAGGTCTCACAGATGGAGACTGGGAAGATAGAAACGGATGGAATCAAAGGCTGAGAGAAGGAAGACAGCGTCAGCTGTAGAAAATCCTTGGTTTATATATATATATATATATATATATATATATATATATATATATATATATATATATATATACATATATATATATATATATATATATATATATATATATATATATATATATATATATATATATATATATATATATGTATATATATATATATATATATATATATATATATATATATATATATATATATATATATATACAGTGATAATAATAAACTCTGGTGCTTATCATGTTTCAGCTAAGAAGGTCTCAAATGTCATTGTGTCTGGCATGGAGGCTTCCATCATTCTTCAAAGGAATGATCTCCAATGTGAAAACATTGGAGATCATTCATCAGCAGATGCACAGAAGCTGTTACTTTCAAATATATTGCTCACCAACACTGACGTGAAAACTCCACGGCAAGCATCGTAATTTTAGCATTCAAACAAATATCCTACGAAACCGCAGGCACATAACCAGGTAATAAAAAATGAACTTCTTGCCTACCCTAACAGTTTAAGATTTATTTGGTGATTTCTAAAGGACATTAGTCGAAATGTTATTACAAAAAAAATCTGTTGAAAAACTCAATTTATTAACTGCACTCTACGGTTAATTTTTAAAAACAAGGAGCACCGACTCTTACCAGTATGCTATACGGTAAAAATACACGATATTGTTTTCAGAGGATATGTCCTCCAAAAAAATCTGGTACTAATAAAATACTTGTAATCTTGGTCGAAAAATGTACTAAAAAAAACTGTATATTCACAATTGCTTTTAGTACTATACATAGCTCAATCTCGATCATGGATAGAATACTGTTCAAATTTTTAGAGTTCTGCTTCCAAACATACTCTGCATTTGATGGATTTTATCCATCTTTCTGCGCGGTGATTAGGATCAGGAAACTCACTAAAAACGTTGAATCTTTAGAATCTTGGATTATATGTCATTTTCTTCTACTAAGAATGCGTTTCCACACAGGGATGTTCTAAAAATGTTGCAGTTCATTTCTTAATGTTTTAAAAGGAAAGGGGCCTGTGGTGAAAAAAAACTGAAGATCTAGATAATTGCTAGACTACAACTGTAACTAGTTTTATTTTGGCGACATATTTTGTTGAAAAAATAATGTTGTCAATTTTGACTCAAGTAGTGGAGCGTGCTTGATTTAAACGTAAAGTTCACACTATTAAATGGGCATAATGTGCACTTAGTATTCTCATATGTATGCCAATGTGATACTGAGTCAATAATTTACGGATTACTAGGAGGACAAATAACAAACATACTTTTCCTAATAAGGAATCTCCAGAAAGGATACCATTAAAAATTGATGAAGATGTGTATAACAAGAAGAAATGTACGTTCATTTTATTTTACTCTGTAGAGATGCGGGATAGAATATCACTCCCAGTACGTTCTGGCTCTCGTAGAAGGCGACTAAAAGAACAACTTAGATGGTAGAAGCCCAAATCCCATCGCCAGGTGTGATATAGCATCTTGCAGGCACCATCGATCATTTACAGAGTAATTATCCAAATGCCGAAATTGCCATCCTCAGTGACTCGATTGTCCACAACATCAACTGGCTTAGGTATTCAAATACTACCAACGAACAAGGTCGTGAAGATGAATTATTCTCAATCAGTTGAGGCTTTATTCAGCTTGTTGATAAGCCAACATGGATCCCTTAGCGGGAGGTTGCCTTCTTAACGTGTTTTTAACCACCAATCCAGAGATTTAAACTATCACCGTAGATCTACCGTTAGGTTCTTCCCACCATAAACTGTTTTTATTATCGAGAATTCTAACGATCAGGGACAGAGAGGGGCCTATACGGCACAAGATTTGGAACTACAAATTAGACGTTTATTTTAGATTCGATGACCCGGTTGGCATGGAAGCTTACGTCCCGTTTTCGATGAAATACACTTCCAAGGGTAAGCGGTTGCTTTTAAACATCTTGCCTACCGACAACGGTGTGAAAATCCTAACGTCATAAATCGAAACATCTTTGTTCGTACCTGAAACAGATGCAAAGAAATTATCGACGAAACCGAGTCACACAATCAAAGAATTGAAAACAAACGTCTTTCTTGCCCTAACAATTCCAGGTCCTTATGATCAGTCACTAAGGTCTTTGGACAGAATTTAACTGAATCCACTACACGGACAGATAATCGTGTTACAATAACACTAGCTGAGAAAGCCAACTTGTTAACCTGAACTTTTTGCTTCACATTCTACTGTCGATTTCCCAGGAAAGTACCATCAACTATTCCTGTAGAGTGATCAAGGATGCCCGATATTTCCGTCAGACAACGTATCATAAGACATATTTTAATGAAGCTATATATCAAACAAGCTTCTTGGAGCTGACGAAATCCCCTAAATATCTTATAGGATTGGATATTATGAGCGACCATCGATATGGCTTTGGTAAGCAAAGATTAACATAAAATCTCCCAGCTTATGTAACACATGCTTCAAACAACGAAATTTTGGAGAATTTCGAATATGATATATCCAAGGCATTCGACCGTGTTTGGCTCCTACTCTCTTTCTCATGTACATTAACGCTCTGCTGGAAAGAACCAGGAATCCAATATACACCTTTGCCGATTACCGTACGCTTATCTATTCATTCGCTTTGAAAGCTCGAACATCGGCTACTCATGTAAATATCAGCAGACAACAGGAAGTCGTTAAACTTAACAGAGATTCGAAGGAATTCTGTCTTGGGGTGAGATTAACCGAGTAGAATTGAACGTTAAAAAAACCCAGGTGGCAGTTTTTTCTGAAAGAGTTAACGTTGCTGAACCGAACAGAGTTATGTCGGGCACTCCGTTTCTCTAACATCGTCACTCAATTTTCTGAGCAGTAATTTCGGGGCAAATACATTTTGGCAGGATCATATTGTAAGCATAGCAAGAGAGCGTCTCAAAAGGTGGGAATATTATTTCAAACCTGAAAGCTTTACACTCCACAACAAGTGTTAATTCTGTTCAAAGCGCAAATTCGACCAACGATGGACTCTGCTCTTAAACATACATTGCATGTGTTGGATACTATTCAGAAATGAGCTGTTCGCCTGACTGAAGACCCAAAACTGACCAGCAACCTTGATTCCTTGGAACATCGAAGAACGGTGGGGACTTGAGCTTATTCTACAAGTATTTTCATGGAAAGTATTAGGTAGATGTGGCTTGCTTAAGTTCTCCCAAAGCGGTGCATGCTAGGAATACGCGTCGCGCTAATACTTTACATCCGTATGAACTTCAGCTTGTCACTCCTATTAAGAATTTTATTCCTTTGGAATGATTTGCCCAAGAGTGTGTTTCCCACCGAATACAATTTACAGAGATTGAAGACCAACGTGAATCGCTTTTTTCGCACACGCGTCGCCCTTGTACCTCTTTAGGGATTATTCTACAGCATGTATGCAGTGCCCATAAAAAAATATGAATAAGATACTAAACACATATAAAATTTTTAATACAAGAGACTAAAATTACCATAAAAATGCGTTAAACGGGTGCAACTGCCTTAATGTGTGAAAATCATAAAAACTCATCCAGAATTGCTTTAAATATTTTTAAATAGTCTATACTTTAATCATGTTATAAATTCAATTTGATAACGCTGAGACGTTGGTGAATAATTACGTAAATAAATAGAACTGTTTTTGAGTTCCTCTCAGAACAATGTACGTTATATTATCACTATCTAATTGTAGATAACTCTTGGAAAAAGAGTATGTTAATATAATTGTAACCTGTTTATTACATACATACATAATTGGAAAAAAAATTGAGTTGTAAAACTTATCTTACCTTGAATAGGCATCTTTCATTTCAACTTCAATAATTTCATCAGTTTGTTGCAAAAAGTGATTTACAAAATTCTGAGCTGTTTCCAACATTAGAAGGTAAATATTCTTAATTTTTGAACTAGTGAATGTTGGTGAAAGAGTGTTTCTCATTTCCTTCCATCGATCCCCTAAACAATGATAAAAGAAAATGACATAAGCATTGATATTTTATATCGAAATTAGTTATACTACTTAAGAAATATTTTCTAAGGTTATATACTTAAAACTGTATCCTTATATTTCTCGCCTCACAAGTGTCTCTGTCTAGTTCAGTCACCAGAGTAGAATAAAAGAATGAACATGACAATAACTTCGAAGTTAAAAATTATTATTGTACTGGGTAGTATTTTTAGAGTAGATGTGGAAAAAAATATTCTACACGATTGCGAGTCCGGAAATTATCGGACACACGCCGATAAAATCGAAAGAAGTGTTTTCTTGAAATATCTTCCAAACGGTTCCTAATTTCGAAAGTATGCCTAAAAACAAAGTTTTAAAGCACAAAATTCTGTACAAAATTTTTTCGTAACATTAATATCAAATCAGATAATTACAAACCAAAATTTGTTCCCAAAATTTCATTAGTCTTCAAAATTTGTTATAATTAACATTATTTATAACCGTTAAGTACAGAGTTACTTAAATAAAAATTAGTTTTAATTTTGAATAAAAAATTTGTTAATTTGTAATAACAAATAATTTAATTATAAATTATTTTTAATTATTAAATGTTAAAATTAATTAACAATTACTTTTCATATAAAATTAATTTGGTTTTTTAATAAAAAATTAAAAATAATTATTATTTAAAAAGTTAGTAATTTATAATTTTTACACCCCTGATCTGAACCCGAAAAACGGAGCAAATGAAACCACCGACAGGTGTCAAACAAGAAATTCTGTGTAGAATTAAAACTCTGTTTATTTTTTCCAGAATATTTATATATATATATATATATATATATATATATATATATATATATATATATATATATATATATATATATATATATATATATATATATATATATATATATATATATATATATATATATATATATATATATATATATGTTATATATATATATATATATATATATATATATATATATATATATATATATATATATATATATATATATATATATATATATATATTATATATATATATATATATATATATATATATATATATATATATATATATATATATATATATATATATATATATATATATATATATATATAATAATAAAAATTCCACTAAGACGACTAAGATGTCGAAAATATTATATATTTAGTGGAATATCCTTTTGCGTTAATCACTGCTTGACATCTTCTGCCCATAGATAGACAATAAGCCTAACACAAAAATCGGGTGGTATTTTTCCCATTCTTGTTTTAATGCAATCCAAAGTTCGTCCCAGTTTTCTATATTGCTTTTCCTAATTTGTTTATCCAGATAGTGTCAAAGATTCTCTATCGGGTTCAGGGCATCACTCGAATCCTTTGTTGAGAAAACCAATTCTTAGCCAAGCGAGAGGTGTGTTTTGGGTCATTGTCTTGTTACCATACTTTTGTTCACCACTGTATATATACATACATATATATATATATATATATATATATATATATATATATATATATATATATATATATATATATATATATATGTATATATACTTAAATATGTATGTATATATTTATATATACAGTCAGACCAAAATGTTTCCATACACCACCTGCATTCTATACTATTTTTGTGTTCTGTTTGTATATAACTAATTAATTGGAATAATGAGAAAATATGTCTAAATTAATATTTGAAACTTAACCAATGAGGGTTAGTATTAAAAACAAGTACGGAAAATTTTATTTAGAAGTTATATCATTGTTATAGAAAAGTAAACAAAACTAATACCAAAAAGGTCTCCATATACTCAAGAACTGCATTGAAAAAAACGCTATAATCAGCATTTTATCAAGCTATCTGTTGCTCGCCAAACTGAAAACAAACGAATAGTTTTCGGCCATACTTTATAATCTGTTATTTGTTGCTAGTAATTTTGCAGTGGGTTTTCAAATTGGTATTAAAAATGACCAAGAGAAATTGTGAAATTCCATTTCAAGTTCGAAAGATCATAATTGATTTGTGAAAAGATGGAAAATCGTACAGAAATATACAAAAAATTGTTAAAAAGTCGAACGCTACCGTTCAGTACATTGTAAACCAGTATAAATCAACGAGTTCCTATAAAATTCGACCACGCTTCCGTCGTCCAAAGAAACTGACTCTACGTGAAGAGGCCAGTATTGTTAAACAAGTAATTATGGATCTCAAAAAAGTGCACCAAAATGAAAAGAAGTACGGAAACTATTTTCGAAAAATGTTTGCTCACAAACAGTGAGAAATCATTTATACAGGGCAGGCTATATGGGGTGTGTAGCCAGGAAGAAGCTTATCATAAAAAGGGGTTAGCTTTTAATAGGAAATACGTTACTAAACCTCCTGAATTTTGGGAATCCGTAATCTTTTTTGATGAAACTTGTTTGGAGAAAGAAGAATACTGCATTCGATATTAAAAACATTTGTTCCACGGTGATACAAGGGGGTGACAGTGTTCTGCTTTGGAGATGCATGTTCGCTAGGGAGGCTGGAAATTTACATTTTATTAATGGTACCATAGATCAGCATATTTACCTGAACATTTTGAGGGATAATTTACAAAAATTATCACTCGAAAAAAGATACATTTTCCAACAGGACAATGATCCTAAACATACCGCACACTTGGTACGAGAATGAATCCATAATTTGCGACAACAGTTTCAAACACCTCCGCGATCACCTGATGTTAACCCCATCGAGCATTTATGGGAGGAACTTAAATGAGGCGTTCGCAAACATAATATATATATATATATATATATATATATATATATTGTTTCAAATGGAGAAGAATTAAAAATCAGAACATTAAACCAATGGGAGAGCAGGCCAACCTCGGTCCTACTAAATATTAGTTTAAACGAAGTTGTTTTTTTCCATTAAACTCCGTCAAAATATTATTGGTAATTGTTAAGTGTATGGAGACTTTTTTGACATTAATTTTGTTTACATTTTTATAACACTGATGTAACTTCTAAATAAAATATTTCATAGTTGTTTTTAATATTAATTCTCGTTGATTAAGTTTCAAATATTGATTTAAACATGTTTTCTCATAGTTTCAATTAATTAGTTAAACATAACAGAAAAACAGTATAGAAAGCAGATTGTGTATGGAGACTTTTTGGACTGACTGTCTATATATATATATATATATATATATATATATATATATATATATATATATATATATATATATATATATTTATATATATATATATATATATATATATATATATATATATATATATATATATTTATATATATATATATATATATATATATATATATATATATATATATATAAACATTATGCTCATTGGATCGGGGATGTATTCAAGTATTAATACCTATATTGTAGAGTTAGAATATAATGGCAGTAAAATATAGTGTATGATATTGTTTAGACGAGGCGTGTCCTCATAAAAATATATGTATACAGAATTTTCCCTGTGATAATGAAAATGTTCGATTAGGGAAATTAAAAAATCAAGTTCCAAGCATTACAATCACTACTTAATCATTGATTAGAGTATATTATTGGGGTAGTTCTTCCACGATGAAGTTAATCGAATCACGTGAAGCAGAAAGTCTTAAAAAATTAATTACCTTTCAAGTTTCCCATAAAATTGACTAATTATCTTGAGATCTATTACTTAAATACAGTTCAAAGAAATATATCCTTTTGTTTGAATTTCCATTGTTAAATATAATGATGGTAGTAAGTCATAAAAATATGAATACAATGAAAAAATTTAGATTGGTTTGTGTGTATTCAAACTATCGTACAAAACATGAGTCTTACCGAATTTTTCGTAGAGTTCGATTTTGTAGAGAATTTCTTGTTTTACACCCCTTAAGAGATATTTAAAAAAAAAAAACTTTTTCCAATTTTTCTGGTGATTTTCCGGACTAGTTAGTATGTCGAATTTTTTTTTTCTCTTTTACTACAAAAATACTACCCATTACGACAAAAATATGTTTGTGTGTATGTGTATGTATATGTGTGTGTGTGTGTGTATGTGTGCGTTTGTATGTATGCATGTGTAGGTCCTGGTATAGTAGTAGTAGTTATGGACAAAGCGAGCATCTCCAAAGAAACTTTTTCTCTAACTATTCTAGCCGCCACGATCACCACTAGACCACTCACCATAAAGTCAGGGTATCACTCCACACCAAGGCACTGACCTTCTCCTTCGAACCACCGCTTCTTCGAGGAACTCCGAATCATTTCCAGATGCTTGCATGTGCAAATGAAGCAAAATGGTGAGTCTTTATCCTTCAGATAGTCCGGACAATTGCCTTCTTAACCTACTATGCCGTCAAAATCCCTACAAACTAGTTCAAGACACATTTGCTTCTCCTGACAAGCTATTCCAGAGACGGTTCTCCAGGCTACCATTCAAAGTTCTGGGCTATCTACACTCCAGGCTTCGTTACCATCGCTCTCTCGAGTACCCAATGGCCTATTTCTTGAGAGCTGCGACCACCTGTCACTTACTATATAAATCTGACTCTACGTCTTTTATGAAAAAAATGTTTGCCTGACAGTCACTTTGGGTTGCATATCTAAATTAAGCTGTGGTTTCTTCACGGATTAGAGAACTAGACAGACAGGAGAAAGGTGAGAGGGAAAATATTAGCAGCTAACACCAACGCCCTGCTGGTCGACGGATTCAACAAGCTAGGGTAAGTACGACTTCTCATGCGCAGGGGGTCGACTTGGAAGATCCATCTGCAAAACCATTTGAAATGGAGAAGGGAAGTGAGACATTGGAGCGGAGGGTGATGGAAAGAGATCAGAAATACTCCCGAAGGCATTAGGGCAGGTGTGGGAAGATATGGTGACTATAACAGAAGTGGAACCCTAATGCAGATACATGGCAGTTTAGTAGGTCAAATTATAGGTTTAAAAATATAGACCTTAGAAAACAAGTGTTTTGGAGAAATTTCGGTTCAAAATTTTCCAAAGTTCCAATGTCTCTATAATTTTTCAAAGAAAGACATGTTCAAATATTGTTAACTCAAATTAGTATGTTTTGATGAAATTTTGTTGTTGATTCTCTCTCTCTCTCTCTCTCTCTCTCTATATATATATATATATATATATATATATATATATATATATATATATATATATATATATATATATACATATATATATATATATATATATATATATATATATATATATATATATATATATATATATATATATATATATATATATATATATATATATATATATATATATATATATATATATATATATATATATATATATATATATAGTCCCTGGCCAAATTATTAGACGCACTGTATTTTTTTTAGTAATTTTATGTTTCTTAAGTGTTTTTATGCAATAATGGTATATTTAAACTACAATATTATTGATTTTTATTTAAAAGAATTGTTGTAGACTACATATTTGTATTTATTTTTAACATATGGTAACACTGTGTTGACAAAGTGATACATGAACGTAAACAAGTACAAACCTGTATCAGTCGCGATCGGAATCGAGTCAGGTACGGACGTGTTTCTGTGGCTTTATGGACTGTGATTGTTTGTTTAACAGTTTTATACTACTCAGTTATTACTTTATTTTGTATGCAGTGTTTTAAAAAAGTAATTGGACTATTTTCATTATGGGTAGAAAAGGCGATCGATCTTTCATCACGTAAAAAAGCTGAAGTGAAGGCCCTTGTGATTGCGAAAACATTTACAAACCGAGAAATATCACGAAGATTGGAGGTTTCTGTAGCTAGTGTACGACGCATAAAAAAGAAAATTGAGTCAGGGAAGGAATTAAGCCCGAAAAGAAAGAAAAGATGCGGTAGAAAAACAATTTTCACTCCACGGTCAGAGAGATGTTTGAAGAAAATTTGTGTAGAAAACAGATTTGCTACCACAAAGGTAATAAAATCACAACTCCAGGATGCTAGCGTAAATGCTTCTGAGCGCACTGTTCGAAGAAAATTGAAAGAATTAGATTTTAAGGCCTGTCGCCCCGACAGGAAGCCCAAGTTAACAGCTGCAATGAAAGCAAAGCTCCTGAAGTGGGCCAAACAATGGCAAGACAAAGATGTGGACTTCTGGAGATCGGTGAGATACAGCAATTTATTCAATAATTGATACATTATTATCATTTTCAGTTAAATAAAGCAAATAAACATGGAAGTTTATATATTTTTCCTATTTTTGACAGGTCTGCTTCAGTGACGAAAGCACATTCGATATTTTGCAGAATAAAGGTCAGTATGTGCGTCGTCGTCATGGAGAAAAGTTTCATCCTGATTGTGTCGTCCCGACGGTTAAACATCCCACCAAAGTGATGATTTGGTCAGTCATCAGCGGCAAGGGCACTGGACGTCTGTACGTCGTCAAAGGAATAATGAGGCAAGATGAGTACAAAGAAGTATTACAAAATCGGTGATTCCGCAGCTCAGAGAATGGTTTCCAAATGGGGAACCATTCACTTTCATGCAAGATGGAGCTCCCTGCCACACTGCTCGGTCTGTTAAAGCTTTTTTGGCAGAAAAAAATATCCCTCTGTTGGATTGGCCCTGATATGAACCCCATTGAAAATGTGTGGGAGCTGATGAAAAGAGAAGTGGCTAAAGATGTGATTACCAACAAAACCCAGCTCCTAGAAGAGATTATTCATGTGTGGAATCATCATCCTCAAATGCAGGAGACAGTACAATCTTGCATTGATAGCATGCCGCGCAGAATTAAAGCTCTGATAGCGGCTAAAGGTGGCTCAACTAAATATTGACTTTTACTAACATTAATTTCACTAAACTTAATAAACTTATGCTTTTCTAAATTAATGCGGTTTTATTTATGTCAAATAAATAGGTAATTGATTGGATAATATAAAAATAAAAAACAAATCAATTTAAAATAATAAAACGGTACAATATCACTCGGTAATTAATATTTTACATGAAATCTTGCAGTGCGTCTAATAATTTGGCCAGGGACTGTATATATATATATATATATATATATATATATATATATATATATATATATATATATATATATATATATATATATATATATATATATATATATATATATATATATATATATATATATATATATATATATATATATATATATATATATATATATATATATATATATATATATATATATATATATATATATATATATACATAATACATATATTAAAATTCCGGGTTTCAAGCTGTTCGTCTAACAATGAATTTGCACGACGTTTCGCTAAAATCTCACTTGGCACTTTCAAGTGCTCCTGCTGCTGCTGCCATTCGATACTGCGATCTTGCTGCTGCTGTCGCTCGAAGCTCACTCTAACTAAGCGAGAGTTAGCTTCGAGCGGCTGCAGCAGCAAGATCACAGTATCGAGTGGCAGCAGCAGCACTTGAAAATGCCAAGTAAAATTTTGGCGAAACGTCGTGCCAATTCATTGTTAGACGAACGGATTAAAACCTGGAATTTTAATGTAATATATATATATATATATATATATATATATATATATATATATATATATATATATATATATTTATACATATATATAGATATATATATATATATATATATATATATATATATATATATATATATATATATATACCAGGTGACACAGCCAACAAGTAACACCCTGTAATTTTTTTATTTTGGATGTTACATATTTGCATTTTTAGATACCGGAATGGGACATTATTAGGCTTTTTTATCACTTAGGAAATATTCTTAACTAGACCTGAAATGACTGCAACTTTCTTATTCTTAATGGAACCCTGGATATGTTTTATCAATTACAATTCGCTTTGAAAGTCTCTTTCCAACGATGTACGAGGCTGGTTTGAAAAGTCCGTGCAAAATTAAAAACTACTTATGTGTTTGGGGTAAACCTTTTTTATTTTTCGACATAGTCTCCTTTTAGGCTTATACACTTCGTCCAACGATGTTCTAGTTTGTTGATCCTTTCCGAATAATAGGATTTGTCCAAGTCTGCAAAATATCCATTAGTGTCTGCAATCACCTCCTCGTCTGAATAAAATCTTTGTCCCGCCAGCCATTTCTTCAAATTGGGGAACAAATAGTAGTCCGAGGGAGCCAAGTCTGGAGAATAGGGGGGATGTGAAACGAGTTGGAATCCTATTTCCATTAATTTTGCGACCACAACTGCTGAGGTGTGTGCTGGTGCGTTGTCGTGATGGAAAAGGACTTTCTTGTGGGCCAATCGCGGGCGTTTTTCTTGCAGCTCGGTTTTCAAACGGTCCAATAACGATGAATAATATTCACCTGTAATAGTTTTACCCTTTTCCAGATAGTCGATGAGGATTATCCCTTGCGAATCCCAAAAGACAGTCGCCATAACCTTTCCGGATGAAGGAACGGTCTTCGCCTTTTTTGGTGCAGATTCCCCCTTGGTAACCCATTGTTTAGATTGTTGTTG
This sequence comes from Pachyrhynchus sulphureomaculatus, assembly GCA_019049505.1. Taxonomy (NCBI): domain Eukaryota; kingdom Metazoa; phylum Arthropoda; class Insecta; order Coleoptera; family Curculionidae; genus Pachyrhynchus; species Pachyrhynchus sulphureomaculatus. The sequence goes on from CM032455.1 coordinate 53,959,750, forward strand.
GGTCTCAGGAGTATAGTAATGTATCCATGTTTCATCCACAGTGACGAAACGGCGCTTAAAGTCCTCCGGATTCTTCTGGAACAGCTGCAAACCATCCTTGCAACACTTCTCACGATTCCGTTTTTGGTCAAGCGTGAGCAATCGCGGTACCCATCTTGCGGATAGCTTTCTCATGTCCAATTGTTTATGCAAAATATTATGTACCCGTTCAGTCGAGATGCCCACAGCACTAGCAATCTCACGCACCTTAACTCTTCTGTCATCCATCACCATATCATGGATTTGATCAATGATTTCTGGAGCCGTAACCTCCACAGGCCGTCCAGAACGTTCAGCGTCACTTGTGCCCATATGGCCAGTCCGGAAATTTTGAAACCACTTATAAACTGTTCTAATCGAAGGTGCAGAGTCACCATAATGTTTATCAAGCTTCTCTTTAGTCTCCTGAGGCGTTTTGCCTTTCATAAAGTAATGTTTAATCACCACACGAAATTCTTTTTCGTCCATTTCTTGAAAATCACTCGACTTCCTTGATTCACACGAATGCCAAACACAAAGAAATAGACCAGTATGGCTGAAACTTGGTGTGCGTTCATTCAAGAGATGCTACTAACTAAACATGACCTCGATACGCGCCGGTGGTGCCATCTCTCGGACTTTGCACGGACTTTTCAAACCAGCCTCGTATTACAAGTTGGCATTTTGTTTGACAGGTGACCGGCAAAAACTGATTTAAACTCTTGGACTTAGGCTTCCATGGCGGATATACTAGGAATTGTTTTTGTTCGTTGTATCTCACTTTGGAAAGAATTTAAGACTATTCATTTATCGTGCCATTTTCGCGAGTTTAAGTGGCTCCTACAAAATTTTATGCTTTACATTCAGTTGCAGAATTTTCTCTTTAAATAATGATCAATATTATTTATACGGTGATAGATATGTTTTGTTACACATTACAGATTTTTAGCACATTCGTCTAACAGAACTATCTAACGCCAATTGGATTATATATATATATATATATATATATATATATATATATATATATATATATATATATATATATATATATATATATATAAACGAAAAATTCAGCTTCTGCCGCATCTCACATTTCCACCGCCATGTCCCTCCGTCTTCCGACTCATTCTCGTTGATAGCCCTGTCTCTCATTATGTCCAGTATCACCTTGATCCATATTAGTGCTAGTCTTCCTTTCTTTTTCCTATTTGATGGAATATATTTAAATACTCTTTTTCTCCATCCGATACTAGATGTAGTATTCTATTGTTACGTGTCCGTACCAAATTAACTAGTTTTTATTATTTCTGCTGTTGTATGTATTCTTCCGATCTGTCTTCTGATTCCTTCATTTTGGGCGTGCTTCTGTCTAGATATTCTACGTATTCTCCTTAAACAATTCATTTCTACCGCGTATATCCTTTGCTTATCTTTTTTTGCCATTTCCCAGCATTCTGATTTAAATGTCAATAGCGGTTCTACAATCGCCCTGTAGATTGTTAGTTTTGTTTTCATTTTTATCCAGTTTGACCAAAATAAGGAGTTTAGAATGCCTGCGCATTTTTTACTCTGTTGAGTCCTGTACTTTATGCCTCTCTATGCCTGTACTTTATGCCTGAATCTTTTGTTGGAAATTACGCTTCCCAAGAACTTAAACTCCTCGCATCTAGGTATTTTCTCAACTGCAACTCTAGTTTTTCTTCTCCATCTTCACCCACCCTAAGATACTCTGTTTTCATGTTTATGTTCGAACACCACGTTTAATATTCTTTTTTCAGCTTTCTCATCGTATATTCTATGTCTTCTTCACAATTTTCTACGAGCAACTGATCATCTACAAAGAATAAAGTTATTAGGAACCGGTTACCAATCTCCATCCCCATTCGTGTACACTTCCTCCTCCATACTTCCAGTGCTTCCTGTAAATATATTTTAAAAAGTGACTGACAGCATCCCTATTTCAAGCCTTTAGTTACTTTAAACAGAGGAGATATTTGGTCTCCAGTCTATAAAAAAGTCTGGTAATAGTATGACTTCCTTAATTTCACAAGAGTCGATAGAGAGCGTCAAACGATAGGTGTTTTACCTAATTCTGTATTGTGTATCCAGGATAAGGTCGTATTAACCAGAAACTATCAAAAACATATCATCAAAGACCCAACGTTTACAGAAGACAGATGCAGGAAATGCCACAGCCATAAAGTAACGATCGAACACATAACAAACGGATGGAAAATATTAACCGGAACGGAATACACAGCCAGACATTACTCAGCGGCAATAGAAAGTCTAAATGCTCGCGCTCGGCAAAACTAAATTTGCTATAATATCAGGTAGAAACTTTTAGATGAGGAGTCTTTCAAGATGGCTTATTAAGCCCCCTTTTATGTTGTATTTCGCTGCTTTTTCTCTCAGTTGCTACGCCAGACCCGTGGGTATAACTATGGTCCATTAGGAGATCACATCTATTTTATATGACCTTAAACTTTATGCTTTTTCAGATCGAGACTTAAATCAATCACTTGAGTAGTTGAAGATACACGCGGAATGTTGGCATGGAATTTAGATTGGATAAATATGTTGTTAAGTTCGACAGAGGACGTTATCTTGAACACCACCAAGAGAACATGTAGCTATCTGATGAGAATGTTCTACATCATTTAGATGCCGAGAAAATGTACAACTATCTACACATCGCACAACATCCCATGCAGCAACTATTAAAACAGAACCTCGCAGTAAGTACAGGAAAAAACTAAAAAAGATCTGGTCGTCAGAAATCACAAAACGTAATAAAGTTGTTACTACCAATATACCAGAACTTCTCTATTCTTTTGGAATAGACAATTGAACCAAAAAAGAACTGCGAGATTTGGATGTAAGAACACGAAAAATCATGCACATGAATAAAGTCTTCATCCTCAAACCTCTGTTCCTTGAATAAACTTTTAACATCATCAAGAGAGAAGACTTTTGAGTTTAGTGTGTCTGTATGATCGAATCATTGTGGGACTAGCATGTAAGGTTGTAATGGGTTCTGGCTCTGTCCTAGAATTGGTTTATGCCTATAAATAGAGAGGAGTGGGAACCTTTCTTTTTAGGATTGTGGAAGATGCAGCGGAAAAACTTGGTCTTGTAGTAATCTTCTGCGATGTCATCGATGTCATCATTTAGAACCATATAGACTTAAGGCAATGATTAAAATAGCTTAATAACGATACTTTTATAGGCAGCGCACTGAATAACCTCAACATGGAGTCTTTTATAAAAACATCGATTTGCTGTACCTGCTGAAAAAACTAACATTTAGATTTGGACAATCAGCTAATCTTAAGTCAGAGACCGAGAGATTTTTACCAGCTTGTCAGGATTAATACCCTATTGTCCCGATTTACAAAACTAGCTGACATTAAGTATAGGGCATGCATCAAAGAATCAGAATCACTGATGCATTTACTTTTAGAATGTCCTGTTTACGCTATATCATCTTACATCCATCGTCACAAGGCAGCATTACGTGTCCTATATTACCATCTCTGACGTACTGTTCGATATTGGCAACGTTCCCAGACTGCCGTATCTTCCGGAAAAGATAGCATCGATTGTAAAAAATGAGCAAAAAATTTGCATTTTCGACCACAAAGAGTTTGCCAGCCAACAAATCTGATATAGTAGTTCTCGATAAAACAGTAAAGAATATTTATGTAATTGAGCTTTCAGCACCTGCAAAAACAAATATAGCAACCAAAGGGCAGGAAACACGATCTAAATACAAAGATTTAAACTACAAAATTCGTGCATTGTTCCCCCGATATGCAGTAATAATGGCGGCCCTATTCCTTAGAATTTTAGGATGAATTAAGAACACATTCCTTAAACAACTTAGTAAATCAGCTGTGCCTCAGCTGATTTACTAAACACATACTGCTGAGTCGATAAGTCGATAAATCATTTGAAAAGACTTAGACCTTTTTATAGGTAGTATATTTTTTTTCCTTTTTGGGGTTTACTGCCGGCTTTATGGTTTTATGAGTTTTAGTGCCGATTTTATGACTTTTATTGTTTTATGGTATTATTACTTTTACTGCTACCTTCGTTCTTCATAATTTTTACAACCAGTTCTCCTTCCGGCTACAGCCTTCTATGTCAAGAGCTTTTTAAATCTCCCTTGCTACCAGCTACTTACTCTTTCGGATATTCTTAGATTTTTTCGATTTTTCTGCTAGCCTTTTTTGAAGTCCCATTACCAAGATTTTAGCCCACCGACCTAAGCAAAAGAGCTCTTTCATGAAGAGTGAAGAAAGAATTTTTTAAGGCCAGTAATATTTTATAAATCTAAAATCTATTTTTTAAGACACATGTAGTAGTTTAATTTTGTATATATCTTTTAATTCGATTCCAGTTTTATATTTTAATATTTTATAGTACTATATTGGGTTACAAGTCTGATACGTAAATGCGTGGAAATAAATATATGTCTTATTTTATCTTAGTTTCTTTATTTTATTGTCGAGCAGACTGACACCTTAATTCTATTTATTTTATCAACGTTAAATAGGATTTTCTATTTTTATGCTAGGCAAAGATAGTTGCTGAATAAAAATAGGTGGTGTCCAAAATAAATAAAAAAATGCATTTAATAGCATTGTCACAGCTAGAATCTATACAGCCAACCGTTTAGCACAGATAAGTTTCAATAAAAAAAACAATACCGAAAACCTAAATAATTCAAAGCATGTCGAGCCACCATGGACTCGAATGTATTTTTATAAACAAAAATATATCGATAATAAATTATTCTAAATTTAAAAATAAAGATGCAACTGGCAGAAGAAATGGATATTTTTACATACCTTTTAAGGATACTAGGTTATTACTCCATAATGTATCTGCATCTGGGTCAACAACTTGTGCATGATCGGTAAAAATGGTCAAAATCTTTTACAGTTATCTGTTTAATTAATTCCGGATCTCTTAAAACAAGTACCGGACTGTTAAATGTGTATATTCCAGTATATCTGAAAATATAATACACATTTTTGAGAAACATTTTCATTTTATGGAAAAAAAAAACTAAAAAAGATATTTTGTACTTTCCACATATTCTTGTTGCTAAGTAGTCACTTTGTATAGAGAAATATTAGAAAACGAGAGTATTTCTATAAAATATTAATATTGTGGAAAATTGTTTCATTATTTATTGCTTTTCTTCTTATTTTTGTATCCTAAAGGCATGTTCTAACTATTCCGAAACATCATCACCGACTGCTAAGGTTAGTCTTTTAGCATTAAAGAATGTTGCTGTGAATTGCTAGGTATTCATAGTAAAAAAATCTTTCAGTTAATAGGAACATCAAAACAGTGGAAAATAGGCTTATTTACTAATTAGTCTAAGAGGAAATCTACTTTAACAAGTTACAAAAAATTGATTTTTATCTTTTGTTTTTCAATAAAAGGAAAACTCTGATACTTTTTTGATTTGGTTACTGTTTTACTACATATGATGTAAAAATTACAAATTAAAGAATAATTATAATAATAATGGTGTCATGAGAGGGGATCTTCTAGTGGACCTATCAGCAAAGTCGCTTGTTAATGTACCAAGTAAAAGCTTGAATTTTATATCTGATAAAAAAAAAAACTAAATTTTCAATTATTATAAAATTTAAACCTATGTTGCCCAAACTGCTATCTTCATATCTTCTACAAAGTTTAGTTATTGCTTCACCTTATATTTAATCCATAATATTCGGTTTTTTAATAAGTAAATCCGTCAGTTTTCCTTTAGGTTTTTTTTAGCAATGCCAAGTCGCGTACCCAATTTCTTCTCTACGTGTCCAATACACTCACTTTTTTTTAAAATTGTGTCATCGTCATACGGTTTTAGATCCACAATTGCCTTATATATTTTCGAATCACCAGCTTCTATATAATTTGTATATTTTAAATCGAATATTTCGTCGGACCTGGAAACCATTTCTATTATCTCATTGATTTCTATTTTTCGGTCGCATCTAGAGTGATTAGAAAGACATTTTTCTTCATGTCCTTCATACCATATTGAATGTTTTTCTTCTGCAACTGCTTTTTATTTAGAGTATTGAAAAGAGCAGATACTGCATCATGCCGTTGCAATTCCTTGACTTATTTCCAATAATTCACTAAAAATATTTATGCCCTCTCGACTAATACTTAAAAGTCTCATTGTAAGTAGCATTTTGTTGTTTTTCTTCTTGCTGCGAATACTGGTTTCTGTGAAAATGTCTTTTATGCGTTCTAGTTGCACGTTATTATATTATATTTTGGATACATTTTATTATAAATTCATATATACACATATTCAACCTAAAAACTTTTTATAAACCTTAATATAGTATAAAATGACAAACACCTACTGTAGCAAAAAAAAGTCCACTTACAATACCCAAAAGGGATTAAGAGGAAGAGCGCAGCCTATTGAAATATATACCTGCTCTGTGGTCTTACTTCAAGTCCTAAATGTACATGACTAACTTAGAATTTTTTCCTATAACTTTGAGATCTTGTTTTTTAATAGCTTTTCTATAGGTTTATACAAAAAATAATACAGTTTTGTTTACCTCATAAATTAGGTTCCCTCAATTTGAAATTCCTGATTTTAAGAGACAAGTGTTTTTCCGTCTTTGGTTCGATAAAGGAACAAATGAAAACTGCGCAGTGCCCACTGCGAAATATGGACAGAAAAATATAATTAAGGCGGTTTGAAATATGTGAGGTTGTAATAAAATAACATTTTCAATTTTACAGAACCATACTTTACCCCAACCCTAGTATGAAAAATGATTATGTTCAATTTCAAATACGCAGTACCCTAGACGAGCAGAGAAAATAAACTATAGTCGTATGCCCATTGCACATAGAAAACCGAAAAAAAAAGAATGGTACGTAGGAACCTACAACACAAGAACTTTGGGATCCGAAGAAAAAATAATCGAACAAGAAGAAAACCTAAAAAACATAAAATGGACTGTGCTGGGCTTAGAGGAAGTAAGAAGAATAGGAGAGTCTTGTATCACCCAAAAAGTAGCCATATATTTTTCTATGGAGGCAATGAAAGTAACAAAATTAGAGGAGTCGGTCTACTTATACATAAAAGAATAGCAGGAAATGTTATTCAGTTCAAGGCCGTATCGAAAAGAGTGATTTCAGTAGAGATACAAATGTACAGAAGATGCAAATATAAGATCATTCAGGTATATATTATCAAATTTCGTAAACGAAAATAACTTATACGTTATAAACATATTTTTCCAAAAGCCAGAACATAGACGATGGACATGGTAAAGCCCAGATGGTATAACAAGAAATGAAACTGACTATGTTTTATCAAATAGCAAGAATATTGTAATCGACACAACGGTCCTAAACACGATAAGCGTTGACAGTAATCATCGTATGCTCAGAGCAAAAATAAGAATAAATCTAAAGCAGGAGAAACGTAGTTTGATAAAGTATACATAATGACATCAACAGATATAATAAAGCAAAACACAGACGAATATCGAAAAGCACTGGAAAATCATATAAAATGCATAAAGTACCAAACAGAACTTGATGAACTAAATGCCTACTCATGACTTTAAAACAGTCTACTCATGACTACAAAACAAAGAGCAACATCGAAAAAAGAGAAAACACAGCAATTAAGTAAAGAGACACAAAATCATATGAAACAGAGAGTACTATTAAGAAATGGTCCTACAAATGGCAGATTAGAATTGGCAGAAATAGAACGAGATCAGAGAAGACGTCAGACAGTACAAAAACTCGAAAATAGAAGAAGCTTTGAAACAGGGGAAAAGTTTGAAACATCTAAGCAAACAAATGAATGAAGGGAGATGTCAAATAATAAAATATATAAATAACGATAACAAAGGGATCGCACAAATCAAAGAGATGAAGAAAGCTACAGAGAAATATTATCAAACACTATATGATACGAAAATATCGCCACCGCTCGGGAAAGGCGAAGGAAATAGAGTGATGGTAAAAAATGTGGGATCTGAAGAAATTTCCGATGTAACAATGGATGAAATAATGAACGCCCTACAACATATGCACAACAAAGAACCAGGGAACGATGAACTAATTATAGAAATGATAAAGTATGGATGGGCATCGATAATACAATCTCTTCAAGCTCTATTTAACAGGTGCCTAATAGAAAGTAAAATACCAACAATTGGAGAATTAGAAAGACCCATCAGCTTGTTGTCGGTACTATACAAAATCCTCAATTGAATCGTAACATATAGACTAACGAACAAATTAGACAATTATTCGCCACGTGAACAGGCGGGGTTTAGACGGGGATACAGCATTTTTGACCATCTTCAAATTATTAGATTATTAGTCGAAAAAGCAAATGAATATAAGATCACCTTGTGGATAGCAATGGTTGACTACGAAAGAGCATTTGATTCGGTGGAGATATGGGTAGTCTTTAAGTAACAGGAGATTCGATGAAAGATACACAGCTCTTCTTGAATATATATAAAAATGCCAAATCACAAATAATGCTTGAAGAAAAAACAAATAAAATTAAAAGAGGAATTAGACAAGGCGGCTCGATATTCCCAAAGCTGTTCACGTGTGGAAAATAAAGGAATACTAATGGACGGTGAACGATTAAATCACTTAAGGTCCGCAGATAATGTCACCCTGATCGCCAGCACAAAAGAAGAATTACAAGAAATGCTGTTGGAATTAAATAACAAGTCCTGAAAAATTGGTCTAAAAATAAACTTCACTAAAACCAAATATTTGAACAACGAAAGTGAAGAACAGCCAGGAACTATTATTAGAAGGTGAACGAATAGGAAACGTGCAAACCTTCATTAATTTAGGACAAAAAATCACAATATCAAAAAATAATTTAAAGGCTGACTTGTATAGAACATTAGTTTGATCTGCGTTCGGAAGGTTATAATCTACATTTAAATTAGACATCCCAAATACAATAAAGGCCAAAGTATTCGATCAATATTTACTGCCGGTATTAACGTATGGCACTGAAACGTGGGCTTTACATAAAAGTATATTAAATAAACTCCAGGAGCAATGGAGAGGAGAATGCTAAATATTAGACCTCAAGATCGTATTCCTAACACTGAGATACGAAAAAGATCAAAAGTGACAGATGTAATACAACGAATACGTATATTAAGGTGGAATTGGGCGGGTATGTCGCGAGAATGAATGATAACAGATGGACACGCTGCATAGTTGAATGGAGGCCTAGAGAACACAAGAGATGTAGACGTAGACCACAGACAAGATGGACAGACGATATAAAAAGATTAGAAAGACACGATTGGATGCGAAATGTAAACAACAAAGCTCATTAGAAGACAACTAGGGGTTGCTAACATCCGACTATGGATGGAATAAGTTAATGATGATAATGATGATGATGATACTTTACCATCAGTAACAGAAATTGTGGGAAATCTTTTAAATTTCAACAAGATAATATTCCGAAAAAACTTGTGTGACAGTGTAAAATTTGTCTTTCGCAGTGTTGGTATTTTAGAATTGATGATTTAGCTTCCACAATTGTACAAGCTATCGCTTGACAACAGGACATTGGCAGGAGTGTTAAGAGAAGATTATTTAGAAAAATTGCTTAAAATGATGCCACGAATCTGTAAAGCTCGGATAAGAGGAAAAGATGGCTATGTAGATGAATATAATTTAAAATTTTTTGGACAAGTGGCTATTTTAATAACAGTATTTAAATAAAAGAAATGTACCTGAGGCTTTCAAATTTCCTGTGGGTAATATTCATAATAAATATTGTAAAGAATCTTATGCCTTCCTACCTTGTTTCTGGATGCAAATTGTAAGTTTTTTGCACAAAATTATTGAGGCTCAATTTTCTGAAGAAAGTTATCCAAGAGTCACCAAAAAATATCAACGGCTTGCTTTGTTTAACTCCCATTTTTGACCAATAGCTATGAGGTTTTATGAGAAAATGCCATATTAGTACAGCAAAAGCTGTTACAATTATTATAGGCCAAATCATTGTTATGTTGCTAGTTTTTCACTAAAAAAATACATATAGTTCATTAAACAAACAATTTGAAATTTCACAGTCTAGATACAGCAATATTATTATTTTTTCCCCTCTGTGGTATCACCAGGAGTATTGCCCTGAGTTTTGGACCTTGAAAAACTTGTGCTCTTTTGTTTATAAATAATTGAAGTTTTCAAAACGCGTTTTTTGAGCTTAAAATGTGAATAACTCCGGTTATAGAAGTCTGATCGAGAACAAAAAAACAAACCCTTCGTAATGTAATTTCCAACAAATCCTCGTTGCTTTTAGCTCGCTCAAGTACGTACATAACCTACAAAATTGAAAAAACAGGCAAAAGACTGTTTTTTTTTCTATACATTTTATTGTAGAAGTCGACTAAGTAAACCAATCGGCTTGAAGCTTTCAGAAAATATTCCTCTTATTACATCAAAAATACCCTGAAATTTTGGTACAAAAATATTGAACATAATGGGTACAATTGAATTTAATTTTTTTAAATGAATGGGGAGTAAGGGGTCAACATACCAAACAACAATCCAAATGCCAATCCCACCAGCTCGAGTGGTGACCTTGGTCACCCGTTGCACCCTGCTAGATAACCAACGAGGCGAGAACTAGAATTAAGGAAATGTAATTCTAAATACGTCGAAAGTAATGGAAAACTACGACGTCTCACCTAAACATGATTCCCTAGGAAAATTCATACTGCCTTTACCTTACTTTTGCCGTCAGTCCCGGGCAGGTGTTAAGTCACCAGAGGGTGCGAAGAATCTCCCGGCTTGACATGGTGAAATTCAAGGGCAGGATTGCTACGTGGAATATCTGCACTTTATATGTAGCAGGTAAATTGAATAGTACAGTGAAAGAGATGAAATGATTAAATGTAACATCTTGGGAATCAGCGAGACCAGATGGCCTGAAAGCGGAATATATTAAGAGAAAGATGCAACACTGATTTATTCTGGATCGACCACCAATGACCGACATCACAGATATGGAGTGGGTATATTAGTGAAAAATAACATAAAAGGATCGATTATAAACATCACATCACACCCGAAACGAATAATTGGGATGCAACTGGCCGCCAAACCACTTAATATCAATATTGTGCAGATATATGCTCCCACCGCGGATAAACCGGAACAAGAAGTTGAAAAATTCTACGAACAATTACAAGAAGTTCTCCGATCACTCAAATCACAAAAAATAACAACGGTGATGGGCGATTTCAATGCGAAGGTAGGACGTGAAAAAGCGATAGAAAGTGTCATGGGCCGGTTTGGCTTGGGCGACAGGAATGAACTCGGTGAAAGATTGATTCAATTTTGTACTAAAGAGAATTTGATCATCAAAAATACATATTATAACTTACACCCAAGACGACTATATACATGGAAATCTCCTCAAGATGACCCTCAACATATATTCCGGAATCAAATAGATTACTTTTTGATCAAAAAAACGATTCCAAAACAACATTACAAGAGTTACCGCATACCCTGGAGCGGACATCGGATCGGACCACAACCCTCTGATCGGCGATTTTAAGTTTAAAGGAAAATTAACAAGGACCCATCAAAAAACTTAAGAAATACAACATCAGTATTTTAAAAAGACCGTATACCAACGGAAGATCAGTCTGTAAATTCACATTGGAGGACTATGGAAACAAATATAAACCAAGCAACAAATAGAGTTGTTATGTATAACAAACAAGAAGCTAGGAAATATTGGATGACCGGTGAAATCCTGGACAGAATGGAAGACAGATGTAGGACTAAATTAAGGAATGACACAGCGCAGTGCAAATTAATACACAGAGAACTCCGTAACAAAGTAAGACAAGCAAAGGAAAATTGGTTAGAAGAACATGTCAAGAGGCAGAAAGATTGCACGAAATTCATGATTCATTTAATTTTCGCAGGAAACTTAAGGAAATCACAGGATGCTTCAAGAAGAAAAGTATAAGCTGGATTAGGCAAAATAATAAAGTAGTAACTGAGAATGAAATACTTGTTCTGATCTGGGAAGATTATATAAAAACTTTATATCATGATGACCGACCAGCGCCACCGAATATAATCGGCACACATACTCCGATACCTGAAGTAAGGCATGCAATTAAAAACCTAAAAAACGGAAAAGCACCGGGAGACGATAACATCCATGCCGAACTATTGAAAGTCTTGGACCCAAAATACTTATGTCCACTTTTCAACAAAATTTATGACAATGGCCAAATCCCACCCGAGTGGTTTAAATCTACCTTTGTAGCTACACCGAAAAAGAATAACGCTTATAATTGTGTAGACCATAGACTGATTGCCTAATGAGCCATGCCTTAAAAGTTTTCTTGAAGATTATCCATTCAAGAATATACCAAAAATGCGAAGAACATAGCGGTGATACTCAGTTTGGATTTAGGGACACTATAGGTACGAGAGAAGACTTATACTGTATGCAACTGCTGGCTCAAAAATGTTACGATCAACGAAAAGAGGCATTTATACATTTATAGACTATCAAAAGGCCTTGATATGATGGTATAAAACACGGATCGATGATGGAAACACTACAGTAAATTGGATTAGACGCGAAAGATTTAAGAATAATACAATGTCAATACTATAATCAGTCAGCAAAGTTACGGATTAATAGCCTACTATCAACAAAAGACCACTGGTGTACGACGGGGATGTGTTTTGTCTCCTCTATCGTTTAACGTTTACGTAGGGGGTTATATACAGTTAGAATTTGGAACAAATCGATTTTTTTTTAATTTCATTTTCGTAATGTATACATATTTAAGTACACGCACAGAAAATTTTAAGTCAATCCGACGATTATTCTGGAAGTTACACCAATATTTGTAAAGACATCAGAGTGCTTGAAAAGAGGAGGCCGGAGCGGCAGTGCTTACCTAGAACGCTCTCTCCTTAATTTACCTACCTATTGTAAATGTCCCTTCTATTGTATTCAGGTACATAAAGTGAAAGTGTATTAGGGTTCTTGGGTAAGTTGAAAAAAAAATTTTTTACTCTATGTAAAGTGCTTTTCAAACTTTAAACGCGTATTTCTCAACACCATGTTTTTATAGTCGGTGACCAAGACTTCTTGGAAACTGCTGAACCGATCAGTCTCAAATTTTAACACAAGCTTCTTAAGTATATTTTTTAGTAATTAATAGAAGGTTTTTTGTCACCGATAAATATATTTTTTTTTATAAACAATTTAAGGCCAAAATTTTGGCCAAAAATCATTTTTTTTTTTTTTTGAGAAGGCGCTATTTTCGCAAAAAACTTTTATTTTGCTTATTCCTTCGATTAATAACTAGATTATACATTACTTTAACGATATCCGTTTGGTTTTTTCATTTTAGATGATTCAGTCCAGAGATATCGTGGTCACCGCAAGACGCCTTTTTTGAGAGGAGCAGTAGTAGGAACTGGGGGCTTAAGCCTCACCCCCACCACTTTTCTGAATGGTCGACCTTGATCCAAGCCACGCCTCCTAAGCCACACCTCCTTGTCTGGGCTCAGTGTCGCTGCAAATTTCGTGCAGTTCATTTCGATCCTAAAACATTAGCATTGTTCGTCCCCACTTCCTAGTCGCACGCATGACCCCTCCCGCATAACTCTGATTGGTCAGGGCTACTTTTGGCCCCCCCTACTTTAATGCTGCGGCTCCCCACCCCTTTTCTGATTGGTCAGACTTAGCTCCGCATACTACCTCTCACCACTTTCTTCTCATCGCCCCTTCCACACAGCTTCCAGTAAACATACAACTACTTAAGAGCAAGCGCCTCATTTGCTAACCAAGTTGCAAGAAGAAGAGTCTAAAAGTATTAGAAACTATATAGATAGAATGGCAGCTTACGAAATTTTAAATTGTGAAAATAATAAGCGTCATGTCTTGATGAATGACGCAAATAATGAACACATGGACTCCATTTATGGCGATGAATTTATACATTTTGACGGAAAGGAAAAAGATTTGGTTAATGAAAGACAAACTTGTCTTATACTAATTGATAAAAATAATTTTGAAGAAGAAGAAGACAGTGAAAACGATTTGGTCGATGAGGGGATTAATGACACTGGAGATGAAAATGTCTGTGGAGAAGAAGAATTGGTCAGAATTAAAACAGCGAACGCAGCAGAAACATTGCAACCTGATTATTTATCAATACAAGTTTGTGTTGTCCAAAGTTATGCCGTCATAATGTCTAGTTCTGGTGGTGTTTATAGTGTATGTCACAAATGTTACTATCAGCACGCATTGGAGGTGCCAATGGGGAAACATAACTTTGTTTCAAACCATAACAAACGTTTAATGGGGTGTTGTGGGAACGATTTACATTGCACGATATGCGAAGTTCCACTTTTTATTATCTGCCATCCCCACGCATGTATTGTTTGCAATGGGCGTGAAATAAAAAAATGGAGAACCATGTTTTTTAATAAAGACAACCTTAAAAAATAAAACTCTTTAAATCTATTTATAATTGTTTTATTTACCTTTTACTTATATGGCTTTATCAAATAAATAGGTAATTTTCAATCCCAACAATTTCTGTAATTATGCAGTAATTTTACATTTCCTAACGCACATGGATTGTTAAAATTCATATGGAAATAACATTCTGGAATCCTTTTAAAACTATTTAGCTTTCAACAAATAATATTAAAAGAAGAAAAAATAAAACATTCGTTAAAAATGATATTTATTTTAATCTACAAACTTAAACAACCTAAATATAATTTTAAAAAGAAAAAAGTGAAATTTTTCTAAAAATTTTATTTATAAAATTTCTAAAAAATCTTATTTTAAAAATTATATTTATAATTAAAAGGCCTTTTGCAATGCCTGCTAGGCTGTTGCCTGCTAGGTATTGGTGGCTGTTCCTCCACAACGTCTGGGACAGCATCTTCCACCGGTATTTCCAATGGGGCTTCCAATATTGATTCTAGATATTTATTTAGATTCATTGCTTGATGTTAAGGGCTCCATTGAAAATACCATTTCTGTCAATGTTGATTGCTCTATTAAAGAAGCCATTGCTGCCGATGTTTATGGCTCCATTGGCGACGTCATTCCTGTTGATTGCCCCATTGCTGAGGTTAAGGGGTTGTTAGTGGGTGGTGCGGAATTGTAGATTTGTATCCCACCTCTTAGAAGATTCGGCACATTTTCATCTTTCGGTTGAAACTCGTAAATTTCCGTACCATCATCCAGGAGAGCGAAAAACACTGTTAAGTCAATTTGTTTACAAACTTTTACAACTTCTTTGGGAATACCCCATAAACGTTCTAAACTGCACAAAAAATTAATAGGCGGCCAAATAATTGTCTCGGCCGAGTACATCGAAGAACACTCATCATAACTTTCCATTTTAGATTAAGTATTTTTTCTTTCTAAAATCAGTTAAGATGTTTAACTTTGTAGATACTGAAGAATTGAAGCATTACCTGGCAGTATAAAGAGATACGAAGTACGAACCCAAAGCCCTACCTTGAAATCCGATGCCAATGGGTGTCCTCGTTCGATCTGACCCAACTGCGCATGTCTACATGTGCCGCGCATGGGTGAAAATGGATGAAAAAAAACCTCATAAATCAAAAAACATAAAAATCGAAAAAAAAAAAAAAAAAAAAATTTAAAAAAAATCGAAAAAAATTAAAAAAAATGAAATATATATCTAGACTGCTCATGCTCACCTTGACTTGACCTCTAGACGAGGGGACTTTAACCCGTTCGCCGTAGCAGCGCATCATGGTACCAAGCGGTACCAGGCGTACCATGCGGTACCAGGCGTACCTGTTTATATAAAACCGCGTCGTATGCATTCGTTCGTTTAGTCTCAGTTTGTGCATACATTCATAAAATATACTTTGCGCCTTTCTGTGTGGCTGTTTCAGTGTATATAAACCATACTTTGTGCCTTTGTGTGTGGTTGTGCATATTAGGTTTTTGGTTTGTAATTTCTTTTTAAATTAACTTTAACTTGAACTTAAATTTTTATTTCTATATTTCTATTTTATAATGAGTGCTTTAATCGACTTAACTAAATTTAATTTAAAATACGCTTGCAAGGTTCACAATCTTATGGACTGCCCTTTTTGTGGGTTAACGGGGGAACAGCTTGAGAAAAAAAATGACAGAAATAGATTTAAATGTAAATAATTCGGGGGGAGATGGCTTTCAAAATTATATTAATTTAATGGGGCAAGAGGATTTCTTATATTCAAAAGTTTCAGGGGGAACTAATGATTTTAAAATGGATGTGAATGAATCAGAAATGGGTGAAGTTAAGCAGACAAATAATAACTTGTTAGAAATTAGCGAGAATAATACAGATATCTTAAATCAACTTATTAGAATTTTGAATGATGCCGAGGAGTTTGAAAATCCTCATGAATCAACAATAAATATTGCCAATTTGTGTGACAATAGTTCAGATGATTTTCAAATTTATTTTAATTCAATGGAACAAGGGGATCAAAAACGTGAAGATGCTTTTCAAAATTGTTTTAATTCAATGGAACAAGGGGTTTGTGAACAAGATTATCAAAAACACGATAAATATGTCTGCTTAGCTTCAACCATTTCTGAGGCTTCAAATGTAGTTGGAACAAATTTTGGGGAAGCGATTCAAGAAGTTTCTGAGTGGGGGCGAATAACGTTACATTCCTCTATTTCTATCGATGTAAAAGAAAATTCGGCAGAGAAAGTTTCTATAATTAAAATTTCCGATGAGGAATGTACACCAACACCTAATTTATATTTCTCTGCTAAATCTGTAAATGTTTTTAATAAAACGGTTTCTGAAATTGTAGGGGATATTGAGGTGTATTCTGTGGTTGAAAATTGCAATCACAGTAAACTTCAGTATCCACTACAATTTCAGAAAAGAAAAATTAAACCCAAAATTAATTTTGACGACATTTTGGTAATTGAAATTGAGAGGATATTCAAGCGCATTCTGAGGCTGAAAATTGCAACATTAAAGTTCAGTACCCCCTCAATTTCAGCAACCCAAATTTAAGCCTGAATTTAACCCTAACGGCATTTTGGAAGCTCAAATTCAGAATGAAACTTCCGAAAATTTATTTGAAACAAGTTCTCAGAGCTTGAATCAAATAAAGTTAGGTACTAAACGTCCTGCATCTGAGCCTTCAGAAAGTTGCGGGGTTAAAAGGGTTAAAACTAATTCTGTTTTAAAAAATCCGTTAAACCAAAAAAAGAACTGTTCCTTCAGGAAAAATTTGACACCTCTAACTTTCCCGATCCAAATATTCATGATATGCCCATATCTTTATCGGTAGTTGGCAAATTTAAAGATGAATATAAAGGAGTTCCTATAGAAAGTTTTTATGGCACTGGTGCTAAAGCTTATTGTGTAAAATCAAAAGATAGTTTAGACAAAAAAGCGAAAGGCGTCCGTAAAGTATGTGTAAGAAAGCAGTTAAATTTATCAGATTATAAAGATGTAGAAAAAGATAAGAAGGTTTTCTGCACAATGTATGTATTTAAGTCAAGTATGCACAATATTTATACAAGTTTAATAAATAAACTAGCCTTGACGAGCCACGATGATAAAAGATATTCTCTTCCACATACCACAAAAAATCGGGATATTGTCGACATGGATGAAATGTTGGAATATTTAACAAGTTTGCAATCTAATTCTACTTTTGAGCATGTAGCCAAAAAGCGGCGCACAGACACTGATGACTAATCCCTATATAATATGTAGTATGAAACATTAGCATTTAGTTAGAACAATGAGCCCCTCTTTGTTAATAGTGCTGTTCTCCTTGGTTGGAAATACAATATATGTTAATCATATGCCTAATTCAATTAGAGCTGAAATTTGCATCAGTAAGATTCAGAATGACACTGATTGTTACAAACCGATGAGAATGGTTTACATTTCTGGTAATAAATTTATGTATACATATAATGCTACTAAGGATGATATAAGTGACATTAACTACCTAAAAATAAATTATGTGTTTGATAAACAACCAGCAAAATTTTCAAATTGGATACAATTTGTGCATAAGTTAGGGTGTAACTGTACTACTTTATATATATTTATAGCACTACTTGGATTGTTGTCCATTATCACCATTTTTATAACATTTGTAATTTATTACAAAAACATTTATTAAAAAACTCTAAATAAATATTTTTCATGTCTTTATTTTCACATCCCCACCCCTCCTCTCCATAACTCTTAACAGATAGGGAATATATAAGTTGCCGTTTAGGCGAAGGTTTAGTTAGTTTTTCATCAAGATGAATAACAAAAACATCTCCAATGTGTTTAAGCAGAGAACACCTGCAGTAATGAGTCGAATAGTTATAAATTCTACAGAATATCCTTTAAATAAATCAAACTCCAAATTTGTAAAAATTGGTTTGTGTCGAAAATGATTTTGAACCCTGCATTGAATTGTGTGGAAAGAAAAATCAATCTGTGGCGTTAAGCGGGGAGGACTGGCGAGACTTCCTACAGTATCAGGGAGTTATTGAAAACTACATATTCTCAGCAAACCTGCCTCAAGAATTTATATACTTGAAAAATATGACACTACATTTTGAAAACTTTGCTTAGCTACCCATTTTGAAGATAATGACAGATGGAGGATTGGTGTATTTGGGAAATGAAACAGTTTGCAGGTTATGGGAACAAATTCCTCTGATTGACTACAGGTTAATTATTTTACAAAAGCAAAAGTTTAAGAACTACTTCTATATTTTTAAAAACACATTATTCTGCCAAGCAGATTGTTTAGAGAAAATATATAACACTCTTTCACCAAAGGACAACCCAAATAGTGAGAACGTGTGCACTATGTTAGAGCTCCTATTGCTTTATCCCGAAAAACTGGAACAAAAATTAAGGGAGAGAAATTTCTATGAAAAAGGTAACTTTTGATGAAACGAAAAATCAACTTCATACGATGCATGTTTGGACGTTTGCCTACCGAAAATCCAGAATGCTGCCACATGACTTTATAAATCAACAACATATCAAAAGAAGAATTGCATTGTGTGAAATAATTTAACTCCCGTAGTACAAGATATGTATAAAAAAACATTGTTGTAGAATTTATTTTATAATAAATTTAGATAAGTTGTAACAACATTAACAAATAATAAAATAATTGACAATGTATGTATGTGTTTTATTTTACAATTACCATATATAAAACGTAAAAAAAACCATTATTTTATTTAATAGCGAACTTATTTTAACTGTAAAACTATATTTTAGAAATAAAACCAATATAAATATATAAGAAAATTTAATTATTCATAAAAAAATTATCATACATAAAAAATACATTTGTTAAAGCACATATGCATGGCGACTTCGAGTGAAATGCACATTTTGGTGTTGATGCTTGCAAAGCAGGTTGATCATCTAATTCAATTACTGGCTTGGAAGAATATTTTTTAATATATTCTGCTTTTTCGGTTCCTTTAACGTAGACGTAAAGAGCATCTTCAGTAAGTTTCTTAACAATATCGGCAAATAATGTAGAGGGGTATATCCTTGATTCCAGTAAATACAATGATGATATTTCATTAACCAAGTTGCCTGTTTATTTGATTCGGGAGAAAGTAAATTGAAAGCAAAAGGTTGTTTGAACACAAAATGACTAATTCTATAACCATCAAAAGCAGCTAATTCTTTGGGGATAAATTTGTTCTTTTCATCTTTGAAGCCTTGTACATCAATAATAAGTCTATTATACATGGTTATGAAGGCCCTAGTTAATTTTTAAATCGTTAAATTTCTTGAATAAAATAGTTTTCTTGGAATAATCTTCTATTATTCTTTTAAGCTCTTCTAATTTTTTAACAAAACTTTCCAACTGTTGATAAAACTGTAAGTTGTTTACCATACTTTCAGAATTAACATATATGATCTTGTTATACTGAAGACATAAACATAAATGATATTTTCTTCGTGGATCTTTATATATTATGAACATAAGAAAGAGTGGGAGTTGGTTTCAAAGTTGTTTTACTATTTTCGTCAATGAATTATAACTAAAAATTTTATCATGGATTATGAGACAATATGCTGTTGTTTTGGCTTGAATTTTCTCTTTTGTTTCGAATTCAATCCTCATCGTTACCGTACCAGTTTGGAGTAAATCCCTTTGATGTGAGCAGTTAATATAGACAATAGGAGCATTAGTCTTAAATTCGACTGGATTAAATATTGGCTCTATTGGTAAATTATAATATATTTGACGGAAATCAGAAAACATTTCATATAATGTAGCAAATTTATTAGTTTTAAAATCAAGCTGAAGATCATTGTAAGGATATCTTTCTGAATTTAAAAACACGTTTATATTTCTTAGTTCACAATGATCAAATTTACTCATATCTGCTTTTAAGTTACCGCGCCTATTGTTTTGAAAAGCCATTAAAACATGACGGGGTGTTTCAACTTTTGTGGAAGTTTTTACAGGCTAGTTATGTCTTGCAGTTTCTAATAACTCTGGGTACTCCACTAATTCCCAGCTATGAAAAGTAACAAGAATGTCATTATTCTTATCAACAAGTTTAGTAAGTGCTAGTTCCTGAGGGATGACTACCGTAAGATGGGGAACCCGCCAGCAGAGTTTCGTTATTTTAATTTTAGGTTTTTCATCAGTGTGCGATGATACTAGATTATTAGTATCATCATTACTTCTAATTAGAATTAATTCTTGTTGTGAATTTAAAATTATTTTATTATAATCTTCAAAAAATCCTGAGTACATTCTTAATGGGATACATAAAGAAACATTTCCTTTAACATCAGTCATAATTTTATCTCCAGACTTTGCTTTGGGATACCATCCAGCATTTTCTAATTTTGCACTTTCATTCTGATTATAAGAGATATAACCTTTCAGTGTTGAAGTTATACCAATATCTCGAACAGAATCAATAGTAACACCATTTAAAACATATCTCAGCTCTTTAAATAAAAATGCAGGCGCATTATTTATTAATGTAGTGTTTGCTAGCGGAGTCGTTCCATCCTCCTTAGTAACTTGTAGTTCTAAGTATAGCTCACTTTTGCATGGTAAAGGATATTTTCCTGTTTGTTGTAAAGCAATCCTGATTTCATCATTATTATCAAGTTTTGAAGGATTAAAAGGATCAAAAGAAAGGACTTCCCAACTCAAAATAGATTCATCCATAAGAATATTTTTCTTTAACATTTAAATATTCCATTTTATCTCAGTTTAAATCCTAAACTTAGGAGGAATTGACGATTAGATGATGTTAACCTTTGTGAGTTTGCTTTCTTACTAAACAAAAAGCGTTTGTTTCCCTTCTTATTAATGTTTTTCTTGGTTAATTTCTGCGTGAAATTAAGATATGGTAAATTTCTATTATACAAAATTACCATCGTTCATCTACTTTTTTCAGGTGTAGTCTTAACGTAATGGTTTCTCCTCTCAAATTGACCACATCATCTTCTTGATCCAGTATTTTAATGGTTATTTTATCAATCACCTTTACAGTGACAGGAAAATAAATTACGTTTTGTGGTGAATCAATTATTTTGAATCCAGGTGCCACACTAGGAAAGAATTGATGTATTATATGAACAGGATTTCCATTTAAATATGACCCTTCAGCAATACTACAATCAATATTTATCGAATTCACTTTAATAATTTCTGCAGGATAGTCAGATATATGTTCTTTTAAAGGCGCTAATATTTGATTTCTAAATCCTAATAATTTACCAATAGTGCCATCACGGAAAACTATTGGTTTTTCACTTCTTATATGCGTCTTTAAGGTATTATTGTTCGCATAAACATGAAAAGCAAAACCTTCCTTCAGATAATGATCTTGTAAATATTTATTTATATCTGCTAATTCATAACTACCAGTCGGTATAACAGTTGCACTATCTTCATCATGAATCATTAAATTATGACCTTCATCAATATTAGGGATAGCATTAAATGTTTCAAAATTTACAAGTCCAACAACATACTCTGAATTTTCTTCTAGGTATATTGGTGGATTAAAATCTGTTGTTAAAACAGATGAATTACCACTAATAACAAAACTATATGACATGTTAATGTGAAGTGGTCGAAGAGAATGAATCTAAATAACTTTTACGAATTATTATAAAGAAATTTTAAACATTAGATTTCTTATAATTTTGAAAATTTTTGTAATTATATTTTACCATATTTTGATTCCCGTTGCTGTTAAAATATGAAATTAACTCGAATGGGGGTCATAAATTACCATAACTATCAAAATAAATTTATATTTTTCCTTTTTTGATGTAAGCAGTCCAATGCGTTCCTTTACCTTGATCGTCGTCTAGATTTACAATAGCACTTTCAATATGTTTAATTTTCTTTGGTAGTTTATCCATCATAAATATTCCTCGAAAATTCTTAATTTCCAATAGTTTAACATAGTTAATTAAATCGTAATTTGTAAGAGATTTACGACTTTAACAGTTTTTTGAATATGGCTTTAAATATAATCCACAACCTGTTCTATATGGCTTTAAATCAAGCCCGCTAACTTTTTTCCCAATTGCAATAGATTCCATTGCTTGATTATGTCTTTTATCTTCTTCAAGCTTTTGTTTAGCGGCTTTCGCATCGTTTAGAGCTTTAGCTATTCCTGCTGCACCCCCACCTAGAGCCCCTAGTGCCGATAATCCTGCAAATAGTGGTATAAGTGGGAGAAAACCGCCTGTCTTTGGAATCGGTATTACTCTATTTTTTGGAGGTAATATTTTACCACTTTTGTTAATAGCATTTAGTGCTGTGTTTATACTTTGGTGTAAACTTTTAAATCGTTTTCCTTTAAGAGCTTTTCTAGCTTTTGAAATAGCTTGAGATAATGAAACGCCTCGCCCCATACGAGCTCTTCGTGATCTCTTTCTTCTACTTTTTCTTAGACCCATACCTAACTTTCTTTTAACAGTCATTGAGCCACTAATTGCAAGAGCAGCCGGTTTTTCACCAAAACTGGAATCGTTCGCTTTTAACCTCGATGACGCCTTCTCACCTATTAACTTATCAGCAACGTGTCTTTCTTTTATATCCTTCGATTTTGAGTATGCTATATCATGTTCTTTACACGCTTCATCTAATAAATTTATACCTTTATCACCCCGTGCTAGTCGTTTTTCCAGTTTTGTCCCCGGGCCGCAAAAATTGTAACCTGGTAAATGTAATTCGAATGGCAACTTATTTATTAAGGTGTTTATTATACCACTTCCCCTTTTGTTCTTTTTTTTGTAAATAGATCTTTTGTTTGCCATTATATAATTGAAATCATAAGACAAACTGATTAGTTTAACGTCGGAACTCAACTTAAATACTCTCATACGGCATGAAAATTGAGAAGTAACCATATTCTTTAAAAATTAGAGACCATGACACTTCGATAAACAACTTTAGAAAACATGGAAAATTATTTGAAGGAAATAGCAAAAGAGGTTTAATTGTTGGCCCATCAGGCTGTGGCAAGACCAATGTAATCAGTTTAATTGTGGATCCAAATGGGTTACGATTTGAAAATTTATATATTTATTCGAAGTCTTTATATCAACCTAAATATGAATATTTAAGGGCACTTTTTAAACCTTTGAAAGAAATTGGTTTTTATGAATCTGATAAAGAAGAAAATATAATTACACCGCAAGAAATGCAAAAAAATTCTATAATAATATTTGATGTTATTCTGTGTTGCAATCAGAATATAATGAAGGATTATTTCTGCTTCGGAAGACACAAAAACACCGATTGTTTTTATTTATGCCAAACATATTCTTCTATTCCAAAACAATTAATTCGTGATAATGAAAATTTAATTGTAATATTTCGGCAAGATAATACGAACTTAAGACAGATTTATGACGATCATGTTAATGTTGATATGACATTTAATCAGTTTAAAGATTTATGTTTACTATGTTGGAAAGACAAATTTGAATTTTTAGTGATTGACAAAGATTCAAATATTAATTCAGGGCGGTATAGGAAAGGATTCGATTCATTTATTTACTTATAAAAGCAGAAAAATCGTGAGTGGATGAACGATTGGCAAGAGAACTTGTTAAGTCAAGAAAAGCCGTTAAACAAAAAATCCAAAGTTTGAAAAATGCGGAATTTGAGGCTCAGTCTAAATTGGAGGAAACTTATAAACCAATCACACAGCCCTTACAAGAACTAGTTTCAACATTGGGTAAATTTGAAGCACCCTACATTAAAGAAGAGCAATATACTCCAATTAAAAAAATTCATGAAAGTTCAACACCGCGAAAAAACTTATTTGCTGATATATCATCCCCAGGGAAGGATATTTTTGCAAATATATCAACTCCAAAAGGAAGGACAGGCAAAACACTAAATCTTCCATATGAAACACCATCATTTTTTAATATGAGTCATATACCACCTTTTTTACAAACCACCGTTATAGGGGAAACAACAAGTTCTTCAAAATCTTTCGATTCTACAACTCAAAACCTTTCTGATATTTTGGAACAAACCACAAATGTAGTAAGAGCCTATACAGATACAGAAGCATATAAAAATTGGTTGGACCAATTTGATAAAATACCTCGCCAGTATATCGATGAGGGTGTTAAGGATGTTGAGCATAAATTTGATCATCAATATGGAATAGTTCACGATTATGAAACAGAAAAAAAATTTTATTTAGGATTAACACAACAGCCTGTTGAAATTATTGGTAAACCAATAAAAGTTTCTGGTGTAAGTTATCCTGGTACACCTGGTTTATATGAGTTGTTATTTTAAAGAAAAACCTGTTGGCTATAAAAAAGACGATCTTGAAAATTATATGGATATTTTAAAAAGAACTAACGCGTATCGTAGGAACCACGATCCCAACGAACAGGTTCAAGGAAATGCATCACACAAGTACATTACAATAATAGGACCATATTTGCAAAAGAATGGCATCACTAAAACCAAAACTATTAAGGCTATAGAGAATTTGATCAGAAGAGTACAGAGCTTGAGACAAACTAGAGCTAGTAAACCAACCACAAAAGGGGGTAGTTTAACTTCAAAAACAAATAAAGATAATACCGACTATGTGTATTGGGATGATGTAAATGAGTAAGTTAATAGGCTTCGTTTATTATTTGCATCCACCTCTGCAGGTAATACTGGACATGACAATGAAATTATTTCCATAATTGAAGAGCTTAAATTATAATATAAAAGGACACAACGCAGATTTTATTACAATATTAAGATGACTATTGACAAGTTTGGTCAACATATTTCTAAACGTTACCAAGTAGATACGTCTACATTGGAAAATACAATATTTTCAAATATTGAACAAAGAATTTTGAACAAATTTAAAGGAGATCAGAAATATGTTGAAAACAAAATAATTGAAAACTTTGAATCTAATTTGAAAGACGATATTAACAATTTAAATAAAAGACTTAACGAAAACATTGAGGATGTTGAAAACACTAAGAAAAAGATAAAGATATTTGAAGATAAAACTATCCCCGAATATGATGACAAAATTTTCAAACATGGGGATAATTTGAATATTTTAGGAGCAGATATGAAAAATGAAAGATCAGCAATCAATCAACAATTGATAAAGTGAAAGATGATATTTCAAAGGAGCTTGTGTCAAAGTTTCAAAATTTTACAAATATTCTTAATGACAGAGTGACTTTAGAAGTGAAAAATTTGGAAAAGTTCATGACGATATGAATAAAAATATCAATAATATCGATAGATCTGTGAAATTACAGGCTTTAGTTCACAAAAATCACAATGCAAAAGTTGTAGAGTTGGAAGAAAAAGTTATGGAAGCTTCTAATAAAGCCGATGTTGTGGTCTCTAAAGACATAGTTGCATTAACAGAAAGAATAAAAACTTTAGAGAATAGCTCAAATAATATCACAAGAAAAAGTAATAAAATTGAAGAGGTTCTTACACAATTACACAATTTAGAATTAAAAAAACCAAACTAATGTAGATCCCAAATTGTTATCAGAGATAAAGTCTTTAAGTGAAAGAGTACAAACTATAGTGAAAGAGCGGGAGAAAGAAGACACGTTGAATAAAATAGCCAAAAATAAAGAGAAAATTGACGAGATAACAACAAAGTTACAAAATTTTGAAATTATAGAGGAAAGATTACTCACGGAACTTAATAAATCGTTTGAAATTATTGAAACTATGGTGGTAGATCTTGAAAACAAACTAACAGATAAAATTAAGTTAGGTGAAACTAGTATTAAAGATAATAAGGAAAATATTAAAGAAACCATTGTTAAAGAATTACATAAACCAACTAGAAAAAATTATGGGAGACGTAGAACGATAGTAAAAGGTTTAAATGACTTATGGCAAGCTGATTTAGTCGAAATGCAGCCTTATGCTAAATTTAATAAATCGAACAGATATATTTTAGTAGTAATAAATGCTTTTACAAAATATGTTTGGGCTGAACCTCTTAAAAATAAAAGCGGAAAAGAAGTAACATCAGCAATGAAAAAAATTTTAGATAAAACTACAAAACCTGTTAATTTGCAAACAGATCTGGGAAAAGAATTTTACAACAAAGAATTTGAAAAACTAATGCGCGATTATAAAATAAATCACTACAGTAGTTTTTCTAATTTAAAAGCAAGTATAGTGGAACGTATTAATCGTACTTTAAAAAATATAATGTGGAAGTATTTCAGTAATCAAGGAAACTATAAATGGTTAAATATTTTGCCAAGTATTGTGGAAAAATACAATAATACTGTTCATAGAACTACGGGATACAAACCTATTAATATTAACCGAAAAATGAAGAACACGTACTATTAAATTCTTTTACTTTCCAGAAAATTTTTGATTTCGATGTAAAGCATGTCAAGTTTAAAATAAACGATTTTGTGAGAATTTCGAAGCGAAGAGAGGCATTTGACAAGAGATATACTCCCAACTGGTCAACTGAAATATTTCAAATTAGAAAAATACAACTCACAAACCCTACTACTTATCTTTTAAAAGATGCCAATAATAAAAATATTGAAGGTAGCTTTTATGAAGAGGAATTGCAAAAAGTGAAACATCCTGACGCGTATTTGGTGGAAAAAGTTATAAGAAAAAAAGGAAATAAAGTTTTTGTTAAATGGCTAGGATTTGATAAATCTCACAATTCTTGATTTTAAAAAAAGATGTATTGTAAAAAAATAAAACTATAATAAAATTAAAATGTGCGTTTATTACAAATTATTGTTTTACAGTAATCATTTATTGTATTCCATTAATATAAATCCATGTTCAATTAGCCCTAACTCAAGAAATTCCTTAATAAGTTTATCTTCATTTTTACTACTAAGAAACTCACGACATGCTTGAGCTGCTAATTTACATTTAAATGCGTGCTCCATATACTCCAGGAATATCGTAATACTCTGCGCTTCAGTCTCCTGACCATCCTTCGCATAATACTCCGAACATGCCTCCGACATTATAAATTCCTCACACATTTCTCTCACTAATCCTTCCATCACTTAAAACTTCTACTCTCTTCAGTTTGCAATACTTTAATAGAATCGTCAGAGTATGAAATATTGCAAACCTTCTTATTCACTTTCCTGATTTCGCTTTTTGTTACGTTGCCACAGCATTTTCTTATTGATGGCGGCGGCCCATCGAGGTGTTCACTTACGCCTGGTTGATTATAATGCTTGTAACACGGTAAATTTAACTGTAGTTCCTTATCTCTTCGATATCGTTCTGGCAACTTGCTCCAAACTTTCTGCAATTCAATTGAGCTGATATATTCTTTCATATAACTAAGGGGTAGAAATTTGAGATCCCCTTCTTTCAACTCCCACACAGATGTTGAAGTACTTTGTAGACGGCAAATAACCTCACCTACGTGATCAATAATGGTATCGAAAATCAAAGATGCCATGAAAATCTTGATAAGTACTGGACACCTTGCTTCTTGCAACTTGGTTTGCAAATGAGGCGCTTGCTCTTAAGTAGTTGTATGTTTACTGGAAGCTGTGTGGAAGGGGTGATGAGAAGAAAGTGGTGAGAGGTAGTATGCGGAGCCAAGTCTGACCAATCAGGAAAGAGGTGGGGAGCCGCAGCATTAAAGTATGTGGGTCAAAAGTAGCCCTGACCAATCAGAGTTAAGCGGGAGGGGTCATGCGTGCGACTAGGAAGTGGGGACGATCAATGCTAATGTTTTAGGATCGAAATGAACTGCACGAAATTTGCAGCGACACTAAGCCCAACAAGGAGGTGTGGCTTAGGAGGCGTGGCTTGCGTCAAGGTCGACCAATCAGAAAAGTGGTGGGGGGTGAGGCTTAAGCCCCAGTTCCTACTACTCTCATCATTATATGGTCCTTTTTTTACTGCACTAATATATGCAATTAGAAAATGTCTGAAATACTTTATTACAGTTTTCAAATATTAGATATGATTTGATATCAAACAGTGAATAAGTAAATAAAATTTAAAAATATCTTAACAGAGTTAGTCAGTCGTAAAAGAAGAGTTTGTTTAAGCTCCTCTTTGTTATTTGAGTTAGTTGTTAAGTTAAGAAATACAGTGGTATTTGTTACAGAAATTATGTGCATTTTTGCTATATTTTTGTGTGGAAAATTTATCATCCTGTCCTATACACATTGACATAAAATTAAGACGAAAATAACAAAACTGCTCAACGGGTAACTGTTTAAGAGGTTTGGGTTGCCCCCTTTTTAAATTACACTTAACCAGGATTTATAAACTCATTTCAACATGACATAGTCAGTGTAAATTGAGATGTTGGTAACTATATTTGAGAATAAAAATACTGGTATGTCCTAATAAAATTATTGAAATAGTTCGAACAGGTTTCAACAGTTGATCAAAAGATAAAAAAAAACAATTTTTGCTGTGAAATATTTCAACCTTTTTATGTTATTTTAACTCGTAATACATTTAGCCTTGTTAAGTTTTTTCTTCTTCTTCTTCTTTGTATTAGGCATTCCTGCCCGTTTTTCTTTAATGAATCGTCACTACAGGTCGTCGTTCCAACTTTTTCGTGGGCGTCCTATACTCCTTCGGTCCACCAGTGATTGATCTCAAGCTATTTTTCACTAATTGCTGTTCGGACATTCTATTTATATTAATTGTCGCAACAAATATCGAAAACATGGTTAACAATACAAATTCTAATTCACAAAAAAACATAAAAGTAGTTAAAGGATTGAAAAAGAAAGATGTCTTCTACTTAAAAGCGGATAAAGGAAATAAGGTTGTTATATTGGATAAGAAAGATTACTTTGAAAACGCGTAGATAATCTTATAGAATCTGGCCCTTATGAAAAGGTAATAAAAATCCATTACCGAGAATGATAACAGAGTTAGAAATTCTTTAAAGAAATGTCTCCGATTCGCTAAAATTTAAATTAAATGTGCGAGTAATCCGACCATACCAAAGTTGTATTGCTTACTCCCCAAAATTCACAAACCTAGAAAAGCAATGCAACTCATTGTTTCATCGGTCGGATCACCCACATATTAATATCCAAATGGTTATCAAAAGAACTTGAGAATTTACCATTAAATACTTTCGCAGTGAAGAATTCGTTAGAACTCATTAATAAAACAAAAAACCTAGTTCTTAATGAAGGTAAAATCTTAATTTCTTTTGATGTCAGTTTTGTTTCCAAATGTGCCAATACCACAAACTTTACAATATCTCGAAGAATTACTTAGAATGAATGACTTTGAGGACGAAATTATTCGTGAATACTTTAACATTATCTAAACTTTGTATGGAACAAAATTATTTCCAATATACAGATCATCAATTTTATGTTCAGAAAGAAGGACCCAGCTATGAGTAATTGCTTATCACCTTTCATAGCCAATTTATTCATGAGTAAGTTTGAAACCATAGCCAGTCAAGAATTCGAATATTTCCCAAGGGTATGGTACAGGTATGTGGATGATATTTTCGCGATTTTTGATACAAAAAAAGCAAATATTGATGATTTTGTTTCTAAATTAAATAGTCAGTTAAATTCCATTAAGT
>CM032455.1:53995051-54007551 GCA_019049505.1 Pachyrhynchus sulphureomaculatus
ACAAAATGAAATGAAATGAGCCTAGCCTCATCTCGCCTCATCATCTGTATAAAGCAAAAAAAAATAAAATACCCGATTCAATTTTTTTTATATTTATTTTGTCCTTATATATATAAAAAAATGAACTTGCTTAAATCTCTTCCTCAGCCTCACCTTTATATTTTCTCTTTAAAGGAAAATTATAAAATTGGTTTCTTCCCTATCGTTAGTTTTGGAAAAAGGTGGAAAAGGGTAGTTTTCTTCTTCTAATAATAAGTTTCGCCATTGCATATTCTACATTTGTTTTGAACATCCTGAAAAAAAAAAATTGTTTGGCTTGTTAAGAGGGTAATTTCCCCTATTTTTTTGGTAAATTATTTAAATGAAAAAAAAAAAGTGCTTGTGATGGCGTTCTGTTGTATTAGCATTTACGCCGTATTGAAGCTTCGTGAAATAGAGTGTAAATTGAAAGGTATATATATAAATCGAATTGTTTGTTGAATAAGTAAAAAAAAAAAAAACTTGTAGAAGTTGGGAAAAATGTTGTAAATTATAAAGTTTAGAAATAAAATAAAATTTTTACTAGTAGAACTTATTTTTTTTTTTATTTCCTTTACTAATAAAATATAGATTAATCTTTCTATTCTTTCTTATATTTTTGCTCCTAAAAAATACAGTGTGTTTGTGTGTGTGTTTTGTCTGAAAGATTTGTTTGAATAATACTACTACTACTACTTGATTTGTCCTAACTTGTCCTAACCTTTTGAGGAATAAACAAAAACAAAAAAAATTGAAATATTTACAAGAGTAAGTTGAATCTTTTTTTTCTTAATATTAATTTAGTTTTGCTTTGTTTTTTTAAAATATAAATTAGCCTAACCTGTACATATTAATTTTTTTGGGTAAATATAAAATACACAAGTATGAGCAGATTTAAGAAAATTATATTAAGAATATTTTATTTTGTTTAAAAAAATTATCTGTTTCTATTTCGTTCGTTGGCTTTCGATTCCTCTTCTTTCTTTACTGGAAGCATACGAAGTGTAACTCGTTAGTTGGTAGTTCTATATTATGTAGTTTTAATTTGGTTTCTTAAAGCCTATAGGAAAAAAAAAATGAGCAAGATAAGCGAAAAGAGTAAACAACTTTTTTTTTTTCTTAATATTAATTTAGTTTTGCTTTGTTTTTTTAAAATATAAATTAGCCTAACCTGTATATATTTGTTGTTTGTTTTTTTTTTTTTGGGGGTAAATAATAAAATACACAAGTATGAGCAGATTTAAGAAAATATATATGTTAAGAATATTTATTTTGGTAAAAAAAATTATCTGTTTCTATTTCGTTCGTTGGCTTTCGATTCCTCTTCTTTCTTTACTGGAAGCATACGAAGTGTAACTCGTTAGTTGGTAGTTCTATATTATGTAGTTTTAATTTGGTTTCTTAAAGCCTATAGGAAAAAAAAAAATGAGCAAGATAAGCGAAAAGAGTAAACAATTGGTTCCATGTAGTTTATATATAAAAAAAAATCTCCTTTATAAGAAATAAAGGTCAAAATTTGTTGAGTAAAAAAAAAAATGCATTGTAGAGTATGGTATATTTCTATGCGAGAGAGTTTGAACTCGTTGAATTTGCCTTATTTGAGTGTAATCGCGTTGTTGTTAAAATGGGTTTCGCTCGTTTCTCCTATATCGTAATAAAATGTAGGAATTTTCCATACGACGCTTGTCTTAACCTGTCTGAAGAAGTCACGTGACCAAATTGCCAATGACATCATCACTGAAAATAGTCTGTTTTCCAAGAAATATAATAATAATAATAGCCTAGCTTGTGTAAGCAAAAAAAAAAATAGGATGTTTTACTTTATATTTGAAATTTTTACTAGTAGAACTTTTTTTTTTTTTTCCTTCCACACAAGTATGAGCAGATTTAAGAAAATACATATATTAAGAATAAAGAATAATTTTACATTATAAAAAAAAAGTTATAAAGTGTTAATATAAATAATTTTATTTTGTTAAAAAAAATATTATCTGTTTCTATTTCGTTCGTTGGCTTCTCTTTCGATTCCTCTTCTTTCTTTACGCAGAAGGTAAATGTTTTGCACCATCTTTTGTTTTAAAGAAATCCTTAGCTTTACATGTCGAACATTTTTTTGATTATACAGGTCTGTTTCACCTTTACATTTAGGACATTTTACTCTTTCAACAACTGGCATTTTTTTTTTTTTTTTTTTTGTTTTTTGTTTTTAAAGTTTTCTCAGACTCTTGTTTTTTAAAATGAAGTTTATATTGATACATCTCACCCTTATATATAAAATCTTTTCCTACTGCTATTATTACTTACTATTCATTATTCTTATCGATCCAACTATTGTGTTTATTTTGACAACGAAAAAAAAATAATAACAAGGTGTTACTAAAAAATAATTTCTAGAGTTCTTGTTTTATAAAATACAAGTAAAAAAAACTGAAATATACCTTGAAAAAAAAAAAGTACAATTTACTCCTAATAAATAGCTGTAAATATTAAAAGAAAAAAAAAAACTAAAATTTGCCTTTAGCAAGTGAAAATTGGTATATTTCCAGTAAAGTATATATTTTGATATTTACTGCGTAATAGTTTAAAAATAGAAATGACGACATGATATAAAGATGTTGAGTGAATACATTGACAAGTAGTCCATTTCTTATTTTTTTTTAATGGAATGCAATTAAAAAATAATTACGTTTACATAAAGTTGTTTGCTTATAAAATATTGTGATTGTTTTAAGTAAGTTAAGTGGTGACTACAAAACAAAATGTTATTTTTCCCTTTGTTTTTCTATAACTAATAAAAAAAATATTTATAAGAGGAAATAT
The DNA here is from genome assembly GCA_019049505.1 of Pachyrhynchus sulphureomaculatus. Classification (NCBI taxonomy): domain Eukaryota; kingdom Metazoa; phylum Arthropoda; class Insecta; order Coleoptera; family Curculionidae; genus Pachyrhynchus; species Pachyrhynchus sulphureomaculatus. Next base: position 53,997,890 of record CM032455.1, read on the forward strand.
AAAAACAAAAAACACAAAGTTAAAGGTCTTTTTTCATTTTTTTATTATAAAGTATAGGGGTTCTTGAAGAGATACATTTCCACTTGTTTATAATTATTTAGAGCTTGTTTAAAAGTCTTTTCCTCCTCTTCATCTGTTGCTTCGACTTGAATGTATCGAGCTGGTAGCATCCATGTGATATCTGATAGTTTTATGGGAGGAATTTCTTCTTCAATGTGAACATGGACCTGTTCCTTTTGTATGTATATTTTTTGAACACCACGTCTGAAAAAATTAAAATACATGTTGTAAGGAAATCAGAATAAAGAAGGAATTTTAGTATGTCCTTTTTAAAGAAAAAAAAAAAAACGTCTATATTTCTTAGGAGATGTATAGTGAAGAGAATAATGTTAAGAAAATTCTGAATTATTTTTTTTGTAAAATTCACTAGAACACCATAATATAGTAAAAACCAAAAATACTCACTTCAATAAATTTTTGAGTAATACATATAGCATATTGCTGGGAAGCACATTATTTAAAAAAAAAAAAAAAAAAACGTCTATATTTCTTAGGAGATGTATAGTGAAGTTAAGAAAATACAGAATTATTTTTTGTAAAATTCACTAGAACACCATAATAATATAGTAAAAACCAAAAATACTCACTTCAATAAATTTTTGAGTAATACATATAGCATATTGGTGGGAAGCACATTTAAATCTTCGGATTCAAAGATATATAAAACCATTTTGTTTACTAAAAAAGTAAAAAACAGTTAAAAAAATAACTATGAATATTTACGACTCTAAGGAAGAATAAACTGTCGACTGTAGTGCGAGTGTGTTACATAAATAGCTGTATCTTTTAAATTGCTATAAAATTAAAGGTTACAAATCCATAACAACAACAATGTTGCAAAACATTATTTTTTTACGTATTATTACTTATCATTTTATTTTTTTAATAGAGTACGATCAAAGGTAATTATAATCTTAATAACAACAACAATGTTACAAAATATTATTTTTTAAGTAGTAGTAGTAGCACTTAAAGATAATGAGTTTTATAACAACCCATTAATTACAAGCATGTCTAGTAAATAATACCACACAAAAAATACTCAATGGAATAATTTTTTTCATAGTACCAATATATCCTCTACTGTTAATTTAAACACATTAACCTGTTTTAATAATAATAATAATAATATTACTAATAATGATGATGATGACTGAAGAAGAAGAATATATTGAAGATTTGAATAGAAGACATGATGAGTTATTAAAATTATTCGAAGATAGAGAAAAAGAAATGGAACAGGAAAGCGACGAAGATTTACCTTTAAATATCTGGAGAGAACGATTGTTAAAAGAACAACAACAAGAAGAAGAAGAAGAAGAAGAAGAAGAAAATGTACCTCTTGCAATATTGCGAGAGAGATGGTTGTTAGAGCAACGAGAACAAGAACAACAGCAACAAAAAGATGAGAATGATAAGATAGAAACTGATTCAGAAGGTGCAGACTTCTATGATGATGATGATAATGATGAGAATGAATACATGAGTTGGGAAGATGTAGTTAGGTTATATAACATTATAGTATATATATTTATTTTAATAAAAGTCTAATAAATAGATTTATTTCTAATAAATAGATTTATTCTAGGTATCCTATTTTGTTAAATTTGCTCAATACTATTTTACGATCACAAAAAAAAAAAATAAAAAAAAAAAAAGTCTAGGTATCCTATTTTTTTTAAATTTAACTCAATACTACTAAAAAAAAAAAAAAAATAGAGTACGATAAAAAAAAAAAAAAAAAAAAAATAAAGTCTAGGTATCCTATTTTTTTAAATTTAACTCAATACAAAAAAAAAAAAAAAAAAAATTAAATAGAGTACGATTTTAAAAAATTAAGTCTAGGTATCCTATTTTTTTTAAATTTAACTCACTACTAAAAAAAAAAAAAATTAAATAGAAAAAAAAAAAAAAAAAAAAAAAAAATTGCTACTTTTACAATAAAGTCTAGGTATCCTATTTTTTTTAAATTTAACTCAATACTACTAAAAAAAAAAAAAAAAAAAAAAAAAAAAAAAAAATTTGCTACTATTTTACAATAAAGTCTAGGTATCCTATTTTTTTTAAATTTAACTCAATACTACTAAAAAAAAAAAAAAAAAGAAAGTTCAAACAAATATGTTAATTGTTTAGCGACATGTAGAAAAAATAATAAAAAATTAAAAGGAAAAAATTCTAACCTAAGTAGTAATAGTAGTAGTAGTAGTAATTAGTGTTATTTAGTACTATTTTATATTCATATTTATATAAGAAAGTTAGTAAAATTCTTTAAGTTGTTGTCTATTTACACCTATAAATCTTAGTAAACAATTTTTGGAAAAAATAGTTTAAAATGTTATTAAAATTCTTTAAGTTGTTGTTGTTGTTGTCTATTACACCTATATATCTTAATAAACAATTTTTGGAAAAAGAAAATATTTTTTAAATACAGTGGAAACTAATTAAAATATTTGTGAATTTTTTTTTTAAATTTATTTTCAGAGCCTCAGTGTCTTGAACGGTATATAAAATAAAATAAAAAATATAAAAATAAGAAAAAAAACTTACTGGAAAAAGTTGGTCTGATACCACTTTAATGGGAATTTTATTTTTTATCTTCAGTAAATATCACCAACGTGCATGGAGTATCAGACTTTCTTTTTTTTAACTAGGTTGAAACTGAACTGAAAACGAACTGTGGTGAATAAAAAAACATCAGCTAATTGCATACTTTTAAAAAGTTGTTATTTTTTAAATTGCTATATATTTTACAATAATTGGGTATATAAAGGTAATTCTAATCTTAACAACAATGTTGCAAAACATTATTTTTTTATGCGTCATTACTTATCATTATTTACAAACTTGCAAAAGTCATTATTATTTTAATGGAGTACACCATAAAAAAAGGTAATTATAGTCATAACAACAATGTTGCAAAACATTATTTATTAAGTAGTAGCACTTAAAGATAATGAGTTTTATAACAACCCATTAATTACAAGCCTGTCTACTAAATAGTACTAATTATCATAAGTGCATATATAAACAGGACATATAAATAGGACCATTTATCAAGTCAAATTATCCTAACAGTACAGAATTTTCTAAAAAAACATAATTTCAAATAAAATAGTATACAGTAGTGAATAACAAGTGTTAGACAAAGTTTCCTCCGAAGCCGTCCGCAAGACTGAATTGGTAATTAGATTACTTAATATTATTATTTATATTTGAAAGCAGCAAGACAACTGTGTGTGTGTGCTATCTACAACGAACTCACTATTTAACTAACTAACTGTTAATCTGGAGGCTGGGTACGATGCATTGATCATAATTGTTTATCGTTGCATTATCCAAAAAATATAAATTTAATTGCTAAGTATAATTTTCTTTACTAATAACTATATAAATTCGAGAGCGAGTGAGAGAGTTCAGTAAAAACAGATAAGAAAATTCAATATTTACCAGATAAAGAGTTGATTTAAATGCATTGCGAATGTAATAATTTAAACACAATTTATCGTATATCGTTGTCGTAACGTTAAATGTTTTTTTCTTAAGTTACTATAGTATTATTATGAAACGAATGATATAATCATTGTTTCCAAAAGAATTAAGATTTGAATAAATAAATAAACTAAAATTGCCTGTAAATGAAGAAAAAAAAAAAACTATAAAAATATGACTAAATCATAGAGTTCTTTATTTCCAACAATTTCGATAATTATATAGTAGTTTTACATTGGATAATGCACAATGCCATGGATTAATATTTTTATGAAAATAACACTCTGGAATCATTTTAAATTGACTTAATTTAGGTTCTTGTTGAATGGGAATGTGGTGTATGTAGTCCTCATTTAAGAATTTCTTTAAAATATTCACTTTTGTATTTCCTTTGACATAAATTCGATATGGAGTTTGATAAATTTTCAATACATCTTGTAAAATCTTCTCGATATCATTTATTTCAACAAATCCACTTGACCAACATAAACCATGATATTGTTCTGACCAATCAACCAATTTTTGATCTTCAACAGATAACATAGTTCTTGAGAATGGTGGTTTAAATAAATAATTTCCACAACGAATACCATCATAAATTGCCAATTCTTTGGACACATATCCAAATGAACAATTATATCCCTGAATGTCAATAAACACATCTGATTCAATCATATTGAATGACTGAATAAAACTGAATACCCATAGGTATATATATATATATATATATATATATATATATATATATATATATATATATATATATATATATATATATATTCATTTTTGATGTATTTTTCCCCAGGATGTTTTTTGTATAATTGCAATATATTTGTTGATTTGACTGATCTATTCTTAACACATAAAATATATGAGTTTATTAGAGTAGTATATTAGATAAATGGTAATTTTCCAATTTAAACCATTTATACTGATAAAAATGTGTAATTAGCATAAATGTATTCATAAAAAAAATCAACGCGTAGCAGATGATTAATAGAGATTATTTACTGTATTTAATATATAAACAAGTCTTATGCCGAGTCAATTACAATTTTTGTTTATAGATTCGCTCGCTAATTTGATCAAAACAAAAATTATTTTTTTCATAGTTGAATTAACAGATGATAATTTATCTCTAGACATATTGCATGTGTTACTCAAAGCGTTCTTCTTCAAGTGAGTATATTTTTTTTACTATTCACATCTCTATTATTTTCGGAAAAATTTCACTTGTTTCTCGTCTAACATATTATTATTATTATTATTTCAGAGATAGTCTGCAAATAAATATAGTAAAGGAAATGATTCATATATACTTAGAGAAGGAACCGACACAAAAAGAATGGGAGCAATTTGATAAGTTTCCGGTGAAAATAGTTTTTTATGAAAAAATATGTATTTAGTCTCTTAAATAAATCCAAAAAATCTTATAAACAATTAGTTATTTTATATCTTAACTACCAATTTACTAGGTTAAACTATCTACTAATTCCAAAAATTGTTTACTAAGATATATAGGTGTAATAGACAACAACAACAACAACTTAAAGAATTTTAATAACATTTTAAACTATTTTTTCCAAAAATTGTTTACTAAGATTTATAGGTGTAAATAGACAACAACTTAAAGAATTTTACTAACTTTCTTATATATATATAAATATAAAATAGTACTAAATAACACTAATTACTACTACTACTATTACTACTTAGGTTAGAATTTTTTCCTTTTAATTTTTTATTATTTTTTCTACATGTCGCTAAACAATTAACATATTTGTTTGAACTTTCTTTTTTTTAGTAGTATTGAGTTAAATTTAAAAAAAATAGGATACCTAGACTTTATTGTAAAATAGTACGCAAATGGACAATTAGAGAAATAAATCTATTTATTAGACTTTTATTAAAATAATATATATACTATAATATTATATAACCTGCATGCTTGTAATTAATGGGTTGTTATAAAACTCATTATCTTTAAGTGCTATTACTACTTAAAAAATAATATTTTGTAACATTGTTGTTATTAAGATTATAATTACCTTTGATCGTACTCTATTAAAAAAATAAAATGATAAGTAATAATACGTAAAAAAATAATGTTTTGCAACATTGTTGTTATGGATTTGTAACCTTTATTTTATAGCAATTTAAAAGATACAGCTATTTATGTAACACACTCGCACTACAGTCGACAGTTTATTCTTCCTTAGAGTCGTAAATATTCATAGTTATTTTTTTAACTGTTTTTTACTTTTTTAGTAAACAAAATGGTTTTATATATCTTTGAATCCGAAGATTTAAATGTGCTTCCCACCAATATGCTATATGTATTAGTCAAAAATTTATTGAAGTGAGTATTTTTGGTTTTTTACTATATTATTATGGTGTTCTAGTGAATTTTACAAAAAATAATTCTGTATTTTCTTAACTTCACTATACATCTCCTAAGAAATATAGACGTTTTTTTTTTTTTTTTAAATAATGTGCTTCCCAGCAATATGCTATATGTATTACTCAAAAATTTATTGAAGTGAGTATTTTTGGTTTTTTTACTATATTATGGTGTTCTAGTGAATTTTACAAAAAAAATAATTCAGAATTTTCTTAACATTATTCTCTTCACTATACATCTCCTAAGAAATATAGACGTTTTTTTTTTTTTCTTTAAAAAGGACATACTAAAATTCCTTCTTTATTCTGATTTCCTTACAACATGTATTTTAATTTTTTCAGACGTGGTGTTCAAAAAATATACATACAAAAGGAACAGGTCCATGTTCACATTGAAGAAGAAATTCCTCCCATAAAACTATCAGATATCACATGGATGCTACCAGCTCGATACATTCAAGTCGAAGCAACAGATGAAGAGGAGGAAAAGACTTTTAAACAAGCTCTAAATAATTATAAACAAGTGGAAATGTATCTCTTCAAGAACCCCTATACTTTATAATAAAAAAAATGAAAAAAAAAAGACCTTTAACTTTGTGTTTTTTGTTTTTATATTTCCTCTTATAAATATTTTTTTTATTAGTTATAGAAAAACAAAGGGAAAAATAACATTTTGTTTTGTAGTCACCACTTACATACTTAAAACAATCACAATATTTTATAAGCAAACAACTTTATGTAAACGTAATTATTTTTTAATTGCATTCCATTAAAAAAAAAAATAAGAAATGGACTACTTGTCAATGTATTCACTCAACATCTTTATATCATGTCGTCATTTCTATTTTTAAACTATTACGCAGTAAATATCAAAATATATACTTTACTGGAAATATACCAATTTTCACTTGCTAAAGGCAAATTTTAGTTTTTTTTTTCTTTTAATATTTACAGCTATTTATTAGGAGTAAATTGTACTTTTTTTTTTCAAGGTATATTTCAGTTTTTTTTACTTGTATTTTATAAAACAAGAACTCTAGAAATTATTTTTTAGTAACTCCTTGTTATTATTTTTTTTTCGTTGTCAAAATAAACACAATAGTTGGATCGATAAGAATAATGAATAGTAAGTAATAATAGCAGTAGGAAAAGATTTTATATATAAGGGTGAGATGTATCAATATAAACTTCATTTTAAAAAACAAGAGTCTGAGAAAACTTTAAAAACAAAAAAAAAAAAAAAAAAAAAAAAATGCCAGTTGTTGAAAGAGTGAAATGTCCTAAATGTAAAGGTGAAACAGACCTGTATAATCAAAAAAATGTTCGACATGTAAAGCTAAGGATTTCTTTAAAACAAAAGATGGTGCAAAACATTTACCTTCTGCGTAAAGAAAGAAGAGGAATCGAAAGAGAAGCCAACGAACGAAATAGAAACAGATAATATTTTTTTAACAAAATAAAATTATTTATATTAACACTTTATAACTTTTTTTTTATAATGTAAAATTATTCTTTATTCTTAATATATGTATTTTCTTAAATCTGCTCATACTTGTGTGGAAGGAAAAAAAAAAAAAAAAGTTCTACTAGTAAAAATTTCAAATATAAAGTAAAACATCCTATTTTTTTTTTTTGCTTACACAAGCTAGGCTATTATTATTATTATTATTATTTTGGAAAACAGACTATTTTCAGTGATGATGTCATTGGCAATTTGGTCACGTGACTTCTTCAGACAGGTTAAGACAAGCGTCGTATGGAAAATTCCTACATTTTATTACGATATAGGAGAAACGAGCGAAACCCATTTTAACAACAACGCGATTACACTCAAATAAGGCAAATTCAACGAGTTCAAACTCTCTCGCATAGAAATATACCATACTCTACAATGCATTTTTTTTTTTTACTCAACAAATTTTGACCTTTATTTCTTATAAAGGAGATTTTTTTTTTTTATATATAAACTACATGGAACCAATTGTTTACTCTTTTCGCTTATCTTGCTCATTTTTTTTTTCCTATAGGCTTTAAGAAACCAAATTAAAACTACATAATATAGAACTACCAACTAACGAGTTACACTTCGTATTCTTCCAGTAAAGAAAGAAGAGGAATCGAAAGCCAACGAACGAAATAGAAACAGATAATTTTTTTTAACAAAATAAATATTCTTAATATATATTTTCTTAAATCTGCTCATACTTGTGTATTTTATTTACCCCAAAAAAAAAACAAACAACAAATATATACAGGTTAGGCTAATTTATATTTTAAAAAAAACAAAGCAAAACTAAATTAATATTAAGAAAAAAAAAGTTGTTTACTCTTTTCGCTTATCTTGCTCATTTTTTTTTCCTATAGGCTTTAAGAAACCAAATTAAAACTACATAATATAGAACTACCAACTAACGAGTTACACTTCGTATTTCTTCCAGTAAAGAAAGAAGAGGAATCGAAAGCCAACGAACGAAATAGAAACAGATAATTTTTTTTTTTACAAAATAAATATTCTTAATATATATTTTTCTTAAATCTGCTCATACTTGTGTATTTTATTATTTACCCCCAAAAAAAAAAAAAAAACAACAAATATGTACAGGTTAGGCTAATTTATATTTTAAAAAACAAAACAAAACTAAATTAATATTAAGAAAAAAAAGATTCAACTTACTCTACTAGTAAATATTTCAATTTTTTTTGTTTTTGTTTTTCCTCAAACAGGTTAGGACAAGTTAGGACAAATGTCAAGTAGTAGTAGTAGTAGTTATTCAAACAAATCTTTCAGACAAAACACACACACAAACACACTGTATTTTTAGGAGCAAATTAATATAAGAAAGAATTTTTTTTAGGTTAGAATAGATTAATCTATATTTTATTAGTAAAGGAAATAAAAAAAAAATAAGTTCTACTAGTAAAAATTTTATTTTATTTCTAAACTTTATAATTTACAACATTTTTCCCAACTTAATTTGGGATTTTTTTTTTTTTACTTATCCAACAAACAATTCTATTTATATAAATGCAACAGATCTCTATCACAAGGGTCCACGGTTCGTATTCTAGCTAGATCACTCCAGATTTTTTTTTTCATTTAAATAATTTATCAAAAAAAAAATAGGGGAAATTACCCTCTTAACAAGCCAAACAATTTTTTTTCAGGAGGTTCAAAACAAATGTAGAATATGCACAATGGCGAAACTTATTCACCTTGGTACACACCGATTGGGAAGAAGAAATCAACCCTTTTCCAACTAATTTTTCCAAAAAAACTAACGATAGAAAAGAAACCAACTCTTTGCTAAATAATTTTCCAATAAAGAGAAAATATAAACAAGAATCTGATATATATTAAAGAAGAAGAGATTTAAGCAAGTGTAAAATTATTTATATATATAAGGACAAAATAAATACAAAAAAAATTGAATTGGGTATTTTATTTTTTTTTGCTTTATACAGATGAGGTGAGGCGAGGCTAGGCTAGGCTCATTTCATTTCATTTTGTTTTGTTTTTTTTTTTTGTTTGTTAGAATAAAGTCATATCACCACACTTCCTCCTCTCACCACACAGAGACAGACAGGTGGTTAGGACAAGTCAGAACAAATATTATTATTTTTATTAAATTAAGTTAGGCAAAAAAACGACAATCGGCTATTCTCTTAGAATAACAAGGAAATAAAAAAAAAAATAAAGTTCTACTAGTAATAAA
>CM032455.1:54011393-54055763 GCA_019049505.1 Pachyrhynchus sulphureomaculatus
TTATTTATTTTCTATGCCGTTACGGAAATTTTTAGTTAATATTATCAATCCTGATGACAACCTGATTAGGGAAACGCATTTTTGGTGCATGAACAAAGTGTTTTGGTGTAGTGGTGATAACTGCTGTGGAATGAACGTTACGCATAATTATTTACAGGCAAACATATACGGGGTTACTGGTATAAGGAAGAGTTTTAGAGAAATTACTTGATATATATCGTGTTTTTACGTTTATATATATATATATATATATATATATATATATATATATATATATATATATATATATATATATGTATATATATATATATATATATATATATATATATATATATATATATATATATATATATATATATATATATATATATATATATATATATATATATATATATATATATATATATATATATATATATATATATATATATATATGTATATATATATATATATATATATATATATATATATATATATATATATATATATATATATATATATGTATATATATATATATATATATATATATATATATATATATATATATATATATATATATATATGTATATATATATATATATATATATATATATATATATATATATATATATATATATATATATATATATATATATATATATATATATATATATATATATATATATGTATATATACACATATAAAAATACTCTTTCACCAACTGTCACTAGCAAAAAAATTAAGAACATTTACTTGTTAATGTAAGAAACCGGCAAAAATTTTGTAAATCACTCTCACAAAATAATCAATGAATTATCGAGGTTGAAATAAAAGACGCATATTCAAGATTAGACATGTATAAGAAAAATTACATCTCTACTCAACTTTTCATACATTTATATATTTATATATAAATAAATAAAAAAAAACGACACTCATTCAACCCTGCGCGAGCCATATTTGAAGAATCTTCAAAGATCAAATTTTTAATATTTTTGCGCTAAACATGTCAACTGTTAGTTGAACGTGGTAAAAGCTACCATCTGCCATAAAAAAATAGAGTGTAATTGTACAGAAACATTAATTAGTGCAAAGAAAATTATAGAATTTTGAACAATATGAGCCATAACTTACTTGAGAGAATATACATAGCGATAATTACGTTTTCCAAATTATTATTAAACTTACGAATATTCCAAGGTTTCTGATTGTACTGTTACTTCCTGTCTGCTACACAGGATACCTGCAGTTCAGACACGTACGTTTCTAATCATAATCATACATATATGCCATACTACCTTTCTCGCGATAAACAAATTTTAAAATAGATTTTTTTTCATTTATGAATATTAAAATTCTAATACTTCATAACAGAACAAGCCCAGAATATATAATTTCATAATATAATACTTGTGTATTGCTCAGACATATTTTTTAATATTATGGCCAACAACAAAAAAATACATAAATTTTAGGCTATCAAAAATTCTCTAAAGATGCAAGAAGTAAGATATTTTTTATTTATTTTTTATTTCTAGGGAGTTTTGATTTCGTTCTGTATAGGGTCGCGATGTATTTCAAGAAACAAAATGTATAGGATTCGTTCTTTAATGGAATACAGTTCATATTACTAATATTTATGATTCATTGTATAAATTCTAAAATATATGATACATTGAAAACCATTTATTGAAATTAAATAGTTTCCGAGATATCCACATCTAAGTAAAATTTTTATGCTTGGGTTATCAAACAATATACAAATTTTGGAGTTATTTCTAAAAAGAAATTTACTACCCTTCTTAATACAGAATATATCATTTCATTTAAATGAATACACTTTAAATTAAAACTGATAAATTTTATTCAAGAAATGCTTTTCTTTTCATTACAAGAAAATTTTTCAGATATGTAAATTTTGAAAGAAAATTCACTTTGATACTAGTTACATTCTATAAGATTAACCGAATTATTTTTATATCTTTATAATCCAATACGATTTGTTCAATCTTACATATTAAAAGTCTCTCCGCTATGTGCATTTTTTAAAAAAAAATTCCTCCAGGTAAATTTTCCAAAACAAAAAACGTGAATAACTGTTCCTAATAATTTAATAAATAAATCATTTACTAATACAATTTCTGACCAAGCCTGTAAAATTTTGCAACTTCGCAGGCCCTGAAATCTCATCGCTCGTATCGCACGCACTCCCGGGTCACCCGCACCGATTACGGCGTCCGTACTTCCCAGCCTATCCGCGTCGCTTGTGGCAAGATGCTCACGTAGGGCATGGTCTTAACCTATCAGTCAATCCAATATAACATTTTTAGTGTTCCGTACGGAAGACTTATAAGATCACTTCGGTGTCTGTCCGTCTGTCTGTCTGTCACACCCGTTTCTCTCCGAAACTATTTGACAGAGAAAGTTGAAATTTGGCACTAATATAGAAATTGATGGCCCCATCAGAGCCGTGTGGTTTTGAAAGTAAATTGTGACTTAAAGGGTTAGTTTTGGGGGGTATATATTATGTAATACTTGCGCACACTTTTCTTTGTATTATTTTTAGAAATTGTCAAAATTCGTTGCCCCCTCCCTTATCTCGAAAAGTACTATCAAAAAATTTTGAAAAAATTCTGAAATATTCTCCATAGGGTTTAGATTGAACGAAAATTATCACGAGTGTATTACCTTTAATAATTTATCTGGTATATTATTACTATTATTATTAAGCAGCGCTACAGGCCTTGTAGGCCTCGGGACTCATTTACGAGTACATTTCAAATTCACAATAAAGTTCAAAATTGCTCACAATCACTCTCCACCGGGCTCTTTCCATTGCCTCCCTCTTCCACTCGTCGACACCCATACTCCTAAGATCCTTCGCCACCATCTCCATCCACCTCGTCCTCGGTCTTCCCCTCCCTCTTCTTTCGATAGCCTTTCTATGTAGTACCATCTTCGGCATTATCTCTCTCGACATCCACTGTATATGTCCCAGCTATCTTAGACGTTGTGTCTTCACATATGTTTTATTCTTGGTTCCTTATAAAGTGCATAAACCTCCAGGTTCGTTCTTCTCCTCCATCCTTCTTCCGTCCTTATTCCTCCCAGGACAATTCTCAGTTCTCGTTTCCTTGTTTCGAGTTGCTCTTCTTCTTTTTTGTTAAACGCCCAGGTATCATAAGCATACGTTACCATTCGTCTTATAGTTTGATATATTCGCATTTTGGTCTTCGTAGATAGGTGTTTGTTTTTCATTAACATTCTCAAGCTCTCAAATTTTTGGCTTCCTTTCACTATTCTCGCTTGTATCTCCCTACCCTCATGTCCATTCTTCTCTAGTACTACCCCCAGGTATGAAAATCTTCTACTTTTTGGAATTCGTAATTTTACCACTCCCAGAGGTTATCTTCAGGTTTTCTTCATCTTCCCCTCTGCTCATCCCCATAATCATGTACTTTGTCTTCTTCTCATTTATTATTAATCCATATTTTCTTGCTTCACCCTATAATTTTGCCATAATTCTCTTGAGTTCAATTTTTGTTTTTGCCAGTAGCGTTAGGTCGTCCGCATAAGCAAGACATTGGTGGTTATTTCTGAAAATTGTTTCTCCTCTTTCCATTCCACTAATTCTTATGATTGCCTCCGTAACTAAATTAAACAGCGTCGTGGACAAGGCCTATAAACCATTTTTGACCTGAAATCTCTCCGATCATTGTCCACGCCACGTCACTTCATTCTTCATTTCTTTCAGTGTCATTTCCGTCAGTCTTATCAGGTTTTCTGGGACGCCCAACTAAAACATTTCTTGATACATTTTTTTCTTCTGTTTATTCTATCATATGCCTGCCTAAAATATATGAATAGGACATACAACGTCAGGCTGTACTCTTAACAGCTAGTCTGAATCTCTTTTAAAATAAAAATTTGATGTGTTGTTGACCTATTTCTGCGGAAGCCGGCTTGATATTCCCCACTATCCTTTCTGTATATTCCTCCATTCTTTTCCTCAGGATTTTGCTGAACACCTTATAGCATGTATCTAAAAAGCGCATTACCCCTATAATTTTCGCATAACATTTCGTTACCTTTTTTGAGAATTGGACATATTCGTGTCGCTGACCACTCTGTTGGCATTTGTTCCATTTCCCATATTGTTTCCACCAGTTCATATATCTTTTTGTGCAGTTGTTCGCCACCTGCTTTTAGCATTTCAGCACTATTTCGTGTGACCCCGGGCATTTTGTATTCTTTAATTCTTGGATACTGTCTATTATTTCTTATTCTGTTAGTTGTTCTATGTGTATTTCTTCTTGTGCAATTGCCCGGTCCACTATTTCCTCTTAGTCACTACTTCCGTTTAACAACTGTTCAAAGAAATTCTTCCACTCCATTATTTGGTCTTTCGTTCTCATAAAAATATTCCTGGCTTGATACCCGTTTTTCCTTTGTTTTACTTCTTGGTTAAAACGATTTGATCTCCTTGTTTTTGAATTTTTCTTCAATACCTTGGATTATTCTTTCAATATGTTGTCTTTTTAAAGTTCTACATCTCTTTTGAAAGGCTCTTCGTTTGTCCCTATAATTTTGCTTGTTATATTCACTAACGTTGGTTAGCATTTTTTGTCTTGTCATTCTTTTATCTTCTGCCGGGTCTTTGCATTCTTTATTGAACCATTCTGTCCTTTCTGTCTTTACGATCTGGTTCCCAATGGTCTCTTTGCCGACTCTCTATATTACTAATTTTATTTCTTCCCATCTGGAGTCAATTCCTGTTCATGTACAACGCTCTGCAATTCCGCATTCATTTTTTCTCTATATTTTCTTCTGATCTCTTCGGTTTTTAGCTTGTTTACATGCTTATATTCCTTGCCATTTCCTGTTTCCTTGTATCTAAACTTCCCACACACTCTACTCTCACTAGGAAATGGTCTGATCCACAGTCCGCCCCTATCATGCTTCTGACGTTCGGGATGAGCCTTTGGCGTTTTTGTTCTCTCAACACATGATCGATCTGGTTAATCGTTCTTCCGTCAGGGGAAGTCCATGTGCCCTTATAAATTTCTTTTTTCTGCAATTGTGTACTTTTTATTATTAGTCCATGTTCCATGGCAAACCTTACCAGTCTTACGCCGTTCTCATTAGTTTCTTCTTGTTTACTGTTTTGCCCCGCTATTACCTTATACGTGCTTTACTTGCCTATTTTTGCATTGCAGTCCCCCATGAGTATTTTTATATCATACTTCGGCATCCTTCCATATTCCTCTGCCATGAGTTCATAAAAGATATCTTTTTATTCTTCATTTTTTTTCTTCTGTTGGCGCATGAACATTTATAATGCTTATATTCCTGTTGTTGCCCTTTACTCTAATGTAACACATCCTGTCTGATATTAGTCTGAAATTTATTATCTTTCCTTTCATTTTTTTAACAACGAAGAAGCCTGTTCCTAACCTTCTCTCCGTTCGTTCCGCCGCTTTGGAAAAAAATTACTTCATCTATTTCTGTTATTCCCGATCCTGTCTGCTTTGTCTCTTATATTCCCATTACATCTATCTTGTATCTCTTCATCTCCATTATTACTTCCTTTATGGCTCCTTCCCTATAGCTGCCTCTCACATTCCATGTTGCTAAGTTGAGCTTTATCGTCTTTTCGTTGCGTTGTCGTAGTTCTGTCTCGTTGCCTTGTCCATTGCCAGTGTCGTTACCTTTTCCTTTCGTTTCTGCTTTGTATTCTAGTTTTTTGCCCGTCCTGTCCTTGTTATTTTCCTGAGCTGTCTATCCGGAGAGGAGGGAGTTATCTGGTATATAAAAAAAATAAAAATTTCGAGTTCATCAGTTTTCAACAAAGAACGGAAAATAACCTTTGTTGAAAACTCATTTGGAGAGTATTCTGTGAAGTCATTGATCATTTTATACCTCTATAACAAAAATTTTTATTTTTAAAAGCACCGTACTGAACACTAATTCCGCAAATCCGACTAGCACTTGGCCGGTTATCATATACATATGTTATGTATATATAACTTCAGTTTTTAATTTTAACTACTAATTGTAAACAATGCCAGAATATCATTTCATATATATCTTTATAAATTTTATTCTTATCGTGTTTTTAGTCACCAATGATATTTTAAATAACTATTTTCTAGATTTACGAATAACATTATTGCTAAAATAGCTTTTGGAGTTCAAGTAAATTCTTTAAAAGATCGGAACAATATTTTCTTCATAATAGGTAATAAATTAGCATAGTTTAAAATTACATTAATTATCATAAAATTCTTAAGTCACCAACCGTACGCTAAATTATTCAAAGTTTTTCGATTAACATGCCTTAGGCTAAGTTAGGTTAATTTAGGTTAAACTGCCTTAAGTTAGATTAGAATCTGCTGCATTAGGTTAAATCAGGTTAAGCTCCCTTTCTGCCTTGTATGCTATGACGCCTAAAGTTTTATTACGTTATTCATCCTTTTGGTTGTATAAGGTATGATGCATTAAGTTTTGTTAGGTTAAGTTGCCTTTCTTTGGAGTAGGTTAAGCTGAGTTAGGTTACGATAGGTTGCTTATTTATATTATACGATGAGCCAGCGATAGTGCTTAAGAAAAGTGTTATTTCACTGCGAATCTGCATAATTACTCATTTTCGTATTACATAAAATTATTTTGGTTACTCCAATTATTACATCAATATTACATTTTGTCTCAGTTTTGAAGTTCTGTTGACTTAATTCCGCTTAGAAATCATCATTTGTTTGTATTTGATCCTGGTTTTTCCAACCTCTTCATGGCACCATTCACCACACCACTATACTCGCCCAAACCATTTCTAACAGCTTCAACAGACACCAGAAAGTTGGAGCTGTGTTTCTCGAAGTATCAAAGGCCTTCGACCGAGTCTGGCACGAAGGCCTCGTTCTGAAACTGATTGAACACGGCTATCCCCCTGTCATAACAAAACTCATTCAGTCCTTCGTCTCTGGTAGTCAGAGTCGAAACGGCCATTTCCAAAGTCAAGGCCATCAAAGCCGGAGTCCCACAAGGCTCCGTCCTCTCCCCCACCTCTTCAACATTTTCACAGCCGACATTCCCAAATCGGAGCAGACTAACCTCCTCCTTTATGCTGATGACACCGCCATTATCACCCACTCCAGAAGTAGCCACCTCATCACCAACAGACTTAAGCTCCACCTCGATACCCTGGACTCCTGGTTTGACCGCTGGAGGATCAAACTCAACCCGCTCTAAGACTCAAGCCATGGTCTTCTCAAGGGCAGCGGCACTTCTCATGGACATCTCCAGCTCCAAGGCTCCCGCATCCAATGGGCCAAGTCCATCAAGTACTGGGCGTCCAGTTCGACCGACAACTCGTCAGGAAGGACCAGGTCTGCACTGCAACCAAGAAGAGAAGCAACTACTGGGCAAACTCTATCCCATCTTGAACCGCTCCAGTAAGTAGCTGCCACGGACCAAGCTTCTGGTATACAACACCATAGTATAGGCAGGCCTCACGTACGCCTGCCCCACTTGGTGCCAGCTCTCCAAAACAAGGAGAGCTCAACTTCAAGCAGTGCAGAACAAGGCCCTGAGGATGATCACGGGAGCCCCATGGTTCATGAGGAACCATCAACTCCATAGGGACCTCGGTGTGCCTACCGTAAAGGCACACATGAGGAAAATCCAACAGAAGTTCCTGGAGAAGGCGTCCCAGCACCCTAACCCGTGCATCAAGGACGCCTTCCGACTCCCACCTCACGTCAGCCGCCAGTTCCCGAGACCGTCCGACCCGCTGCTCTCAGACGATGACCCCCCCTCGCCCGCCGTGACAAGATGATTGTCTGTCTAGGTTAAGTTTATATTAGTCCTAGTTTAAGTGAATGTTACGTCCTAGTTTAAGCTAGCGTAAGTCTTATACTAAGTTTTAGTCCTAGTTTTAAGTCCCAGCATTAAGAAACTCATGTATAAACAAACACATTTCCTAGGTTAAGTTAATATAGGAACATTAGTATAAGAGCTTAGGTTAAGATAGAATAAGTATACATTCAGTATGAGAAATTATTTTTTATACTTTCAAAATTGTAAGAAAGAGGCTTTGCCTATTTTGGTATTCAATAAAGACAATGAGATCCTCATTTTTTTCTTTCTAGCCGCTATGTTGAGCCGCCATCTTGTCTTTTTCAAAAGTGCCACGTTGCATTTGAAAGCTTATGTTTCAACGAAGAAACACTAAATTTTTTTAATTCTATTTTTGGGTATAGGAGTGGCCCCGTTGACGCGAAACGTCCCATATATAAGTTTTTATATGAAAATATTTCGGGGTAGTGGTTGAGGCAAATCATAATTTGGGAGAAGGAGGTACTATACAAGGAGGGGGAGGAAGTATTCCCACATATAAAATATTTATAAGTCATATGTGTGTTAATCACAACCCAACTCTTTATATCTACAAAATAATTGTTTCTTGCTTTATTTGCCATCTTATTAAATATAAGAAATTTATGTAAGATTCATCAAGTTTCATCCCACCTGACAGATAACATTATTTTTTCCTATCTTATGGATTAAAAATGTAGTCGCTCAACACAACTATTAGATTAAGATAATTTTTGTTTTCTACAAAATTGTATAAGAAAAAAATATTTCAATGAATTACTATTAATCCAAGATAAGGATTACACGACGACATATTTAGTTTACTATCTTACAATAAGAATTGTTTGTTAATAATATAAGATATCGTTAATATGTGTAGTAAAATATATTACAAATCTATCTATTCTATTTGATATAGAGAAATAGAAACTGTTTACTTTTTCAATGGGGCAATAAACGACCCTATTAAGGTTTTGTGCATAGTTGCCAGGTATTACGATAAACGTATTTTTATTTTACCTGTTTTGTATACTTGCACCTGCAATCGTATTGGATCTATTTTTACCTATATATTTCCTACCTGGCAACCGGTTTGGAGCCCTTTAAGTATTTGATAATATAGGCCAATGACCACAGGTCCCCAAGATACTTTTTATTATTTATATTTTTAGTTTTACTTTCAACTTACAACGTAACGGTTCTATTTTAATTATGTGGCGTCCGTGGGAAAATTGCAATAGTGGCTATCGCAAGAGAAAACATTTATCACTTGACGCTAAACAAATAGTGAAAAATGTTGGCGACAGTTTTGTAGAAAGAAATTTGAATAAACAACGTGCTTTGCAAGAAACCAGTGAACTAAGAAAAATCCCAATTTCTACGATTAAGGGTATTGTAGGAAAACCATCACTCAGGAACAGGAAAAAACGGAAAGATTTTTAAATGCATCATATGGACGATTGTGAAAAAGACGTCATCAGGAGAAAAATATATTCTATATATGAAGAGCAATTGGTGCCGACACTAGACAAAATAAAATTAAGACTGGTTCAAGATAGGACCAATATACATTGTGACCGATCAACTCTTCACATAATTCTCTTAAGTATGGGATTCACGTTCCGAAAAATCAACAAAAGGCAAGTAGTGATGGAGTCACAAAGATTACGAATCTTGCGACCTACCTATTTACAAGAAATTAAAAAGTATCGATCAGAGAATTGGCCAATAATTTACCTTGATGAAACATGGTTCGATACCCATGACACTATACACAAAGGGTGGGTTGACAGCAGTTCAAAATGTCAGACTAACGCACCTTCAAATAAAGGTAAACGAATAACCATTTTGCATGCTGAATCTGAAAGGGGATGGGTTTCAAATTGCCTACTATTATCTGCAAAAAACATGAAAAATTCTAATTTGGACTCTCACGAAGACACGACCGCAGAACTTTTTGAAAACTGATTTCAAAATTCCCTTTTGCCAAATGTTCCCGAACAGAGTGTTATAGTTATGGATAATGCAAGTTACCATAGTCGCTTACTAAATAAGGTTCCTAATGCAGCCAACACTAAATCGGAAAAAAAAAAAAAAAAATAGGAATATATGTTAGGAAATGGCATTTATTTTGACTTTAGTTATAAAAAAGTGATCTTTTGGAAGTTTTGAAAGACTATAAATTGAAAAAGAAATATGTTTGTGATAGTATGACTGAGAAAATGGGACACACTGTTTTGCGGTTTTCTCCGTATTATTGTGTGTTTATTCCAATTGAACATATTTGGCATCAAGTTAAACCAAAATAAGGGCACAAAATATTTCTCCTACTTTAAGCGTGTCAGTGGTTCAATTAGTAAAAAAGTTACAAATGTGAAAGCTGGAGGAATTCTATTCAGCACGTTGTTAAAGTTGAAGATTCATATATTTATGTAAATAATATAAAACCACTGATAATTACCTCAGCTGAGGACAATTATAGTGAAACCGAATTAAGCTTAAGTTAAAATATATTTTTATTTATACAATATGTCTCCTCTTGTAGACCCCATTCATTCAAACTGTATATTTGTATTTCTTATCCATTTGTTTTTACATGCATCTATAAATAAACATCTCCAAAAGCACTTATAGTTTTATTTATTTGCATTAATGAATAAAATTCTTAAGTCCATCTCTGCAACCTATCATAAACAAAAGGTCAGAATTTACTATTAGCAGCTCTCACGGATTTCAATAAATAAAGAGAAATGTATAACCTATATTTGTGTTGAATTCAAGTGGATCTATTATTTTCCACAACTAGTGATTTTCGTTTTTTTTTTTCTGATTTAATATCTAATTCAAAACTATACATTTTATTTTCAGAGTACGACTTACTAAATCATTCTGTTTTTCATTA
Source organism: Pachyrhynchus sulphureomaculatus (assembly GCA_019049505.1). Classification (NCBI taxonomy): domain Eukaryota; kingdom Metazoa; phylum Arthropoda; class Insecta; order Coleoptera; family Curculionidae; genus Pachyrhynchus; species Pachyrhynchus sulphureomaculatus. The sequence goes on from CM032455.1 coordinate 54,022,147, forward strand.
AAATTTAAACCTAAGACTATAAATAAAACTAGCAAATACTAAGAATCTTTTAAGAAGACACAACTAAGTAATATTTATATAGGTCACTAGCTTAAATTTCTTTTTTTATAATTATTGTTGCAATTTAATAAAAGGTTTTTTTTTATCACGCATAAATAATTATTCCGAAACCATGTTTTTAAAAATTAACAATGTGATAATTTTAATTTATTGCAAGAAGTCGATTAATATGGAAACTACCTGGCCTTGAAGGCGCAAATTGTTTTAAATTTGTGTCTAAAGAGGCCTCCTCAGTAGTAAAAAGAAAATCAATAGTCAAAGAGAATACCACCAGTGACACCAGCAGCCTAAATCATCGAATTTTATTGAATAGTTCGAAGAAGGGAAGTCATATACAGAGCTCGTAAAAATATAGATCTAGTTAAAATATTAATAGGGAGCTTTTACGGCAAAATCTGTTCTAAGGGGAAATACAAAACAGTCTATCTGTGCGGTTCCGAGAAAGTTCCATTTCTTCCAACTTGGAAAAGTTGTTCTTTTTTAAATTTCGTTGAAGGGTTTGTAAGTGTTTTTTCAAAAGTCTCCTTTCTTTTTTTTAATGTTGACAAAATTATAAATTTGTAATACTTAGCCACAAATATGACCTATAATAAATATGCTATTTGAGTCTTTTTCTTATATTTTGCCTTTCAATTTTGCTACACCGAAAATATAATTGTCAGTTATTTTTGGTTTCGCCATATCATTCTTCTTTCTTTTATGCATCTTATATATTTCTTCACAATTTTTTTTCAGTTAAAAAGATTTCTTAACAGTTTAATTTTTAGAGAAAATTGGACTTCTGAAATCTTACATAATTAAAAATTATCTTATTTGTTGCAAACTTTGTTTACCACCCGATACAAAAATAAAATAAAATGTCAATATTTGCTTATCTATGGAACTGTCAAGGTTAAAGTTGTTTGTCTAGATAAGAGTTCTAAGATAGATAATGAGAATTTAACTATTCATTTACTACATTGATAAGCAAAAAAATCGCTTTTAAAACGATTTTACTTCATTTAATACCTATCCTTGAATTTAATTTTCGAACAGTGGTATTATTTTTGGTATCATTAGAATGCTGATTTTCTACTTTTTCGAATAATACCAAAAACATTTTGGTTCCCAAAAGTTTTACTGATTAAAACGGTTTTACTCAATAGAACTTGCTCAGCAACGTACTCGTTGCGCGCTATTCATCTCTATAGAAACATACGCATTTTCCTATGATTTTCTCTCACTCCGAAAGAAACGGTCTAACTCGGGCACAAGTCATTTCCCTATTGCAAGAAGGGCATAGCTAACGTGAAGTCAAATTTTGGATGATTGTAGCTTCTACTTGATGGAAATTGTTTATGGTGAATTGTTTAAATCTCCCTGGTCGTTGAGTAAGGTACCTGTAGTCCTTAATCGATTTATTTGCATTGTCTCTAAAAGGTTTAGTTTTAAACCTTTTTGTTGGATGTGTAAAATTTAAAATTCTTGATAAATGTGTGATTTTCTGTTAAAAGTTTATTAGCTTATGTTGAATTAGACTTTCTATGGATGAAACTTTTTTCGTGTCCTGTAATTCTTTGTATAAATGTACGTCCAGTTTATCCAATAAAGACAATAAATCAGGGGTTTATCAATTAACATGTGGGTCATGTCCTAAAACATACATATTACAAACTGGACGTACATTTATACAAAGAATTACAGAACACGAAAAAAGTTTCATCCATAGAAAGACTAATTCAACATATGCTAATCATCTTAACAGAAAATCACACATTTCAAAATTTTACACACCCAACAAAAAGGTTTAAAACTGAAACTTTTAGAGACAATGCAAATAAATCAATTAAGGTAGATGTAGATCTGAAGAAGCTGCATTGACAGCGAAGCGCGTCATCGCGATTTATATAAACCAGTGGAAATTGACTAAAAACATTTTATTTTATTATATATCAACGTGAAGTCGCTGCACTACTGCACCTGAGCCAGTCAGCAGTCTCCAGAGACTACTTTACCAAGAGACTATTGCCTTTATACGGACACCAGCATCAGGAAGAAGAAGGTGTACCACGGAGTAAGACGACCGCTTCATTGTCAATACAACTCTAATCGTCACTTAACCTGCATTGGGCTCTAGCAGGAGCTCCGACAAGTTTGTGCTCGGGCTGTCAGTTATTGGACAGTCAGAAGAAGACTTAAAGAAGCTAATCCAACTCCGATGAGACCAGCTAACGGATCCAAATTGAGGGCTGTCGACTGGACCCAAAAGCAATGGCGCTCCGTTTTATTCTCCGACGAGTCCCGAATGTGCCTACATGGCAATGATGGAAGAAGACGAGTCTATGGGGGCCTGGGGAGCGCTATGCGCAGTACTACAATGCTGGAACGATTGCCTACGGAGGAGGTTCTGTCATGGTGTGGAGAGGCATCTTATTGGATGTGGAAACCGATTTGGTTTTCGTGACTGATGTGACAAGTAGTGGTGGATTAACTGCTCACTGGTACATCGAGGAGATCCTGCAGGAACATGTTTTTCCTTAGCTGGGTTTGTTGGCGATAGCTTCGAGCTAATACATGACAATGAAAGGCCACATTGCATTTGTGCGTCAATACTTGGCGGAAGTGGGGAATACCCACATTAGACTGGACTGCGCGGAGTCCCGATCTCAATGCAATCGAGTGCACGTGGGATGAGCTCAAAAGACGGGTTCGAGCTGGAAATTCAGCCCCTGCATCGCTGAGGGACTTAAAAAGTTGCGATAGCGGAAGTGGGGAAGAATCCCACAGATAGTAGTGAAAAAGCTCACCCACTCCATGAAAAACTGGCTGGAAGCAGTAATAAGGGCAGGGGAAGGGGGTAATACAAAATATTGGTTTTGGTTTTTCTCAATAAATTTAATTATTAAACTTAGACTAAGTTGGGAATGTGGAATCTTTGGCACAATGATACTACTCAGTATATATCACCACTACACCAAACACTTTATTTTTGCACTCGACGCGCGTTTCGCTAACCATGTTAGCTTCATCAGGAGCGATGATTGACTGAGTCACTGAGTCACTGAGTCAATCATCGCTCCTGATGAAGCTAACATGGTTAGCGAAACGCGCGTCGAGTGCAAAAATAAAGTGTTTGGTGTAGTGGTGATATATACTGAGTGATATTAAACTTAGAGTTTGTTTAATTTTTCCTTTCTCTTACCCCTCTTTTCAATCCTTGTTCTCTTTGTTTCAACTTTCAATCATTTTAATCAATAAAAAGCATGAGGTATGCTATGAAATTTGATATGATTAGGAAGAGAATATAATGGGCTTTCAAATGATATTAAAATTCATGAAAATATATGAACGTTAAATTCTAAGATCCTTGGTAAATGAAGACATATAGCTTGAGTCGATTATTTTGCTCACCAGTATATATTTACTATTTTTGGACATTATTTTATATTTAAATTATTTTAAAATTAGAATTATGATATTAAAAACTAAAGTAACAAACAATACAGTAAATGTCAAAATTTAGTTATGATAAACAAATTCTTAAATAACCTTAATAACATAACAACGTAAATATATTTCATACATTAGTGCGAGAAGCTTATTATCAATATGCCTTTATCGCTATTCTTACTAAAAGCATGCGCATAAAAGAAATTTCGCAACTCTTAAAATAAGCACTTCCTTATTGTGTGTCTGTCATATTATTAAAAATATGCAAAATATCTTAACTCGAAAATTTCATAGTAAGTGGCAGCATCGCATTAAAAAAAAACAGTCAGCTGCAAGTTGAACTTGCACAATTAGTGATCCGTTAAAATAAAAATAAAATTATATATCGGTACAATAGTGACTCGCTACGCGATAACACTAATGTACTTAAAAGTATATTATATTAACCTTCACCACATGTCAAGCAACATAGTAGTTTTCTATACCAGATAAATTACACAGCCACACAAAAAAAGTTCATTACTACGAACCAAAATACATGGATCTAGTGTATTTTTCGACACTGAATTCGAATCTGAAGTTAAAAAAAATTTGTCGTGTCATTTTTTTTAGCGAAAAACATCCTTGAAATGGGATAAAACTATAGTAATAATGTAATGACTCTTAATGCAGTGGGAAAAATGGTAGATATTTTATACTCTAGAGAAAAGAATACGCATTCAAACTCCTGCAAGCTATTTCTATCAATTAGACCAAAATCCACCCTTATAGGGGGTGAAAAGTAATCCTAAAACTCAAATGACGCACGTGAGTTTAAATAACATTTTCAAAGGACAAACTCTTGTAACTCATAGGACAAAATATCTGAATCTGATGTGTCAATCAGACATTACACTTAAAAGGTTAAGACTCACCCCTATAGGGTGTAAAAACCACTCCAACCTATGGAGATATCTCATAAGTTTCAGTAACGGCGAAAAAATTTCAGGCTTTTGTAATTTTAGGCAGGGTGAACAAATATGGAGTAGCTTCGCTTGAACCATCTATACACGACTATAAACTACCCTTCGTAGTCTCATACACGATGGACAAATACAGCCTGTATTTTTTTTTTATTTGCTAGAACTTCTAAGATGAATCAATCCCATGGGGTGATTTCCTCGTAGGGATGATTTTGGACCTTATTAGGAAGATGATCTAGTTCTGTTGAATGTTTGGCACAATGAGATGAAAGTACTTGGTCCTTTCCGAATTTCAATAACATCCATGTGCATCAATAGATCGTAGGTTTAGTTTTTACTACCCTCTAAGGGTAGTTTAGAGTCGTGCATCGGTGGTTCAAGCGAATCTACTCGATATTTGTTCACCCTGCCTAAAATTACAAAATCCTGAGCTTTTTTCCTCGTTACTGAAACTTATGAGATACCTCCCTAGGTGGGGGTGGTTTTTACACCCTATAGATGTGAGTCTCAACCTTTTAAGAGTAATGTCTGGTTGTCATACTAGATTCAAATAATTTGTCCTGAGAGCTACAAGAATTTGTCCTTTGTACATGTTATTTAAACTCACGTGCGTTATTTGAGTTTTAGGAGTACTTTTCACCCGCTATAAGGGTGGATTTTGGTTTAATTAATAGAAATAGCTTGCTGTGGTTTGAATGCATATTCTCTTCTCCAGATTATAAAATATCTACCATTTTTTACACTGCATTAAGAGTCATTAAATTATTACTAGAGTTTTATCCCATTTTAAGGGGGGGGGGGCAAAAAAAAATGACACAATAAATCTTTTTTTTAACTTCAGATTCGAATTCAGCGTCGAAAAATACACTAGATCCATATTTTGGTTAGTGGCAATTAACTTTTTTTTGTGAGGCTGTATTATCAAACGTAATGCACTCGTGATAATTTTCGTTCAATTTACACTTTTAGGAGAATATTCCAGAATTTTTTCAAAATTTTTGATCAGTACTTTGCGAGGTAAATAATACAAAATAAAGTGTGCGCAAGTATTACATCATATACAGTTTTGAACTCATATTTCCACAAGCTATCATCTTGGATGAACTGGTATTTTTTTTTTCACTTCCGATTTCACTTTCACACTTTCTATATTAAACAGTTTCGGAGAAATCGAGTTTAACAGATGGACAGACAGGCAAACACCGAAGTGATTCCATAAGTGTTCAGTTCGGAACACTAAAAAACACACAACCAGCCGATGTCTATGCAACGGGAATAGTTAGCATCCAGGTTATTAGTATTTGATGGCTCAACACAAAAATTTCTAAATTATAATAGTATCCAGCAGGTTTCAATCACTTCCTTCAATTTTCCTGAGGTGCCATATACGGACGAAGGCAACCCTCCCGCCTTTACCTGTTGTAGTTTTAAGTGTTTCCAGAAACAAAGGGGACCCACAGTTTAATGCCAGTTCCGAACTGCTAAAGTGAAAGGGTTTTATTAGACATGATACTATAGGTAGCTTGCCATTGCCTTCCCGAGACTCTTGTTTCAATATTTCCAAATTAATATAAATATGCGACGATAAAATATAATTAGAAATTAGCATATTTTGAACGAAATTATTAAACCTCTATCAATATATATATATATATATATATATATATATATATATATATATATATATATATATATATATATATATGTATATATATATATATATATATATATATATATATATATATATATATATATATATATCTAATTTTACGCAATAGTACTCTATTATATTTGTCTAAAAAGTGAAGACTTAGATTGGACAAATGATGCTTTACTCTATAACATCCAGAGAATAATTTTAGTTCACCTCCAAAATCATTTATGCAGAAAAAAATAATATTATCTTAATACCAAATCAACGTGATATTTTTGGCCCTCTACATGGGTTGTGTTCACTATGGTAGTATCATCACGACTGTGAGCCCACAGTCAGTCATCGCTGCTGGTGATGCTAGCATGGTTAGAAAGACGCGCATCGAGAACAAAAATAAAATGTTTTGCCAAAATTTCCAAAATCTTAACATTAACCTAACACTAATTGATTGTCTCCTAATCTAATTTTTTTTTAAAATTTTACCCACACTTGAAATAAAGATAACGACAAAGGCATGCCAAAATAAGCGATGCGAAATCTCTTTAATACAGGATTACAATTCAACCGTGGCAACTCTAGCGAGTCTCTCAATTTAAATTTTTAATACTCCAAATTTAATTCGTACTGTTGCGTGTTGGCTGTAGCTAAGTTTTATTTTTTTAGTGTGACACACACTTGTAAATAATTTTACAATAAATTTATACTGAGGGTAAGATTTTATTTTAAAAAAATATTTTTTTTTAGTTTGTACCTATAGAATTTCACTAAGAATAGATAAATCTTCACTTCCACTGCAATTATTTTCATGAATCTTGAACCACAAGGCTTTCACACTCCCTAGAAAATATTGACTTTTCCAAGATATGCTAGATATTATGAAGATTGAGCTTTGAGTGTGCCCTATTCATATTGTAGGGTCTAGGACGATATTGTGTATTTCCTACACGTTTCTGGATAGTCCGTCCTGTTGCAATATTACTGCCTTATGTATATTCTTATTTAAATGTTCAATAAGGTTTTAACGTTTGATGTTTTGTATGAGACTCTTTGTTGTAACCTCCGTTCTTGATAAGATTACGGAAATTGTTTGGACGCTGTTCATTTCCTCTTGTGGTTTTAGATCCTCGTATTTGATAAACTTATTATATATCCTTTAACCCATCACATTAAGAGTTTCCAAATATTCCTCATTTATTCAACATTGTATTGTAACAATATTTGTAATTCATAGTATGTAAAGTTCAACAGTTTAGTCAAAATATATGTTATTATCGTTAGAGTAATAAATTATTGTATATTTAAAAGTTCCAGTGTGATGGTATTCAAAATTAAATGTTTGAACTAACCCGTAAAATTAAATTTTTGTATATATATATATATATATATATATTATATATATATATATATATATATATATATATATATATATATATATATATATATATATAAATATATTATATATATATACATATACATATATATATATATATATATATATATATATATATATATATATATATATATATATATATATATATATATATATATATATATATATATATATACATATATATATATATATATATATATATATATACATATATATATATATATATATATATATATATATATATATATATATATATATATATATATATATATATATATATATATATAAATATATTATATATATATATACATATACATATACATATATATATATATATATATATATATATATATATATATATATATATATATATATATATATATATATATATATATATATATATACTAGCAATGCCCGCGGCTCCGCTCGCGTGGACTATCGTCACTGCTTATTTCCTATGTTACCTAACGTAATAAAATATCTGCCTTTATCTCCCAATATTTCTCCTTATCTCCCATTTTCTCTCCATAATTTCCATTATCTAGGCTTATCTGGGCTTATCTCCCATTATTTTTCCTTCTCTCCTATTATTTCCCCTAATCTCCAATTATATCACCTTATCTCCCATTATCTAGGCTTATCTCGACTTATCTCGCAATATTTCTCCATTATTTCTCCTTAATTCTCATTATTTCAGCATAACTCCTATTATCTAGACTTATCTCTGCTTATCTCCCATTATTTCCCATTATCTCCCATTATTTATACTTATTTCCCATTATCCCACCTTATCTCCCATTATCTAGGCTTATATCGAATTATATATAACATACGTATAAATTTATAAAAGCACGTAAATCGGATAAGTGGTTCTTAAGTGATAAGCGCACTAACGGACAGATAGACAGACAGAGAGACTATATTATATTCTTTGCAACATGATATTGTTCCATATTTAATTGTTTAGGCAGTGTATTACAAGAGAACGCGCTTGATTCACTATTATCGTCACTGCTTAATCTTTATGTTACCTAACGCAATAAAATATATCCTATAACCTGGCCAGAGAACATATGTATGTTTTTTAAAAAAAAAGCACTTAACACACTAACTGAGAGACAGACAGACAGAGAGACGTTGCATTTTATATATATTATAGATAGATAACCTGGCCAGAAAAAATATGTATGTTTTAAAAAAAAGCACGTAAATCGGATAAGTGGTTCTCCAGTGATAAGCGCACTAACGGACAGACAGACAGACATAAAATATATTATAGATGTAATAAAATATGTATCTATAACCTGGTCAGAGAACATATGTATAAATTTTAAAAATCACATAAATCGGATAAGTGGTTCTCGAGGGATAAGCGCACTAACGGACAGATAGACAGACAGACAGAGAGACGTTGCATTTTATATATATTACAAATATAGATTATTATTATTATAATATAACCTGGCCAAAGAATATATGTATGAATTGAAAAAAAGACACGTAAATCTGATAAGTGATTCACACGTGATAAACGCACTAATGGACAGTCAGAGAGACATTGCATTATATATATATATATATATATATATATATATATATATATATATATATATATATATATATATATATATATTGCAGATTCACAGGGGAACAGCTGTTTTGGTGTTGAGGTTTTTTGAGCTGATTCTATATCAATTTGATGTCCTGAATTCAAATAACGTATTCATTTGTACCTAGGAGCTCAAATTTTTAAGATATACAATTTTAGAGAAATATAAGTTACATTATTGTAACTCAAATCCGTAAGTGTAGTAAACAAAAGTAGATACGAAATTTTTATTTTAGTTATACAAAATACAATATTATGTCGTACTTACAAAAAAAAAAAACATTGAAGAAATGAAATAGTCACTCAACACTTGGAAAGCTTCTTTTCCGCGACATTCTTGAATGTTTTTTTAAACAGTCCCTTTTTAAACTCCAGCAGTAATCTGCCATCATGTGCATGTCCCATCTTCCTTGGTAGCGGTCCTCCATAACTTTAATAACTCGGTGAAATCTTTCACCTTGTTCCTCACTCATGTCTATTAAATTTTCTGGAAAACGGTCTAAGTGGCTGTGTAAATAGTGTATTTTAATACTCATATTGCACCCTAAGGATCTGAAACTATTAAGCATCTTGTTAACCATTTCAACATAGTTTTGAGCTTTATGTTTGCCTAGAAAATTTTCTACAACTGCAACAAATGATGTCCAAGCTTCTCGTTCAACTTGATTCATTGAATTTATGAAGGCAGGATCCTTAATTAATTGTCTTATTTGTGGGCCGTCAAATATCCCTGCTTTGAGTTTTTCTGTGCCCAACTGATGCATTTTTACCCCTATATATGCAAAACAAGACCCATTCTTATCAAGAGCCTTTACAAATTGCTCAAAAAGCCCAACTTTATATGTAACGGAGGAAGTATGATTTTTTCTCTTTCAACCAAAGCGTCGTTAATGACATTCCTTTCCCCAACGTCCAGGCCAATCTTTTCTAACCCAGTGGTGTGTTTTGTCCCTACTATCCCAGAGGCACAAGAAACACGGATATTTCGTGTAACCACTTTGCTGCCCAAGAAGAAAGTTTACCATTTTTAAGTCTACACAAATCATCCATTGATGTTCGTAATACTTTATCTTCTGCAAGACCAAAGCTATGGTATTATATTCTTCTTTCAGTTTCGTTGAGTGAGCTAGTGGTATTGAACCATATTTATTCCCATTATGTAGAAGGACACATTTTAAACTTCGCTTTGAACTGTCAATAAATAGGCGCCAATCATCTGGAATATATTCAGAAAGTCCCATTTCTTTCATGAGTCCCCTAATTTCGTGACAAAATACAAGATTGTCTTCTTGAGAAAAGAATGGTAGCAGATCTTTTTCTCTTGTACGGTAAAAGGTAATTTTGGTTCCTTGTTCCAGTAAATTTTTGTCGTTCAACCTAGAAGCCAGTACTTCAGAAGCTTTTTTCGATAAATTGAGATCCCTGGTGAGATCATTTAATTCATTTTGATTGAAGCGTTGAGGAACTGATGACGTCCCCTCATAGTCACTGTTAGTTTCATTAGCATCAGAACTTTTATTAGCATCAGAAGAGCGATCAGAGGGAAAATATTCGTCATCAGAGATATGTGGTAGCTGATGAAATGTTGGAATCGATATTTCATCTGAGTGCGGGATAGGGCGTATTGCCGAGTCTAAATTGGGATAAGTCCACTTACTGCGGTTATTTCGATTGATTCCATTAGTATTTACTAAACAGAAATAACAATCATTGAAGTGGGTTTTTGGTTCTCTCCAAACCATTGGTGCGCCGAATTTTAGACATTTTCTTTTCCCGGTAGTCCACTGCCGTAAATGCTCTGTACAAGTTTTACATACGAGATGCGGGGCCCACGTTTTGTCCTGATCACCAAGCTTAACTCCAAAGTATCCAAGATACGCTCGCTTTACAAAGTCAGTAATAGTTTGTTTGTTTTGTTGAAACATGTATTCTCCGCATATATAGCAAAACACATCAGGTTGATTTACACAACTTCTTGAACTGGAACCTGAACTCATTTTAATTCTGTTCAATAACACAAAAACACTCTTTTCTTAACATAAAATAACACGCCGAATTCGATCTACTCTCATTAGTAAGAATGCACAAACTGACGAGACTTACCCGAGTTAGGTGATTAAAAGGGACAGTTCAGGTACCTGATAGGCAATGGTTCCACTATTTATAGATTTACCTGGAATTTACTCAATTACAGACTGACAGTAAAACCATTGTACCTACATTAATAAATATATAATAATTTTAGAACTCTCATAAATGTATACTGAATAAAAACCACATTGGTAGATAAGTTGATGTATCTAAAAAAGTAGAGCTGATAGAGAAAAAACGGATTGCATGTATAGATTTAGCGTCCCAAATATAGTTAAAATCAGCTCTAAAATCCCAGGCACCAAAACAAAAATATTTTTTTGTTGCCCTGTGTTATATAGATTATAGATATTCTCTGCTACATAAAATTGTTCCACATTTAGTGGTTTAGGTTGTGTATTGCAAGAGAATGTGCTAGCGGCAAACTTTTTTCGGACTTCATTCACTATTATCGTCACTGCTCATTCCTTATGCTACCTATCGTAATAAAATATAGCCTATAACCTGGCCAGAGAACATATGTATATTTAAAAAAAAAAGTACTTATATATTATAGATATATATATATATATATATATATATATATATATATATATATATATATATATATATATATATACAGGTAACCGTTTAATTCTATAGATTTCCCTCCATAATACAAAAACAAAATGTAATTCTTTTCAATGGGAATTTTCCTCGTAATGAACAGGAAAACAAAAAACAACTTTATATTTTCTTTTCTTTATTCAGTGAACTAATCAGAAACTAAATAATAAAATGCTGTGCAATTTTTAGTCTTAAGATTCGGAACCACTGTTTAAGGCGACATGTATTACACGATTGAACTCATCGTTTTGTAAGTGTTGTTTACTTTTTTCGTTGTGAAATTATACTTATAGGGATAATGTGATTTCAGATATCTTGAAGAAGAATAAAATCCATATTCGAAAGCTTGATATCAAACAAAAGTAGTTAATTTTGGGCCTATCCTCCGACTACAACCTCAATATCTTCTCTTCTTCTTACATATATATATATATATATATATATATATATATATATATATATATATATATATATATATATATATATATACATATATATATATATATATATATATATATATATATATATATATATATATATATATATATATATATGTATATATATATATATATATATATATATATATATATATATATATATATATATATATATATATATATATATATATATATATCTATGGAATAACGATTCCACAGCATTTATTAATCGGTGAACCAAAAAAATGTTTACATAAAAGTTATAGGATGTTATACGGTGCACATGCTGACGTTGACAATAAAATGTTTTGAACTGTCAGTTCGAAGAAATTACGCCATCTTGATTTTTTTTAAATGTCCTACTAAAAATTCTAGATATTATTTGTCTAACATACTATATGTCTAAATTGAACAGTTTTGGAATTATTGTCTTTTGAAATTTAAAATAAAAAAGACAAAAAAACTGTTAATAAATACTTTAGGTTTATCTTTAAGGTAACAATTGCTCAAAATATTTACCGCTAACAGCAAGGCAATGACCTAATCTGTTACAGTTTCAGGTCGACTTCAGTAAACTTTGGTTTTCAAATGACCCCATAAAAAAAATCGAGTGGCGTAGGGTCGGGACTCCTTGCAGGCCATTCTACAGCACTTCTTCTGCCTATCCATCGATTAGGAAAAATCGCATCCAAATATCTAAGAACAATGATTTCATAGTCAGTGGGTGTTCCGTCCTGTTGATACCACAGATTCCTTTTACTGGTATCCAAATTATTTTCATCAGGAAAAAGCCCTGCAAAAGTTGGGATAACTTGCTCTTGGAGTAATTGTAAATACCACTGTCCTGTAAGATTTCCTTCGATAAAAAAGGGACCAATGATACGACGTCCACAAATCCCCGCCCATACGTTTATCTTTTGTGGTCTTTGAGAATGACTTCGAAAATGATTGTCGATTACCGAGTAGGGTTTCTCAGTAGACCAGTATCGGCAGTTATGCCTGTTAATTCTTCCGTTATGAATTAGGTTAGGACCTTTATTGACTCGTTCCATCATGACCTCGCAAAATTCAACGCATCTATCGTAGTCATCTTCAGATAATTCTTGCAATAGAATGGGTTTGTATGGATGCAGTTTTTCTTCATTCAGTATACGACTTAAGGTACCTTTACTTATGTTGTAGTCTAGGCAAAGCTGACGAGTGGCTGTATGGGAATTTTCTGTAATTTCCCATAAAACATCTAACTTTTTATGATCGCTTGTTTTAACGTTTGAAGGTCCCAATTTAGAACGATCCTTAACATGACCTGATTAATAGTAATAGGTTCTCGAGTCGGATATTCTGCGTTAAAAAGATCATACCCCTTCTGTTGTGTTCTCCTGCGGTCTCCGTAATCCACGATCATTAACAAAGTAATTCTCCCAGTTTCTGTTAAATGTACCATTATAATTATTATCATCATCATCATCATCATCATCATCATCATTATCATCATTAGCTTATTCCATCCATAGTCGGATGTAAGCCTTCCCAAGTTGCCTCCAATGAACTTTGTTGTTTGCTTCTTACTTCCAATCATGTCATGCTATTCTTTTTATGTCGTCCGTCCATCTTGTCTGTGGTCTACCTCTGCATCTTTTGTGTTATCTAGGCCTCCATTTAACTATACGGCGTGCTATCGTTCATTCTTGCGACATGCCCCGCCCAACTCCACCTTAATATACATATTCGTTGTATTACATTTGTCACTTTTGATCTTCTTCGTATCTCGATGTTAGGAATACGATCTTGGAGTCTAATTGATTGATGATTGATGATGATGATTGATCATTATGACATTACGATCAAATTGCAGTTTCACAAAATGTAGCAATAAACGCTTTTGTCAATAAGTCATTTATGGACACGTTAAGTCGTTGCCTGACAGTAAATGTTATGCTATGCTATATTATTCTATATCACACATGTAAGTAAAACTTTTTGTTTAGCATACAAACAGAGACAAATTTTAAAATCTTTTTAGCTTCCAATTATTTGGTTTGATGTCGTTTGATTAGGTGATGCTGACATTTCGTCGATCATCTTCTTCAAATCATGTTTCGCGAACTGATTTCTTCGGAATCTAACAAGAAAACACAAGCCAGCTTATATTCAAATATCAGTGATTCCAAGACATATGGTATTTTAGACAAATAATATCTAGAACTTTTACTAGGACTCAGAAATAAAATAATATATAGGGCTTTCCATTTAAAAAAATTTAAGATGACGTAATTTCTTCGAACTGATAGTTCAAAACAATTTATTGTCAACGTCAGCATGTGCGTCGTATAACACCCTATAACTTTTATTTAAACGTTTTTTTTTTTGATTCACTAATTCATAAATGCTGTGGAATCATTAATCCATACATGTGGGGTACCCTGTATATACATATATATATATATATATATATATATATATATATATATATATATACATATAAATAAATAAAAGAAAAGGGGTTTAACTTAAGGATATCCCATAGGATTACAAACTGAACAAAAAGATTTAAAAGTTCTTAGTAACTGTGGTTTTATCGTAATATGGAGTATTCGATGCCAAATCGTATATACATCTTCAGGAGCTGGAAGAAACAGGAAAGAACTCTCATAAGTCAGAGAACCCTCTAAAGAAATATACCGTTCTTTAGTATAATAATAATTATAATAATAATATTTAATAAAGAAGAGTAGGAAACACCACCATATTTCTTTTAATTTTTAAATCCGAGTTATTAGCTTAAAAGAGTAAATTGACTATTAACAAGTAGTTCTCTATGGAATGAGAACCTGATCTATATGAACTGCAGGAAAGTAAGTGCTAACACCTGATTTTAAACCATAATTAATACGGAACTTATTCTTATACATAAACATTTACTGAACTTGTCACAATTTATTTATTTAAATGTTTGAATATAAGAGAATCATAATTAGCAATTATTAAAATCTTAAAATTATTATGAATTAATATTAGCGAAGAAAACGTGTTTCAGCCATTTTGAAGTCTTTTTAGTGTTTTTTAGTTTATATAAATGTCACTGGTGTTAAAACTTGGACCAGTGTATTGACGAAATATATGTTTGAAAACCCGATCTAAGATTGTTAATTCGGATGAAAAATAAACCCGCAGATGTCAATAATTTATGAAGTATCAACATTCAAAGAAGCTCTGGTGTAAGCATCATTGGTTCTTGTTTTTTTAGTATGTTCTCGATATGTATAAATATGTGCAAATAGAGCTTGAGCCTTCAACGTCTTTTTTGTGGTTAAGACTATTATGGCAGTTCTTTATATAGTACATTTCCAGAAAGTTCCGTCTGAATATGTTACTTTCAGTGTCCAAAGGTTTCGTTGTAACCGATTTTGTGATGTCATTTGTTCACATGTTGGCTCAGACTGGTCGAATCGGTTTGTGCTTACAATCGCTTTTATGTAAGGGAATTCTTTTAGATAATCTTTATGATGTCTGGCCGATGTAGATTCACTCACATTTACATTTAATTCCATATACTACGTGTATGTGTGTCAATCTACATCGACCAGATATCACAAAAATTATCTAAAAGAATCGCCTTACATAAAAGCGATTGTAAGCACAAACCGGATTCGACCAGTCTGAGCCAACATGTGAACAAATATGATCATAAAGTCCGCTGCAGTGAAACCATCATTTTGGATACTGAAAGTAACATGTTCAGACGAAATTTTCTGGAAAACTGCCATAGTAGTCGCAGGCTTCAGTTCCATACACATATTTATTGTCTCAAGAACATACGAAAAAAATAAGAAGCAATGATGCTTACACCAGAGTTTCTTTGAATTTAGATACTTCATAAATTATTGATATCGGCTGGTTTATTTTTCGTCCGAATTAACGAACTTAAGTCTTTTTAAAAATATACTTCCTCAATACACAGGTCCAAGTTTTGATAGTAGTGACATTTATATAAACTAAAAAACACTAAAAAGACTTCCAAATTGCTAAAACAAGTTTTCTTCAGTAATTTTAATTTATAATAATTTTAAGTTTTTAATAATTCCTAATTATTATTCTCTTATATTCTAACAATTTAATAAATAAAGTTGTAACCGATTGTAAGAATGTATATGTATAAGAATAAGTTCTGTATTAATTATCGTTTGAAATCATGTGTTAACACTTCCTTTCTTGCAGTTGATATAGATCAGATTATCATTCAACAGAGAACCACCTGTAAAAATTCAGTAAGTACTCTTTTAAGCTAATAAATTATGGTATATACCTTCAGAGGGTACTCTGACTTATAAGAGTTCTTTTCTACATCTTCCAGGTCTTAAGGTTGAAGTATAATTTGGCATAGAAAGTACGATATTAAAATAAAACTATAGTTACTAAGAACTTTAAGACCTCTTTGTTTACTCTGTAATAATAAGGACTATCCCAAAGTTAAACCCCTTTTCGGTCGTTACCAGTAAGCCCTTTTACTGAGTTTCCTCTTCTGTATATATATGTATATATATATATATATATATATATATATATATATATATATATATATATATATATATATATATATACATATATACATATATACATATATACATATATATATATATATATATATATATATATATATATATATATATATATATATATATATATATATATATATATATATATATATATACAATCGGAAATTTAACTACTGGGAAACGCCCTTATAAGGAGAAGAGATGAGCAATTAACAATCTAAAGGTTCTAGTATCTGCTTTTTTTAGTGTTCCGTACGGAACACTTATAAGATCACTTCGGTGTCTGTCCGTCTGTCACACCCGATTTTCTCCGAAACTATTTGTCATAGAAAGTTGAAATTTGGTAGTAATATAGGAATTGATGGCCTCATCAGAGCCATGTAGTTTTGAAAGTTAAATTTTGACTTAAGGGGTTAGTTTTTGGGGGGTGAAATCGGAAGTGAAAAAAAAAAATTTTTACTAGGTCATCGAGTGTGGTGTCAAATGAAAGCTTGTGAAAACACGAATAAAAAATATATATATAATGTAATACTTGCGCACACTTTTCTTCGTATTACTTTTAAAAAATCGTGAAAAATCGTTGTCCCCTACCTTATCTCGAAAAGTACTGATCAAAAAATTTTAAAAAAAATCCTGGAATATTCTCCACGAGGTATAGATTGAACGAAAATTATCATTACCTTTAATAATTTATCTGGTATATAAAAAAACCAAAATTTCAAGGTCACCAGTTTTCAGTAAAGATTGGAAACAAACTTTGTTGAAAACTCATTTGGGGTGTGTTTTGTGAAGTCACTGATCATTTTATACCACCCTAACAAAATTTTTTATTTTAAAAACAATCAACGTACGGAACACTAATTGTGCAAGTTCAACTTGCACTTGACCGGTTTTTTATTTTTGTTATCGATCTTTCGCTGGCTAATGGTAACGTCTTCCGGCTTCTAGAAATGCAAACAAGGTACGCTCGTTTTTGAAATGGGATTCAATAAATGATGAAGTTGTATGAGAAATTACTTACAAAAATTTAAAAATTTAGCAGTTAATTCATCTCTGGTGAAAACAATAAAATTGGCATTTTTGTTGGTCAGGTAGTAGGTATGATCAAAAAAACATGATAAAAGGACACTTACAGAATTACACAGGTATCAAAAAATAAAACGTTGTCAATAACATTATTCAAAAACACTTTTAAGACAGAACACAACTGTAAGAAAGACCATGATGTTAAAATGGTGCTCCATAACATATATATATATATATATATATATATATATATATATATATATATATATATATATATATATATATATATATATATATATATATATATACATATAATATTAATTATAAACAACGCAGTGTCACCTAAAATTTATGGTTTACCCAAATTGCATAAACAAAACATACCGCTAAGGCCAATCGTATCATGTTTAAAATCATCTCTTTATAACCTTTCAAAATACCTAGCCAAATGTATATCTAATATTACAAGTAAAAATAACTATTTTATCAAAGATTCATTCACATTTAAAGAATTCATTGACACGATAAACATACCACAAAACTATAAACGTCTTTCACTAGATGTTGTGTCATTATATACAAATATACCTAAAGAACTTGTACAGACTGCCATAAACAGAAAATGGGATCTATTGACAGAACACACAACAATATCAAAAGAATATTTTATTGAAGCAGTTAACCTCACTTTAAATACTAATTATTTCCAATATCAAGACAAATTCTATCAACAAATAGAAGGGTGTGCCATGGGCTCTCCTATGTCCTCAGTAATAGCTCAATTGGTTATGGAGCATTTAGAAGAAAGTGTTATAAATAATTTAGAGTACAACATACTATTTTTCAAAAGATTTGTGGATGATTGTTTATTGGCAGTTACAACAGATAACACTGATAAAATCCTGCATGATTTCAACAGTTTCCATCAAAAGTTGCAATTTACTTTAGAAATCGAAAATAACAATGAAATTGGATACAACTTTTATTAGAAAACATAACAAAATAATCACTAAATGGTATACTAAACCAACGTGGTCTGGCAGGTATTTGAATTTCTACTCTAATCACACACAAAGGCACAAAAGGTAAGTGTTATTGTCGATTTAACAGATCGGGCAATAGCGCTGACCTCACCAAATTTAAGACCGAAAGCACTGAATCAAATGAAATCACTGTTAATACAAAATGGATTTAAAGAAAAAGACATCAACCAAACAATAAAAACAAGAACATACAAATTCTATAATAAAAAAAATCAAAAAAGAGGAAACGAAAAGAACAAAATCAGAGAACGAATTTCTCCCACTACCTTATACACGCGATTTATCAGAAAAACTAGGGGGCACTCTAAAAAAATATGACATAATTGTTTGTCACAAAACGCAGAACAAACTGAGCTCACTATTTACAAACTTGAAAAGCCAGGTACCAACCATGAACCAATTCAACGTAGTTTATTCGGTACCTTGTGCAGATTGCCCAATGCATTATATTGGTATGACGACCCAATTATTAAAAAACAGACTCAATGGACACAAGTATACAAAAAATGCAATAACAGCACTTCATAAATACACAACGGAACTTGGACATGATTTCAACTTTAATGAAACAAAGGGACATTAATATTGGAAAACTTGCAATAAAAGAAATGATCGAAATTAAAAAAAAAATGAGAGATTTACAGTCAATGATAAAAGTGATACAAAAGAAATTAGCCATATTTATACAAATTTAATAGGGTAATATTTTAAAGTGTATACTTAACCTTAAAATATTAACAAAAAACTACCTGCTTAACATTCAAAAAAAAAAAAAAAAATTACGGATCAATAATACAAAATAAAATCTACATCGATAAGAATGCCACTATGACTTGTCAGTAGTAAATAAAATATGTGAGATTCAAGTCATGTGATTTTAATTTTAAAGATAGAACTAAGAATTTATCTAAATATTTTATGGTTGTGTGTGTTAAATAATTTGTGTTGTACTAGTATACCTAAATGTAAATTATTTTTATATTTTTATATTTTGTTTAATTTGTAGAAATAAAGAAAAAAATGAAAATGCTCTAAACCAAACGGCGAAACGTCAAATTAAGTTTCATTTTAAATACCAAATATTCATAAAACGAACCCAAAGCCCAAGAATTGAAAACAAATATTAATTGATGGTTCAAGAAAATTTTTAAGTATTATATATATATATATATATATATATATATATATATATATATATATATATATATATATATATATATATATATGGTATTGTATCACTTTTATCATTGACTGTAAAATTTCTCATTTTTTTTTTAATTTCGAACATTTCTTTTATTGCAAGTTTTCCAATATTAATGTCCCTGTTGAAAATCTTTGTTTCATTAAAGTTGAAATCATGTCCAAGTTCCGTTGTGTGTTTATGAAGTGCTGTTGCATTTTTTGTATACTTGTGTCCATTAAGTCTGTTTTTTTAATAATTGGGTCGTCATACCAATATCATGCATTGGATAATCTGCACAAGGTACCGAATAAACTACGTTGGATTGGTTCATGGTTGGTACCTGGCTTTTCAAGTTTGTAAATAGGGAGCTTAGTTTGTTCTGCTCCCTAGTTTTTCTGACAAATCGCGTGTATAAGGTAGTGGGAGAAATTTGTTCTGATTTTGTTCTGTGGTTTCCTCTTTTTTGATTTTTTTATTATGGAATTTGTATGTTCTTGTTTTTATTGTTTGGTTGATGTCTTTTTCTCTAAATCCATTTAGTATTAACACTGATTTCATTTGATTCAGTGCTTTCGGTCTTAAATTTGGTGAGGTCAGCGCTATTGCCCAGTCTGTTAAACCGACAATAACACTTACCTTTTGTACCTTTGTGTGATTAGAGTAGAAATTCAAATACCTGCCAGACCACGTTGGTGTAGTATACAATTTAGTGATTATTTTGTTATGTTTTCTAATTAAAGTTATATCCAGGAAATGTATTTCATTGTTATTTTCGATTTCTGAAGTAAATTGCAACTTTTGATGGAAACTGTTGAAATCATGCAGGACTTTATCAGTGTTATCTGTTGTAACTGCCAATAAACAATCATCCACAAAATCTCTTGAAAAAATAGTATGTTGTACTCTAAATTATTTATAACACTTTCTTCTAAATGCTCCATAACCAATTGATCTATTACTGAGGATATAGGAGAGCCCATGGCACACCCTTCTATTTGTTGATAGAATTTGTCTTGATATTGGAAATAATTAGTATTTAAAGTGAGGTTAACTGCTTCAAAAAAGTTTTCTTTTGATATTGTTGTGTGTTCTGTCAATAGATCCCATTTTCTGTTTATGGCAGTCTGTACAAGTTCTTTAGGTATATTTGTGTATAATGACACAACATCTAGTGAAAGAAGTTTATAGTTTTGTGTGTGTATAGTTTTTTGTTTGTTGTTTTTAATTTTAGTTTTGTGATTGGTTATATTATTAGTTTTATTAGCTCTAATTGTGTCTTTCTCTTCACTTGGTTTATCATTTATTACTGACTCAATGGACGCAATATATTCTGCAACAGGCAACTCTTTTTCTGTGGTTATATCTAGTGCAAAATTAGGACCCAAGGACAAAACTTCTGCTATTTCATTCGGTATCAGTGTATCCAATCCGGAGATTTACACGATCAGCGTAAATCCGTCGTTAGGTTCTTCCGACCATAAACTACTTTCGACATCGAGTATTCTACCAATCAGTGACAGAGAGGTGCCCAAGCCGCGCAAGATTTGGCACTACAAATCTGCTAAATGGGAAGATCTCATGGAATATTTTCGAACTTTCCCTTGGTTGGACGTTTGTTTTCGATCCGACGACCCATCTGACTGCGCCAGGGAGGTTTCCGATGTTATTTTGGCCGGTATGGAGGCTTACATCCCTTTTTCGAAGAAATGCCCTTCCAACGGCAAGCCTTGGTTTGACCTAAAATGCAAAGAAGCTGTTGCTTCTAAGCATCTTGCATACCGACAGTGGCGTGAACATCCTAACACCATAAATCGTAACATCTTTGTTCGTGCCAGGAACAGATGCAAAGAAATTATCGACTAAACCAAGGAGGTACACAATCAACGGATTAGAAACAAACTTCTCGCTTGTCCCGGCAATTCCAGGTCCTTTTGGTCAGTCGCTAAGGCAGTTAGTCAAAATTTTCACCAAATCCACCATACCACCACTCACACGGCCAGATAATTCTATTGCAACGACACCTGTTGAGAAAGCGAACTTGTTGGCTGAACTCTTTGCTTCACATTTTACTGTCGATTTCCAAGGAAAAACACCACCTACTATTCCCATAGTGCAGTCAAGGATACCCGATATTGTCTTCAGACAGCGTATCATTCATTTTGATGAAGCTAGACACCAAAAAGGCTTCAGGCGCTGACGGAATACCTGCCATAGTTCTCAAGAACTGTGCGAGGGAACTAACACCAGTTTTCTGTAGACTTTTCAACCTATCCTACAGAAAGGGAATATTTCCTTCCTGCTGGAAATGTGCCACAGTTCAGCCGATACCAAAAAAAGGCAAGAAGACCTTGCCAAATAACTACCGACCAATCGCACTACTCTCAATAATATCGAAAGTCATGGAAAAGGCTATCAATCAGCATCTTCTAAAATATCTTGAAGGATTCAACATTATTAGTGATCACCAATATGGCTTTCGTAAAAATAGATCAACAGGAGATCTTCTGACTTATGTAACACATGTTTGGAACAACGCAATTGAACACTTTGGAGAATCTCGAGCGGTTGCTCTTGACATATCCAAGGCATTTGACCGTGTTTGGCACGATGGGCTGTTGGCTAAGCTACGTTCTTATGGTATGTCTGAAAAGTTCTGTTTGTGGCTCTCATGTTTCCTCAGAGAGCGTTCTTTACGAGTGGCAGTCGACGGATTTCTTTCTAACACCTTCACTATCAACGCCGGTGTGCCCAAGGTTCCATACTGTCTCCTACTCTCTTCCTCATTTATATTAACGATCTGCTGGAAAAGACCGAGAATCCAATCTACAGCTTTGCAGATGACAGTACACTTATCTCTTCATTCACTTTGAACGCTCGGACATCGACTATTCAGACGAATATCCGCAGACAGCAGGAAGTCATTCAACTTAGCAAAGACCTGGAAGAAATTCTATCTTGGGGTGACAGTAACCAAGTGGAATTTAACGCTACAAAAACCCAGGCGGCAGTTTTTTTTCTAAAAAAGTTAACGTTGCAGAACCCGACATAGTTGCAGGCATAGCAAGGAGAGCTTCTCAAAAGTTGGGAATATTGTTTCGAACCAGAAAGCTTTACACTCCACAACAACTGTTAATTCTTTACAAAGCTCAAATTTGACCAACTATGGAATACTGCTCCCATGTTTGGAGCTCCGCTCCCAAACATACACTGCATTTGTTGGATTATATCCAGAGAAGAGCTATTCGTCTGATTGGATACCCGGAACTGACCGACGGCCTTGATTCGCTGGAACATCGAAGAACGGTTGGCGACTTGAGCCTATTCTACAAGTACTTTCATGGAAAGTGTTCGAAGGATATGGCCCGTTTAATTCCTCTCAGAGCGGTGCATATTAGAAGTACACGTCGCGCTAATACTTCACATCCGTATGAGGTTCAGCTTGTTACTCCTCGTACAACGCTTTTCAAGCAGTCTTTTATATGGAGAACATCATACCTTTGGAATAGTTTGCCCAGGACTGTGTTTCCCATCGAGTACAATCTACAGCGATTCAAGAACAACGTGAATCGCTTCCTCCGCACACGTGTCGCTCCTGTAGCGCTTTAAAGACTTCCCTGTAGCACGTGTGCTAGACCCATAAAAAAAAAAAAAAAAAAAAAAAAAAAAAAAATATATATGTATATATATATATATATATATATATATATATATATATATATATATATATATATGTATATGTATATATATAGTATATATATATATATATATATATATATATATATATATATATATATATATATATATATATATATGTATATATATATAGTATATATATATATATATATATATATATATATATATATATATATATATATATATATATATATATATATGTATATGTATATATGCATCATATAGGATTTTTCTGAAAGTCAGTTTATAGGTGGAGTCTGCATTGCTTAAAGACCTAAAAAATGATTATGCAGTGCCAATTGTGATTTTATCGTTTCGCGGGAAATTTGAATCAAATTCTTAAAGTTACTGTGTGTTTCTTGAAATACCAAAAGCATTTATTAGGAAAAAGTATTTAAAATTTCATTTTACGGTAGAGCGCACAATTTTAGATTGATTGGACAAAAATCGTATTTTGGCAGTAACGACCAATAAAAATATGATCACATTGAAATTTTTATTTTTTGGATTTGAAATATATTTGTTAGATTTGTATAAGAATTTAAACATTTATTTTTTTATTTCAAGTTGTTTTACTTGTTTTACAATCAATAACTAAAAATTCTTATTCTCTTAAAACGTGAACTGACACACGGCAAATTATCTAATACTTTTACCTTATTATTTACAGTTTGAGGTTTCTGTTCTTTAAGGACCCTCGGTCGTTATAATTGATTTGAGGTATGAGGGAATAAATGCAAACTAGATAATTTTTTTAAATTTCTGGTTTTTGGTTTATTTAATTTGTGAAGTGTCTGTAATTTATTTATTTTTTATATGTTGCATAGTTTATGTCTTTGTTATCGTCAGTAAATATTATTTCATTATCTTTATTTTCTTTTCTTGCAATAAAATTCTAGAGTGTGCTTTGCCTGCTATAGGGTAAAAATATTCGATAATTGTGAGGGCTACAGTTGTGGTTTTACAAAAAATTATTAATTAATTATAAGTCATTGGTTGTGAAAGAAGTAAAACATGGCTTAGAATCAATAAATAAATTTCAAAATTCTATCAATCTAACTAATATATTTCAAATTCACGGAATAAAAATTTCCTTGCAATTATATTTTTATTGGTCAAAAATTAGAAAATACGCTCTCTATCCAATCTAAGCACTTTTTTTTTGGACTTAAAACTTTAAAAAATTAAATTTTCCCGGCAAACAACAAATGACACTCAACATTGCAAAAGCAATTTTTGGATTTCAAGTGATGCAGAATCTATCTAGTGTTTTTTCGAAACGTGGTAATAATTGAACGTCCAATATATTGCACACCTTCTGCATGTCTGTCTATATATATATATATATATATATATATATATATATATATATATATATATATATATATATTTATAAATAAAATATATATATATATATATATATATAAATATATATATATATATAATATATATATATATATATATATATATATATATATATATATATATATATATATATATATATATATATATATATATAACAATCCTAAGTTTAACTGCTGGGAAACGCCCTTATAAGGAGAAGAGATGAGCAATCAAAGATCTAAAGGCTCTAGTATCTGCTTTTTATTTTTATTATCGAGCTTTCGCTGCCTAATGGTAGCTTCTTCTGGATTCTAAAAATGCAAACCAGGTACAGAAAATAAACTAAAACGTTCGTTTTTTAAAACGTGATTAAATAAATTGTACGACTGAATGTGAAATTACTTACAAAAATTTAGCAGTTAGTTCATCTTTGGTGAAGACAATGAAATTTGCATTTTTGTTGGCCAGGTGGTATGCATGATTACACAAAACATGATTAAAAGACACTTAGAGAGTTACACAAATATTGAAAAATAAAACTTTGTCAATAAACATCAGTTAAAAGCACTTTTAAAGACAGAAACACAACTGCAAGAAACCATGATGTTGAAACGGTACTCCATTTTAAAATTTTTTGACGTCGAGTTTGGTAACTATTTAGTGATATTTGAGTCCGAGCCGGATATTGTTGGTAGTCTATGTCGTCATCAGGTCGACAAAAAAAAAAAGGATTAAAGTTAGGAATGTGGTAAATTATTTTAGGTAGATGCTAATTTTAGATAAATTATTTATTATTAATGATATCTATTTTTTAGTTTTAATTTTATAAAAAAGGGGGGACTTAAATTTGATGAAATGTTACTCTTTGACGAGTTATTTATTATTAATTATATTAATTCTTTAATTTTATAATCAAGAGATTCATAGGCTAATTTAAAAATTTAAAAATTTGAAATCGAAAATTAATACTGGACGTTATTTATTATTAGTCATATTTAATTTTTTATTATTAAACTTAGGATTGTTTGTTGCCAGTGCCCTGTTACTGTCCTTCCTCTTTCTTATTATATATATATATATATATATATATATATATATATGATTGTAAGCACAAACCAGATTCTACTAGTCTCAGTCAACATGTGAATAAATATGTGAATAAATCCAATCATAAATTCCACTGCAACGAAACCTTCATTTAGATACTGAAAGTAACATGTTCAGAATTTTCTGGAAATGTGCTATACTTATATATATATATATATATATATATATATATATATATATATATATATATATATATATATATATATATATACGATAGTAAGCACAAACCAGATTCTACCAGTCTCAGTCAACATATGAATAAATACAGTCATAAATTCCACTATAACGAAACCTTTATTTTAGACACTGAAGTAACATGTTCAGACGGAATTTTCTGGAAATGTCCTATATAAAGAACTACCATAATAGCCTTAACCACAAAAAAGATATCGAAGGTTTATGTTTTATTTACACATATCTATTGGCCTAAGAACACACTAAAAAATAACCAGTGATGCGTACTCCAGAGTTCCTTCGAATTTTGATACTGCATAAATTTTCCACATCATTTTATTTTATTTTTCATCGGTTGAAACGATCTTAATAACCTTTCTCAACAATCGGTAATAGATTTACCTCAAAATGACCTAAGCAGGTGTTTGTTTAAAAAAAATTATGTTTTAACTTTTAGATTTTAATAATTCTACTACTTTCCAAGTATGATTCTCTTTTATTTTAACAATTAAATGGACAAACCTGTGTTTGATTGTGTGAATTTATATGTATAAGAATAAGTTCGGCATTAATTCTTTTTTAAAATCATATGTCAACACTTTCTTTTCCTCAACTGATGTAGATCGAATTCTCTTTCAACAGAGGGTCAACTGTAAATATTCAGTAAGATAGAGTCTCCCACTTTTCTTCTTTTTAAAGTACTGCATATTCCTTCAAATGGTTCTCTGGCTAATGCGGGTTCGTTCTGTATCTTCCAGGTCCTGAAGAATAAAACTACAGTTGCTAAGAACTTTAGGACCTTTTTTTTTCACTCTGTAATCCTAAGGACCATCTCTAAATTAAACACCTTCTTGGTATATATATATATATATATATATATATATATATATATATATATATATATATATATATATATATATTTAACTGAGATTTACAAGACATTTATTGCTTAATTTTTTTCTAATTAAACTAAAGTTTTCCGTAATGTTTCAAAAATGATGGAAGTAACCAAAAATTTGGCACGTTTCATTTCGTATATATTTTTTAGTTGGAACCTACAGAGTAATGATAGGATCTATAGCCATTGTAGTAATTATTTCTGTACTAATATGGTATTACCTCATAAAACCTCATAGCTACTGGTCCAAATTGGGCGTTAAACAAAGCAAGCCATGGATGATTATAGGTGATTCTTGGATGACTATGTTTAAAGTGATGAGTTTCAATGATTTTATATCCAAAATTTACAATATGCATCCAGAATCAAGGTGGGTATACACAAAATATTTTCTAACTTATGTAACATATATTTAGAACACAATTGAACATTTTGGAGAATCTCGAGTAGTTGCATTTAATATAGGCAAATCATTTGAACGTGCTTGGCACTGTAGATTGTTGGCTAAGCTACGCTCTTATGGGATGTCCAAAAAGTTCTGTTTATGGCTCTCGTGTTTCGTCAAAGAGCATTCTTTAAGAGTGGCAGTCGATGAATTACTTTCTAACACCTCCTCTATCAACTCCGATGTGCTCCAAGGATCCATATTACATTAACGATCTGCTAAAAAAGACCAAATTCCAATCTATAGCTTTACAGATGACAGTAAGCTTATTTCTTCTTTCACTTTCAACGCTCGAACATTGCTACTTATGCGAAAATCTCTAGATAACAAGAAGTCGTTCAACTTGTCAAGGACCTGGAAGAAATTCTATCTTGGGGTGACAGTAACCAAGTAAAATTTAACGCTACAAAGTCCCAGGTGGTGGTTTTTTCTAAAAAAGTTAACGTTACTGAACTCGACATAGTTATCTCGGGACACTCCATTCCTCTAACATCGTCACTCAGTTTGCTGGGCTTGAATTTGGGAGCAAATATGTCTTAGCATAAACATGTTGCAAGCATAGCCAAGAGAGCTTCTCCAAAGTTGGGAATATCATTTCGAATTAGAGCGCTCCACACTCCACAACAATTGTTAATTCTGTATAAAGCTCAAATTTGACCAACGACGGAGTACTGCTCTCATGTTTGGTGTTCTTCTTCCAAACATACACTGCATTTGTTGGATTCTACTCAGAAGATTGAAATCTGACTGAAGGCACTGAACTGACCAGCAGCCCTTATTTCTTGGGACTTCGAAGAACGGTTGGCCAGTTGAGTCTATTTTCCAAGTATTTTCATGCAAAATGTTGGATGGATGTAGCCCGCTTAATTCCTCCCAAAGCGGTAAATGCTACGAATACATGATATGCCCCAAAAATAAGTAGAATGTTTTTTTTCCCGCTGAAGCGGATGGTAGGAGTGGGGCGATTTCTAATGGGAAAGGTGATGGGAGATCTTGGGAAAGTAACACGACCCGCGTAATTTGCCGGCGGGCCATTATAGTGTGCGGATTGCTGCTAGACTGGACCCCTGTTCCAGGGCCGCGTCACAAATTCACGATGCTACATTCCATGGAGCACCGATACGCTATTAAATTTTATGTTAAGCTCGGAAAATTGGGTTCGGAGACCATGCCCATGGTTAAAGATGCCTACGGCGATGAGGCAATGTCCCACATCGCCTTCCTCGTACGTTCCGTGTACCTGACCAAGAACAAGGTGGTAACGCTGCCCCAGCCGCCCTACAGACCCGATGTGGCACCGCCAGACTTTTTTTTATTTCCAAGAATGAAAAGGAGCTTGAAATGCAACCATTTTGGAACGCTGGATAACGTCAGCCGTGACGAGGTGCCTGAACGAGGTTCCCGTCGACGACTTCCAGGAAGCGTACTGCGCCTGACAGAGGCATGACAACGGTGTGTTGATGCACGAGGCTGCTATTTTGAAGAGTTTTAGTAATTTGTACTTCGATCTGTAGTAAATTTTTTTGCCCTGGATTTATTCTATTTATTTTTGGGGGTATACGTCACGCTAATACTTCACATCCGTATGAACGGAGTCTTTCATATGGAGAACCTCATTCCTTTGGAGTAATTTGTCCAGACTGTATTCCCCACCAAGTGTAATTTATACCGATTCAAAACCTAAGTGAATCACTTTTACTGCACACGTGTTGCTCCTGTAGCACTTTAGGGACTTCCCTGCAGGACATGTGGTATGCCCATGAAAAGAAACCTAAACGAGAGACAATTAGAGAGTTTCTAAAACAGTTAACTGCTAGCTTTTTTAAAGATGTGTATGTTGTTATTTTCAGGTATAGTGGAATTTACAATTTTAATAATCCAGTACTTTTTATAAAAGATCCAGAATTAATTAAGCAGATAACTGTAAAAGATTTTGAACATTTCATCGATCATCCTCCAAATGTTGATCCAGATGCAGATCCATTATGGAGCAACGCTTTATTATCCTTAAGGGGTATGTAAAAATATCCATTCTTTTTTTTTCTATTTTCTTGCATGTACAGTTATGTTTACTGGTCAGCTTACGTTTTAAGGTACGTTTCAATTTCAAACCATGCGAAATTCTTAAATTGACAAAGGTAAAAAAACAGGTAGAAAGGTAAAGTGCTTATTCACTATAATTGAAAAAATAAAATTAATTTACCTATTAAGTTCCGAATTCTAATGTACATATGTATCTGTGAGTAAAGGTATTAGCATAGAAAATATAGTTATCGCTACAGAAAGACAAGCAGGTGAAACAAAACGTCGCCACAAAACGAATCCGATCGGCCACAGTCGGATCGTGTAAATGTGTTTCGTAGAGTTTCTCAGATATGCTGTTTATGTTTTTCCCATTATATTCACATATAATACAGCAGTCAGAAGGAGATTTTGAGGTGAAATCGTCAGATACTGCTACTTTTTTTCCTAAAAAATACTCGTCTCGACGAGTACAATAAGGAAAAAATATTGCGACTGCTGAAAAATTGAGGCAACACCCTCAAGAATAAGAGAATTGGGCCGTTTTCGGGATTTTTTAAAGTATTTTTGCAATTTTATCATAAATTTTTCGAAGATAAACTAAAAATTCTGCCTGTTTTGGTTCTAGATAAAAAAAAAACTAAAAATTTCAGGGGCTTCGGATATCATTTGAACCTTCTGGTCGGGAGAAATTGGCTGTTTTTGTCGCTTCTCTTTGTCATTTTTTATGATTAAATACTTGCTACTACTACTAACTACTTGCAAATTTTAAGCTATTTTTTCTTAAACTTTGGAAATATATTCAATGGACATTACTTTAATTTATCCAAACATAATTTTAGATATATTTTTCATTCCTCATAATATTGATAAATTTTACCGATTGACTTTTTTTCTTCTAACGGATTGTTTAAACAACTTTTTTTCTATTACTTTACCTAAAATCTCAGAGAATATTCCTTAGTCCCTAAGCTTTCATTTGAGGTACTTAGATACTCATTTAAACAATTTTGGCCCGAGAAATTGGCCATTTTAATCTCAAATTTAATTTTTATTATTAATGCAAATTTACAGTTTTTTTTTTTTTAATTATTTTTCTTGAGTTTTTTTTTTCAGCAACCAAAGTTATTTTTAATTATTACACACAGGTTACTGTACATGTTGAGTGGGTTGAGGAAGTCATTTGGTTCAATTAGACTGAAAAAAAAACTGGCATTTTACTTTCAATTTTATGCTTTTTTACTTTCAAATTTACAGTTACTTTTAAAAAATTATTTTTCTTGAATTTTATCATATTTGCTGTAACGAAGATCATTCTTATTAGTTATAAAATGATTACCATATATCTTACAATAAGAGGCCAGAGAATTTGGGTCACCGATTTGGATAAAACTTGGTGGAGAATCAGGTTTTCACGCGATTTTTATATTTTAACTCATAGGATTTTTTTTTAAAGAAAATTAATTTTATTTGACTTGATAATATTTTGAAAAAGTAGTAATGTCCATGGAACATATTAGTTTACAGTTTACAAGTACACTTATTTAGTCATAAAAAATGACAAAAAAAAAAAGGACAAAAAGGCCAATTTCTTCCTACCAGAAGGTTCAAATTACATCCATGACCCTTAAATTTTTTGTTTTTTTTATTTAGAATCAAAATCTGTCAGAATTTTTGGTTTACCTTTCATAAATTTATGATAAAATGGCAAAAATACGCTAAAAAAAAACCCGAAAAACGGGCCAATTCTCCCATTTTTGAGGGTATTGCCCCAATTTTTTCAGCGGTCACAATATTTTTTTTCCTTAATGTACTCATTAAAACAAGTATTGTCTTTTTCAAAAAAAAATAGCACTATCCGACGATTTCTGTTTTGGTCTGTTTTGGTGGTATTCTGACTGGAATATACATGTTCTACTTGTGCGACATCATTAAAAAATGCGGCGAGGTACAATTTTTGCGGTGACGTCTTGTTCTGCCAGCTTATCTTTCTGTAGTGATAGTTACTTTTCTATGATTTTAGGAAACATAGTACAATAAAAATTACATTTAAAAAAAATAAAATAAATAATGCCATTTAGATTTGAAATATACAAAAGATGATATTGAGAGTTCAAGTTATTTTTAAGAAAATTGTGACTGACGGCATTCCAGTCTAGACCTAGAGGACTGCATTTTAAAAATATAAAACCGCTAAGGAAAAATACCATTCATGTGAAATACTATTTCCTTTATTGTAAAATTTCAACATTTTTCTGATTCCTGTTATTGTTGTTTTAGGAGAACGATGGAAGCAAATGAGGAACACTCTCTCGCCAACTTTCACTAGTAAAAAAATTAAAAGCATTTACTTGTTAATGTTGGAAACTGCTCAAAATTTTGTAAATCACTTTTTGCATCAAAATGATGACGAAATTATAGAAGTTGAAATGAAGGATGCATTTTCTAGGTAAGATCAGTACAACAAAATAAAAAAAAAAGGTGAAACTGGTTGGTACCTAATTTTCTATGTACAAAGGCATATTTTTAACTTCCTAATCTGATTCTCAATTTTCGTATTTGATAATTATACACGTCAATTATCAATCAATTTTGCCGATGGCTTAACGGCTTACGGTGGAGAAACTTGAGGATTGTAAAAAATACAAAACCTCTCAACAGAGTTCTTAATCAGCGTGTGCTCAATAAACTGATGCATGACACTAGTAAGTGCTCAGTGTTGTCGTTTCCCAAAAGATGCGTCATTTGTTGCAAAAATTATTTTGTTGATGGATCGAGGTTAGGGATTCTGTTTGACTCAAAGTCAAGTTTTAGTGCTCTGATAAGCAAAATAAATGCAGAAACAATATAAATGTTGGAATGTATCTTGAGAAATTGTAAGCCCTTTAACAAAACTGCCGTACTTAAAATCTTGTTTACATCCTTAGTGAAAAGCAAATTGGAATACGGTTTGTTAATGTGGTCATAAATTTATAGTAAATATATATTAGCACTAACGCATGTGCAAAGAAAATTTTGAAAACATTTTTCTTTTTGAGAGGATAGACAATGAAATATTGTTGCAGTGTTTCAATTCTGTCAATATTTAGAAACACAGAAAATTTCATTTCATAATATTTCTGTTTAAAATTATTAATGGTGGCATTGTTTGTCCTTCTCTGTTGGAAGGGCTTAAGTTTTTATTCCCAAAGGACCTGGTAGAACTATTTCCAACCGCCGAGTGCTACTACGAATGTTATGTTAGGATCACCAGTGTACAAAATATGTTCAATTTATAACTGAATAGCACATCAATACGATGTTGGCATATCTTTTAAACAATTCGTTCGTGGTGGCCTCACGGATTAATTATAGTTTTGTGAACTTATACTGTGTTATTTCGAGCTTCAGTGTCATATGCACGTGTATTTGTTGTACTATTTTTTATGTTTATTGTAAAGCATAGACTTATTGCTTTACATAGCTCTATTAATTACTTTATGTTAGGCTCAATTATAAATAAATAAGTAAATAATACATTGTAACTTTTCCTTTTGCTATTCTTTTTTTTTTTTTTGCTCCATGTAGACTGCGTCTTTTTTGTAACATTTTTAAATACTGGGACGCCCCAAGCTTGAGCACACTTTTCTTGCAGCCCCCCGCTTTAATTTCTGATAATGAATTGAGTGAAAACCTGATATTAAACAGAACTAAAGAAATTAAAGAAACACTAGCTCAGTTTTTCCTTGTAGAGAAACTATGGGTAAGAGATAGTTTTTTATACGTCTTTTTGGAAATTATTTTCTATTTTTTTTTTAAGAAACCTCAGTTGTACGACTTTTGTTTTTTAAGGGCAACCACTCATTTTAAAATAGAAAGGGATTTAACTTCAGCTAAGAAAATGAGAAA
>CM032455.1:54055863-54116344 GCA_019049505.1 Pachyrhynchus sulphureomaculatus
TATACTTTATAAATACATACTATATATATAAATATATATTTATAATATTATATATATTTAAATATATATATATAATATATATATATATATTATATATATATAAGATTTATATATATATATAATATTATATATATATAACAATACCTAAGTTTAAATGCTGGGAAACGCCTTATAAGGAAGAAGAGATGAGCAATCAAGATTTAAAGGCTCTAGTATCTGCTTTTTATTTTTATTATCGAGCGTTTCGCCTGCCTATTGGTAGCTTCATCTGGATTCTAAAAAATGCAAAACCAGGGTACGCCGAAATATAAACTAAAACGTTCGTTTTTTTAAAACGTGATTAAATAAAATTGTACGTAACTGAATGTGAAAATTACTTACAAAGAAAATTTAGCATGCAGTTAGTTCATCTTTGGTGAAGTCAATGAAAAAATTTGCATTTTTTGTTGGCCAGGTGGTATGACATGGATTACACAAAACCTGAGTTTAAAAGGGGACACTTAGAGAGTTACACCAAATTCTTGAAAAATTAATAAACTTTGGTCAATAACCATCAGTTTTAAAAGCCGCTTTTTAAAAGACAGGAAAACACAACTGCAAGAAACCATGATGTTGAAACGGTACTCCATTTTAAAATTTTGTTTGGACGTCGAAGATATTTTTGCATGAGTGAGAACTGTACTATGTAGTGATATATTTGAGTCCGAGTCGGGATATTGTTTGGTAGGTCTATTGTCGTCATGCGAGAGTAGACAAAAAAAAAAGGATTAAGTTAGGAATGGTGAGTAAAATTATGTTAGGTAGATGCTAATTTTAGATAATATTATTTATTATTAATGATATCTATTTTTTTATTTTAGTTTATAAAAAAAGGGGGGACTTTAAATTGATGAATGTTACACTTTGACGAGTTATTTATTATTTAATTATATTAATTCTTTAATTTTATTATCATGAGATTCATAGGTAATTTAAAAATTTAAAAATTTGAATCGAAAATTTATATATATATATATATAACTATACATATATATATATTATATATATATATATATAATATTTATATAAATATAATATACTCTATCAGTACGAATAAATAGTAAGCATCAAACCAGATTCTACCAGTCTCAGTCAACATGTGAATAATACAGTCATAAATTCCACAATAACGAAACCTTTATTTTAGACACTGAAGTAACATGTTCAGAACGGAAATTTTCTGGAAATGTCCTATATAAAGAACTACCCATAATAGCCTTAACCACAAAAAAAGATATCGAAGGTTTATGATTTTTATTTAAACATATCTATTGGCCTTAGAACACACTAAAAAATAACCAGTGATGCGTACTCCAGAGTTCCTTCGAATTTTGATACTGCTTAAATTTTCCACATGCTTATTTTATTTTATTTTTCATCTTGTTGAAACGATCTAATTTGATCTTTTATTAATAACCTTTCTCAACAATCAGTAATAGATTTACCTCAAAATGACCTAAGCAGGTGTCGCTGTTTAAAAAAAAATTATGTCGTAACTTTTAAATTTTAATAATTCTACTACGTTTCCAAGTATGATTCTCTTTTATTTTAACAATTAAATGGACAAACCTGTGTTTGATTGTGTGAATTATATGGTATAAGAATAAGTTCGGCATTAATTATTTTTTTAAAATCATATGTCAACACTTTCCTTTTCCTCAACTGAATGTAGATCGAATTCTCTTTCAACAGACTGGGTCAACTGTAAATATTCAGTAAGATAGAGTCTCTCCCACTTTTCTTCTTTTTAAAGTACTGCATATTCCTTCAAGTGGTTCTCTGGCTAATGCGGGTTCGTTCTGTATCTTCCAGGTCCTGAAGAAAAGTACAATTTGGTATTGACGCTCGATATTAGAATAAAACTACAGTTGCTAAGAACTTTAAGACCTTTTTTCACTCTGTAATCCTAAGGGACCATCTCTAAATTAAACACCTTCTTGGGTATATAATATATATATATATATAATATATATATATATATATATATATAATATATATATATATTTACATATACATATTTAACTGAGATTTACAAGATATTTATTGCTTAAATTTTTTTCTAATTAAAACTCTTCATTGCTCAGTTCGAAAGTTTTCCGTAATGTTTCAGAAAAAATGATGGAAGTAATCAAAAATTTGGTACATTTCAATTCGTATATATTTTTTAGTTGGAACTTACAGAGTAATGATAGGATCTATAGCCATTGTAGTCAATTATTTCTGTACTAATATGGTATTATCTCATAAAACCTCATAGCTACTGGTCCAAATTGGGCGTTAAACAAAGCAAGCCATGGATGATTATAGGTGATTCTTGGATGACTATGTTTAAAGTGATGAGTTTCATGATTTTATATCCAAAATTTACAATATGCATCCAGAATCAAGGTGGGTATACACAAAATATTTTCTAACTTATGTAACGTATAGTTAGAACAACACAATTGAACACTTTGGAGAATCTCGAGTAGTTGCACCTCAATATAGTCAAATCATTTGAACGTGCTTGGCACTATAGATTGTTGGCTAAGCTACGCTCTTATGGGATGTACAAAAAGTTCTGTTTATGGCTCTCGTGTTTCGTCAAAGAGCATTCTTTAAGAGTGGCAGTCGATGATTACTTTCTAACACCTCCTCTATCAACTCCGATGTGCTCCTCCATATTGGATCCATATTAATTTACATTAACGATCTGCTAAAAAAAGACCAAATTCCAATCTATAGCTTTACAGATGACAGTAAGCTTATTTCTTCTTTCACTTTCAACGCTCGAACATTGCTACTTATGCGAAAATCTCTAGATAACAAGAAGTCGTTCAACTTGTCAAGGACCTGAAGAAATTCTATCCTTGGGTGACAGTAACCAAGTAAAATTTAACGCTACAAAGTCCCAGGTGGTAGTTTTTTCTAAAAAAAGTTAACGTTACTGAACTCGACATAGTTATCTCGG
The DNA here is from genome assembly GCA_019049505.1 of Pachyrhynchus sulphureomaculatus. NCBI lineage: Eukaryota > Metazoa > Arthropoda > Insecta > Coleoptera > Curculionidae > Pachyrhynchus > Pachyrhynchus sulphureomaculatus. The sequence continues at coordinate 54,058,853 of CM032455.1, forward strand.
GACACTCCATTCCTCTAACATCGTCACTCAGTTTGCTGGGCTTGAATTTGGGAGCAAATATGCGTCTTAGCATAAACATGTTGCAAGCATAGCCAAGACAGCTTCTCCAAAGTGGGAATATCATTTCGAATTAGAGCGCTCCACACTCCACAACAACTGTTAATTCTGTATAAAGCTCAAATTTAACCAACGACGGAGTACTGCTCTCATGTTTGGTGTTCTTCTTCCAAACATACACTGCATTTGTTGGATTCTACTCAGAAGATTGAAATCTGACTGAAGGCACTGAACTGACCAGCAGCCTTGATTTCTTGGACTTCGAAGAACGGTTGGCCAGTTGAGTCTATTTTCCAAGTATTTTCATGCAAAATGTTGGATGGATGCAGCCCGCTTAATTCCTCCCAAAGCGGTAAATGCTACGAAAATACATGATATGCCCAAAAATAAGTAGAATGTTTTTTTTTTCCCGCTGAAGCGGATGGTAGGAGTGGGGCGATTTCTAATGGGAAAGGTGGATGGGAGATCTTGGGAAAGTAACACGACCCGCGTAATTTGCCGGCGGGTGTCATTATAGTGTGCGGATTGCTGCTAGACTGAACCCCCTGTTCCAGGGCCGCGTCACAAATTCACGATGCTACATTCCATGGAGCACCGATACGCTATTAAATTTTATGTTAAGCTCGGAAAATTGGGTTCGGAGACCATGCCCATGGTTAAAGATGCTACGGCGATGAGGCAATGTCCCACATCGCCTTCCTCGTACGTTCCGTGTACCTGACCAAGAACAAGGTGGTAACGCTGCCCCAGCCGCCCTACAGACCCGATGTGGCACCGCCAGACTTTTTTTTATTTCCAAGAATGAAAAGGAGCTTGAAAGGCAACCATTTTGGAACGCTGGATAACGTCAGCCGTGACGAGGTGCCTGAACGAGGTTCCCGTCGACGACTTCCAGGAAGCGTACTGCGCCTGACAGAGGCATGACAACGGTGTGTTGATGCACGAGGCTGCTATTTGAAGAGTTTTAGTAATTTGTACTTCGATCTGTAGTAAATTTTTTTGCCCTGGATTTATTCTATTTATTTTTGGGGGTATACGTCACGCTAATACTTCACATCCGTATGAAACGGAGTCTTTCATATGGAGAACCTCATTCCTTTGGAGTAATTTGTCCAGACTGTATTCCCCACCAAGTGTAATTTATACCGATTCAAAACCTAAGTGAATCACTTTTACTGCACACGTGTTGCTCCTGTAGCACTTTAGGGACTTCCCTGCAGCACATGTGGTATACCCATGAAAAGAAACCTAAACGAGAGACAATTAGAGAGTTTCTAAAACAGTTAACTGCTAGCTTTTTTAAAGATGTGTATGTTGTTATTTTCAGGTATAGTGGAATTTACAATTTTAATAATCCAGTACTTTTTATAAGAGATCCAGAATTAATTAAGCAGATAACTATAAAAGATTTTGAACATTTCATCGATCATCCTCCAAATGTTGATCCAGATGCAGATCCATTATGGAGCAACGCTTTATTATCCTTAAGGGGTATGTAAAAATATCCATTCTTTTTCAAGTAGTTTTTCTATTTTCTTTGCATGTACAGTTATGTTTACTGGTCAGCTTACGTTTTAAGGTACGTTTCAATTTCAAACCATGCGAAATTCTTAAATTGACAAAGGTAAAAAAACAGGTAGAAAGGTAAAGTGCTTATTCACTATAATTGAAAAAATAAAATTAATTTACCTATTAAGTTCCGAATTCTAATGTACATATGTATCTGTGAGTAAAGGTATTAGCATAGAAAATATAGTTATCGCTACAGAAAGACAAGCAGGTGAAACAAAACGTCGCCACAAAACGAATCCGATCGGCCACAGTCGGATCGTGTAAATGTGTTTCGTAGAGTTTCTCAGATATGCTGTTTATGTTTTTCCCATTATATTCACATATAATACAGCAGTCAGAAGGAGATTTTGAGGTGAAATCGTCAGATACTGCTACTTTTTTTCCTAAAAAATACTCGTCTCGACGAGTACAATAAGGAAAAAATATTGCGACTGCTGAAAAATTGAGGCAACACCCTCAAGAATAAGAGAATTGGGCCGTTTTCGGGATTTTTAAAGTATTTTTGCAATTTTATCATAAATTTTCGAAGATAAACTAAAAATTCTGCCTGTTTTGGTTCTAGATAAAAAAAAACTAAAAATTTCAGGGGCTTCGGATATCATTTTGAACCTTCTGGTCGGGAGAAATTGGCTGTTTTTGTCGCTTCTCTTTGTCATTTTTTATGATTAAATACTTGCTACTACTACTAACTACTTGCAAATTTTAAGCTATTTTTTCTTAAACTTTGGAAATATATTCAATGGACATTACTTTAATTTATCCAAACATAATTTTAGATATATTTTTCATTCCTCATAATATTGATAAATTTTACCGATTGACTTTTTTTTTTCTTCTAACGGATTGTTTAAACAACTTTTTTTCTATTACTTTACCTAAAATCTCAGAGAATATTCCTTAGTCCCTAAGCTTTCATTTGAGGTACTTAGATACTCATTTAAACAATTTTGGCCGAGAAATTGGCCATTTTAATCTCAAATTTAATTTTTATTAATGCAAATTTACAGTTTTTTTTTTTTAATTATTTTTCTTGAGTTTTTTCAGCAACCAAAGTTATTTTTAATTATTACACACAGGTTACTGTACATGTTGAGTGGTTGAGGAAGTCATTTGGTTCAATTAGACTGAAAAAAAACTGGCATTTTACTTTCAATTTTATGCTTTTTTACTTTCAAATTTACAGTTACTTTTAAAAAAATTATTTTTCTTGAATTTTATCATATTTGCTGTAACGAAGATCATTCTTATTAGTTATAAAATGATTACCCATATATCTTACAATAAGAGGCCAGAGAATTTGGGTCACCGATTTGGATAAAACTTGGTGGAGAATCAGGTTTCACCGATTTTTATATTTTAACTCATAGGATTTTTTTTAAAGAAAATTAATTTTATTTGACTTGATAATATTTTGAAAAAGTAGTAATGTCCATGGAACATATTAGTTTACAGTTTACAAGTACACTTATTTAGTCATAAAAAATGACAAAAAAAAAGGACAAAAAGGCCAATTTCTTCCTACCAGAAGGTTCAAATTACATCCATGACCCTTAAATTTTTTGTTTTTTTATTTAGAATCAAAATCTGTCAGAATTTTTGGTTTACCTTTCATAAATTTATGATAAAATGGCAAAAATACGCTTAAAAAACCCGAAAAAACGGGCCAATTCTCCCATTTTTGAGGGTATTGCCCCAATTTTTCAGCGGTCACAATATTTTTTCCTTAATGTACTCATTTAAAACAAGTATTGTCTTTTTCAAAAAAAAATAGCACTATCCGACGATTTCTGTTTTTGGTCTGTTTTTGGTGGTATTCTGACTGGAATATACATGTTCTACTTGTGCGAACATCATTAAAAAATGCGGCGAGGTACAATTTTTGCGGTGACGTCTTGTTCTGCCAGCTTATCTTTCTGTAGTGATAGTTACTTTTTCTATGATTTTAGGAAACATAGTACAATAAAAATTTACATTTAAAAAAATAAAATAAATAATGCCATTTAGATTTGAAATATACAAAAGATGATATTGAGAGTTCAAGTTATTTTTAAGAAAATTGTGACTGACGGCATTCCAGTCTAGACCTAGAGGACTGCATTTTAAAAATATAAAACCGCTAAGGAAAAATACCATTCATGTGAAATACTATTTCCTTTATTGTAAAATTTCAACATTTTTCTGATTCCTGTTATTGTTGTTTTAGGAGAACGATGGAAGCAAATGAGGAACACTCTCTCGCCAACTTTCACTAGTAAAAAAATTAAAAGCATTTACTTGTTAATGTTGGAAACTGCTCAAAATTTTGTAAATCACTTTTTGCATCAAAATGATGACGAAATTATAGAAGTTGAAATGAGGATGCATTTTCTAGGTAAGATCAGTACAACAAAATAAAAAAAAAAGGTGAAACTGGTTGGTACCTAATTTTCTATGTACAAAGGCATATTTTTAACTTCCTAATCTGATTCTCAATTTTCGTATTTGATAATTATACACGTCAATTATCAATCAATTTTGCCGATGGCTTAACGGCTTACAGGTGGAGAAACTTGAGGATTGTAAAAAATACAAAACCTCTCAACAGAGTTCTTAATCAGCGTGTGCTCAATAAAACTGATGCATGACACTAGTAAGTGCTCGGTGTTGTCGTTTCCCCAAAAGATGCGTCATTTGTTGCAAAATTATTTTGTTGATGGATCGAGGTTAGGGATTCTGTTTGACTCAAAGTCAAGTTTTAGTGCTCTGATAAGCAAAATAAATGCAGAAACAATATAAATGTTGGAATGTATCTTGAGAAATTGTAAGCCCTTTAACAAAACTGCCGTACTTAAAATCTTGTTTACATCCTTAGTGAAAAGCAAATTGGAATACGGTTTGTTAATGTGGTCATAAATTTATAGTAAATATATATTAGCACTAACGCATGTGCAAAGAAAATTTTGAAAACATTTTTCTTTTTGAGAGGATAGACAATGAAATATTGTTGCAGTGTTTCAATTCTGTCAATATTTAGAAACACAGAAAATTTCATTTCATAATATTTCTGTTTAAAATTATTAATGGTGGCATTGTTTGTCCTTCTCTGTTGGAAGGGCTTAAGTTTTTATTCCCAAAGGACCTGGTAGAACTATTTCCAACCGCCGAGTGCTACTACGAATGTTATGTTAGGATCACCAGTGTACAAAATATGTTCAATTTATAACTGAATAGCACATCAATACGATGTTGGCATATCTTTTAAACAATTCGTTCGTGGCCTCACGGATTAATTATAGTTTTGTGAACTTATACTGTGTTATTTCGAGCTTCAGTGTCATATGCACGTGTATTTGTTGTACTATTTTTTATGTTTATTGTAAAGCATAGACTTATTGCTTTACATAGCTCTATTAATTACTTTATGTTAGGCTCAATTATAAATAAATAAGTAAATAATACATTGTAACTTTTCCTTTTGCTATTCTTTTTTTTTTTTTTTTGCTCCATGTAGACTGCGTCTTTTTGTAACATTTTTAAATACTGGACGCCCCAAGCTTGAGCACAATTTTCTTGCAGCCCCGCTTTAATTTCTGATAATGAATTGAGTGAAACCTGATATTAAAAGAACTAAAGAAATTAAAGAAACACTAGCTCAGTTTTCCTTGGTAGAGAAATATGGGTAAGAGATAGTTTTTTATACGTCTTTTTGGAAATTATTTTCTATTTTTTTTTTAAGAAACCTCAGTTGTACGACTTTTTGTTTTTTAAGGGCACCACTCATTTTAAAATAGAAAGGATTTAACTTCAGCTAAGAAAATGAGAAAAAACTGAAGTGTTTTATGGATATTACTAAAAGGAATTAGTCTAGTACAACTGATCCTGAAAAGGAAAATAAATATTCAGTGATACACTTAGCTTTAATCAAAAGAAAATTTATTCATGTTTTTTAAAAATAATAAAAGTTCTAACCTTTGCAGTTTACCAAAAAATTCTAGCCTAAACAGTAGTTGTTACATTAAAATTTTATATTCTTATAAATCCCCGAAGGCGAGGTATCGTGCCTTACACTTCACTTTTTTGTCGGTGTTACATTGTAGTTAATGCACTCTCCGGGATAAGTCTATATAAGGGATTTGGTTGACTTACAGTGTTTCATTCCTGTCTGTGATGGACTTTGACCGATTTCACTTTTTTTTTTTTAGCACTTAGAAAGCTCACTACAGCTTTTATTGTCGAAACTTAGCGACTCTGGTGAAGATTAGCCTACTTCGGCTAGACGGTACTGCCTGGTTGCGCTAGATGGAAACGACGACCGACATGGTCGGCAGCTAGATCAAAACCGCTCACTGGTCTGCGGCTCGATGGAACTCCTCTGCCTGGCGACTTCGATGGAAAAAAAGTCCTGCCGGCTGGTTCTCGGACGTTTAAATAATCGTGCGACCTTTGCCGGTCATATCACGTCGCTCCAATCTCAACTCCGGGTCAAACATTTGACCAATCGCGGCCTGGCGAAAGATTCGGTCCGAAAGCCCGCACAATAAACTATATAGTATATACCGTATGTCCTAAAACTTCTGTTTAATATACCGGTCGATATTTTAAAATAAAAATAAATACAATTTGAAATGGAAAAATCAGTAACATTACATGGTCTTAAAATCTAGGAAAAAATGAATGTTACATTTACCCCCTTCCAAAAAGAAATAGACTACACTAGTCTATTAAACTTAGGCTACTTATAAAAAGGTATAAAGTGGTACACTATCACTTAATACTAAGGTCAGAACTTAAAACAAAATTACAAACTTCGGTCCTTACTACTAGACTTAATTCAATTAAGCACTAATATTAAGTACAATGAAAACCAAATGAAAATCTATGCAAGTACACAAGAATCTTATAACTAGACCTAACTTAATTAAGCACTAAGGTTAAGTACATCAAAAAGTAAATAAAAATCCTTGCATGAACATAGGAAATACCTTTCCAAAATAACAATCGCGGTCTTCTTATATAAAAGAATCAGCTCTATTATTGTTACCTAAACAAAAAAATATAACTTTGTCTAGACTTTTGTCTAAATCAAAAAAAAGTGAACTGAAATAAAATATGAACACCCCCCTTAAAATCTTTTAAGGATTGTCTGAAAATTTTTTATTTCAGCAAAAGAAATTTATAAAAATTCTTAAATAAAGAAGAAAAAAATAAAAAAATGATTCTAGTGCAAACACTTACACTAAAAAGAAAAAGTCTTGTCAGACCATTTAGCACAAGGCCAAAAAAAAATAATATCTGGATAAATATCCAGACAAACGCTCAGGAAAAATCGCTATCCATGCTCTAGCTCATCGCTAAGAAAACATTCTAAATCTAGTATCACTACTAGTCGCACTCGGGAAAATAATCGCATTCTATAACGCAATGTCGACGTCCTAAGACATCTAGACATGCTAAAATCGCTAGGGAAAACGCTCTGGTTGATCGCCAGATAATCGCACTCTATAACGCAATGTCGACGTCCTAAGACATCCAGACATGCTAAAATCGCCAGGGGGAAAACGCTCTGGTTGATCGCCAAAAACACGTCAGCTCATCGCCAGCAAAACACTCTGGTATATCACCAGAAAAAGCTCGGCTCCTCGCCAAGAAAACACTCTGTAAATAGTCCTCGACTACACAAAGTCTGCGTTCTAAAAGAACAAACTCGCCATGATCATAGTGAGCAGCTATAAAAGCTAACTAAATCACTATAAGCGCAGTGAATAGCTACAAAAGCTAAAATTCACTCTTAACACGTGAATAGCTATAAAAGCTAAAATTCACTAAACTGAATGATCCTGCTTCAAAAAGCAATGTTCACTAAGAACAGAATGATTAGTCCGCGCGCAACTAACATTCTAGGAAACATTCCCAACATAACTATATGAGACGGCAAGTCTCGAAATAGGACCTCCCTAAAGTCATAATCCTATATAGGAATCCATAAGCAAAACGACTCAAAATCTTGCATTTTGAGCACATGCCCTCAGGCAACCAACATACACCGAAATATATACAGAAATATGTACAGTAATATATACAGAAATATATACAGGAGTTCAAGTCCCAAACCTTTGGTTATGACAACTCCATACTGAGCTTGGTGAAAGCTCTTAGCAAAAGCTAATCAAATCTTCGGCACATCGCACCAAAGTGACAAATCTGCCTAGAAACATGAGCCAGAAAAAAAACGCTCTCCGTCATTCTTCAGGGTGGCTACACAGAGAAATAAAACTTAACCAGCATTGCGCCTCTTCAAGTTGCATGAAGAACCCTCGTGTACTGGTCTCGCCCTAGAACAACAACGAAAAACATTCAATCCATCCCACATAACAGGAGACAAACACTTCACCACGATATACTGAAAGGTGGAGACAAAAAAAATACAGAATTGGTGACCCTGGAGTCCACCAACAAAAGGGAGTAGATTATAGCATCCACTAAACTAAAACGGTGTCTACCACACCACCATAAGTCAAAAAAAATTAATCAATAGGGTGTTCCGAAACACACTACTGCCAACAGCCTGTCACCACTAATAGGCTAATTGGAGCTGAGGTCGACTACAGTAGTTAGGCTCTCCTTTGGTTCAAATAGAAATAACCATTGGGTAACAAAACCCCTAAAGGTCCCAAAGGTCAAACGTTCACCCCCCATAGACTACCCTTCCAATCAGTCTGTTCCTCAGGAAGACTAACTCCCTGCCAAACGTCGTAACGGCATCTGTTAGCACCCGGTGCATCACAGCCTGTAAAAACAGATAACTCATGGGATACAACCTAAAAGGTTTACAAGGTTGACTTAACCAAGCTTCTAACGAAATTTTTAAAAAACGAAAATGAGCTTAAAAAGGCTACATGAAACAAAAATTGCTCAATTTTCCGGTGGCAACGCAACAAAACTTTTGAAGACGACAAGAGCTTTCCCAGCTTAATCAGAAACAAGAAGAAAACATCGTTGACAGCTAAAATATTCGATCATGGTGTTAATCGTCTCCCTAAACAATAGCCTCTAGAAGAAACTGCTACAGGTATCAGGCATAACCGTTTTCTGTCAGCCCAAACTTCTAGATTACCTCTTGGAAATCTAAAAATTCGGTTAGGAATCTTCCTTCACTGCGCTTAGCCTCTCTTGACAAGGTTCTCATCTCGGTATCAGATTTTGATCATTTCTTTGTGAAACGACTGTCTTACTCTGCTCTCATCTCCTGTAAACGATCAGCCTTTAGTTCTCCTGCAGAACTTCAGTTTTCCATCAATCTGATAGTGAACCGAAAAAACTCATCAGACGCCTATGAGCCTATGCAAAAAAAATTTTTAAAAAAATTTGTGACTCAAAGGTAACGTTTAAACGGCTCTGAAAAAAAAAAAAAAAATACCCTTAGTTTGTCAATTCAGAAGAAGATCTAAATCAAAATAATCCAAGTCTTAGACTTACTGGATAAACCAAAATCAATTTACTCTTAATTGCACCCAAAATATACCTCTAAGGTAATAAAAATACACCCCCTCGGGTAACAAGCTTTGAAATTGCTCATTAAATTTTTTGACTCAACATCATACTACACGAGCTACATCTTGCGCCTGTCTAAACTCAAGATCACCTTGGATTGCCTCTAATCAAAATTTCGCTTCCAAGTGTCAAGAACTGGATATTATTTGGGGTCATAAGCAAATCAAATCCCGCGACCACCGACATACCAGCCTTATGATATCCTGAGCGTGACTCCCTCGCAAGCTCGCAACAGCTGAGTCGATGCTAAACATCAACTACAATCAACCTAAGTTTGGATGTGATCAGTACCCAAAACCTTAGCAAAAACTATAAAAGTAAGCTATCCTCAGCTCAACTTTTATAACAGTCAAAAAAGACGAGGTCGTTACCTCTACAGAGCAACATCAAAAAAAATAAACTAAAGCAATTAAGATAGTGTAAATATAAATTATTCTTCTTCTGACAAACTTTCATTAGGGTTAGGTTCATTGAATGGTTTTAAGTCTTTAATATGCCATCTTCCTACTTTAGTCCCATCTAAATTAACTAAACCATAAACTAAATCCGAAATTTTTCTCTAATCACGCAATGCACATACTTAGGTACCAACTTAGATGTGAATTTATCAGCTGCACTGGAAAGAATTTTATTTTTTCGCCAAACGTGATCACCTATCTTAAAGGCAAAATCCCTTTTCCTAAGATTGTAAGACTTACTGTTCCGTTCATAAGCCTTATGTATCCTACTACGCACGTCGGTGAAAATATCTTTTAAACCCTTTAAATTTTCGGCGTACGCACCCCTGTTACCCGGAATAATTTCGCTGTCAACATTGACATCCAAATCTAAATTTTTATAATACGATCCAGATAGAGGTATATGTCTGCCGTAAACTAAGAAAGACGGTGTGAACCCTGTTACTTCGTGTCTTGCGGTATTTATCGCTTGTTGGATTTTTGAAATATTGCTATCCCAAGTGTCATGTGAATCCACGTAACTTCTTAAAGCGGTCCCGACTGTTCGGTTATTACGTTCCACAAAATTACATTGGGGAGAGTACACGGGATTAAAACGGATGTTAAAACCATATGTTTCACTTAAGCTCTTAAAACTCTTAGAGGTAAACTGAGTACCGTTATCGCATATCAAGAGCGATGGAACACCGTGGATTAGAAAGACATTATTTTCCAAAATTCTCTCTATATATCCAGCCTTAGAGCTTTTCAAAGGAAATAGCATGGTATACTTTGTAAACCAGCAAGAAACCACGAGAAGCCATTTATTTCCCTTTTTTGAACGTGGGAATGGGCCTACTAGATCAGCTGCTATGACTTGAAAAGGGTAATTAACCGTTTTCTCTTTTCCCATCAGTCCCATAGGTAGTGCATTAGGAGATTTCTGCGCTCCACATACTTCACAAGTCCTCACAAACTTTACGATGTCAAAACGCATTTTTGGCCAATAATACTGTTCCTGAACCCTGTGAAGAGTTTTATAAAAGCCAAAATGACCAGAAGTAGGAGGAGTGTGACACATGTCTATAACTTCCTCTCTCTGTGGTTTAGGAACTAGTATTTTCCACTCGGGTACATTAACTTTTAAAGGCAACTGGTTTGGGATAAATTTGTACACGAAATCATTTTCCACCTTCCACTGCGGAAAATTTTGGGGAAATTCTTTAATTTGCTGCCGTAAATTGTCGTACCATGGATCAATGCGATCTACATCAACTGTATCAATTCTTACGCCAAACTGTGCATTAAGACTGTTTTCGTCCGCTGTATTATCTGGGATTCTTGACAAAGCGTCAGGAATAACATTGTGGACTCCTTTTCTATGAATTAAATTAAATGTATGTTGTCTCAGCCTAATCGCCCAACGCGCTAGTTTGCCACTAGGGTTTTTAATAGAATTAAGCCACAATAAGCTATAATGATCTGTTATGACCGTGAAAGGAACACCTTCTATGTAGAGTCGAAACTTTTCGATGTTAAAGAGTACTGCTAAACATTCTTTTTCAACAACCGAATAGTTACGTTCAGCCTTTGATAAAGTTCTACTGGCATACGCTATCACCCTTTCCTCACCATTGATTTTCTGTGTTAGGACGCCCCCTAAACCAGTATTAGAAGCATCACTAGAAATATAAAACTGTTGGGAAAAGTCTGGTTGGGATAAAATGGGAGCTGAAACCAATAGCTCTTTAATCTTTATAAAAGATTCTTCGGCTGCCTTTGTCCAATCTATCGATTGTCCTTTTTTTCGTCCTTTCAAAAGATCATTAATAGGCGACAACAGGGTAGAAAAATTCTCGATAAAACGTCTGTACCATGAACACATTCCTACGAAGCGCTTAACTTCTGTAGTATTAGTAGGTCTTGCATAATTAACCATGCTTGCTACCTTATCCGGATCGGTACGCAAGGAATTTGAGCCTACAATATAGCCTAAAAACTCTAGAGAAGTTTTGAAAAAATCACATTTGCTCAAATTTATCGTCAGTCCGGCCTCTTTCAATTTATCTTTTACTTCCTTAAGTAAGCGAATATGCGATTCGAAGTCTTCCGATGTTACTAAAATATCATCGAGATAGGTAAAAATTTGTGGCTCATATTTCGGACCAAATATAGCGTCCACTAAACGTTGCTGAGTTTGAGCAGCGTTCTTTAGACCAAACGGCATAGTGACGAACTGAAATAGACCTCGGCCTACTACTGCAAAAGCGGTCTTTTCTTTGGAGGATTTGTCTAAAGGAATTTGCCAGAAAGCCTTTCTAAGGTCTATCGAAGATACATACTTAGCATTCCTGAGTGATGTCAAAATTCTGTCGATGTTCGGTAATGGGTAGTTATCAAATTTGCTGACCTCGTTGAGTTTTCTTCCGTCAAAGCATAGACGATACTGTCCATCGGCCTTTTTTACCAATAAGATTGGAGAACACCAAGGACTGTTTGATTCTTCAATCACTCCGAGTTTCAACATTTCGTCTAACTCTTTATGTAATACTTTTGACATATATGGAGACATGGCGAAGGGCCTTGTCTTTACAGGACTGGCATCAGCCGTATCTATAGACATCTTGATTTTATTCGTTCGGCCTAACCTATCTTTACTACTTATTTCATTGAAAGAGTTTATTACTTTTTCTGCTTTTAAACGTTCCGTCCGCGAGAGATCATCTAGGGTACATAGACGCGAGAAAAGGTGTTCAAAAGAACTTTCTGAATAACAATTTTTAAAGCTTGTTTGAGAATTGTCTTCTAGGGACTGGGGATACCACGAATTATCTTTAAAATTTACTAAAATTCCGAATTTTTGTGCAAAATCACATCCTAAAACCAAAGTATGTGATAGAGAAGGTACTACTAGAGCAGAGATTACTAAACAATGACCATTGCAGACTAGCGGCAACTCAACCGTACCTAAAACTTTTAGACGGCTGCCATCTGCAGTGGTAACACTTCTATTCTTGACATGGCATATTTTTATACTTAAACGACTTAAAATTTTAATACCATTCTGACCTATAACGGAGGCATTTGCACCAGAGTCAAATAAAGCCGAAAAATGGACACCTAATAGATTTATCTTGATATGCGGTCTGTTATCTAAATATTTATGCACGAATAGAGGAGACATGTGACCATTTGGAGAAGCAGGAGTTTTAACTTGAGAAGGAGAATTTTTATTAGACTTAAAAAAATCAGAAACTTTTTGTAACCATTTAGTCCAATCTGATCTACTGGAATATTTTTGTTCGTCCGTGTTTCTAGAACGTTTTGGATTAGGGGCTTTACTGCGAACATGAGCTTGTGACTTAGCCGAATGATTAGAGGCTTTTTTGTTGGACTTAGGATATCCGCCTCGGTAATATACCGTCCTTACTCGTTTTTTGTACATTTGGGGCATGATGTTAGTCTCACACCTGTTGTTCCACATTTGAAACAAAATACCCTCTTTGGTGCTGTACAATTTTGGTAAGTGTGATTCGGGCCTGTGCAATTCCAACACGTGAAAATTGCCTTAGGTGAAACCGGCTTGTCGTTCACTTTGGCTGCAGTGTCGCTAATTTTAGGGTCATTATATTTTCCTTTACCCGTTTTCTGGTTACTCCTAGGGTTCCGATTTACATTCCCAATTTTATTTGTCGAGACTCCACTTCGGCCATTTGGATTATACCTTACTTGATGTATATTAGTTTCGCTTTTTGGTCTGCTCTTTTCTAACAAATAATCGGACTCTTCAAGTTTTCTACATAACCCGGCGAGTTCGGCTACCGAATTTATATCTAGTAGAGCTAACCGATTGACGAAACTAGGCAGAATATTCCTACGTATAAATTTAACTTTGGTACATTCCAAAGGCTTGATGGACAACCTACAAAATAAAGATTCCATGTGGGCAATAAAAATCACAGTGGACTCATCCTTCTTTTGTCGCCTCTTCTTTATTTCTGACCACAATTCTTCATCATCATCACAGTGCAAGAAGTCCTTCTTTAGCCTATCTACCAAGGAATGCCAGTCGTTGACACTTGATTTTATGCTTCTATACCAAATGAAGGCATCGCCAGTGAAAAATTCAACAGCAGAGCTGAAAAGTTCATCTTCCGATACTTTCCTAGCTTGAGCTATTTCAGTTAGCCTCTCCAAAAAAGGATAGAGTCTCCTTGAGTCTCCATTAAATTTCAATTGCCATTCGCTGACAGGAATATTTCTGGCTGCGCAATTCACGATTGGAGCTGGTACGTTTATGACTGGGGTTGTAATAGGCAGCTGTGGTAACTCATGACCAGGAGCTATCTTTTCTGCAAGATTTGCTTCCATGAGCACACACGTAGCTATTGTTTCCTGAACATATTTGGAAAGCTTCGACGCTTCCTCTTCGTCATCCGGCATGGGAATTCTTTGTACGCGACCCGCTACATGCGATAAACGTGATTTAACCCGGTGTACAAGTGAATCATTTGGATCGCCGTCATAACTATCGATTAAGTTTTGGATAGAATTTAAACTCTTTTCGATACCAGCCGTTTCTTCTGTATTATCCAGAGTGTCATCCCCTATTTTTATCATTTTTCCCGGCTCATTAATTTCTTTACTTAAGATCCTCGTTAGAATCTTTCTTTTATCCGCGACCGGACGTTCTGAGAAAGTACGACGGATTTTCAGTTCATAGTCTAATTCATATTCTAGTAGGTGATTGACTTTAAAATTGAAGGCTTCCATGATAAATGAATAAAATTTAAAAGAATTGTTTAAAAAGTCGTAAAAATATTCCTCCTGTGCTCCCAATAGTCTAAATAAAAAATACGTAAAGGCACTTAAAATATGTAAACTTCTTTATCAAACATTTAAAAAATCTTCGACAATTTCACAAAAAATTTCTAAGTATCGCCTTGTATTAAAATTCCTTTACTAAGATAACTTAAGAATTTTCAACAAAAAATCTCCAAATATCGTTTCGTATATCCGCTAAGTATTTTTAATATTCATGCAAAACCTCGGTGAGAAAAAACAACAGTTTTTTGTTCGGTTATCCGTAAAATAAATCTATCACTAAAAATTAAAGTAAACCAGCACATCTGCTAATCTGAAAGATAAAGTTAGCTTTTAAGAAAAAAACAGGGATCTCTTATCTTAGAGTCAACAACAAAATTCAAATATCTATATCAGATAAATTGAAATAAAAAATTCTACAAATTTCCTGCTTTTGTCTTATTGCTATAGTGTAGCTTCGTTTAATAAATATTGTGTAATAAAAATATCTGCAAAGTTAGAGCTTTTATTTTGTTCGAAAGCTAGTACACTGAACCCTTTTAAAAAATAAAATTCCAAAAGCCCCGCGTTGACAGCGCTATTTTGTAACTTTTCCTTTTGCTATTCTTTTTTTTTTTTTTTTTGCTCCATGTAGACTGCGTCTTTTTGTAACATTTTTAAATACTGGACGCCCCAAGCTTGAGCACAATTTTCTTGCAGCCCCGCTTTAATTTCTGATAATGAATTGAGTGAAACCTGATATTAAAAGAACTAAAGAAATTAAAGAAACACTAGCTCAGTTTTCCTTGGTAGAGAAATATGGGTAAGAGATAGTTTTTTATACGTCTTTTTGGAAATTATTTTCTATTTTTTTTTTAAGAAACCTCAGTTGTACGACTTTTTGTTTTTTAAGGGCACCACTCATTTTAAAATAGAAAGGATTTAACTTCAGCTAAGAAAATGAGAAAAAACTGAAGTGTTTTATGGATATTACTAAAAGGAATTAGTCTAGTACAACTGATCCTGAAAAGGAAAATAAATATTCAGTGATACACTTAGCTTTAATCAAAAAGAAAATTTATTCATGTTTTTTAAAAATAATAAAAGTTCTAACCTTTGCAGTTTACCAAAAAATTCTAGCCTAAACAGTAGTTGTTACATTAAAATTTTATATTCTTATAAATCCCCGAAGGCGAGGTATCGTGCCTTACACTTCACTTTTTTGTCGGTGTTACATTGTAGTTAATGCACTCTCCGGGATAAGTCTATATAAGGGATTTGGTTGACTTACAGTGTTTCATTCCTGTCTGTGATGGACTTTGACCGATTTCACTTTTTTTTTTTTTAGCACTTAGAAAGCTCACTACAGCTTTTATTGTCGAAACTTAGCGACTCTGGTGAAGATTAGCCTACTTCGGCTAGACGGTACTGCCTGGTTGCGCTAGATGGAAACGACGACCGACATGGTCGGCAGCTAGATCAAAACCGCTCACTGGTCTGCGGCTCGATGGAACTCCTCTGCCTGGCGACTTCGATGGAAAAAAAGTCCTGCCGGCTGGTTCTCGGACGTTTAAATAATCGTGCGACCTTTGCCGGTCATATCACGTCGCTCCAATCTCA
Organism: Pachyrhynchus sulphureomaculatus; assembly: GCA_019049505.1. Classification (NCBI taxonomy): domain Eukaryota; kingdom Metazoa; phylum Arthropoda; class Insecta; order Coleoptera; family Curculionidae; genus Pachyrhynchus; species Pachyrhynchus sulphureomaculatus. The sequence continues at coordinate 54,074,872 of CM032455.1, forward strand.
ACTCCGGGTCAAACATTTGACCAATCGCGGCCTGGCGAAAGATTCGGTCCGAAAGCCCGCACAATAAACTATATAGTATATACCGTATGTCCTAAAACTTCTGTTTAATATACCGGTCGATATTTTAAAATAAAAATAAATACAATTTGAAATGGAAAAATCAGTAACATTACATGGTCTTAAAATCTAGGAAAAAATGAATGTTACAACATATATATATATATATATATATATATATATATATATATATATATATATATATATATATATATATATATATGTATATGTATATGTATATATATATATATATATATATATATATATATATATATATATATATATATATATATATATACAGTGAAATCTTCCTTGGGCGAACACCAACGGAACCGACCGAAAGTGTCCGTTGAAGAGGGGTGTCCGCTTAAAATAAATACCAAAAAATCGTTTTTTTAATGAAAACTGTAATTAAAGAATTTGGGACATTTGAAACGTATACTTATGTACTCGTATGTATATATTTTTAAAATAAACAAAAAACTTAAGGAAAAAATAAAGATTTGTTACCTTTAGATACATATAATATATAATAGGATAAAGTTATACATATGAAATGAAAGGTCACTTTAATAACGGAAAAATTCATATATTGTTGTTTGTCTCCTCTTTTTCTTTAAAATGACGTCCACAAATCGTATTTCTAATTTGGAAAGAAGCTCTAAACACTCTGCATTTCCGTGATCTTCGCAAAACTTTGAAGCTGCTTGGTTAGAGTAATAGCTTCACCATAATTTGGGATAGCATCTGTTGGTACTGGGACCTTATCGACATCAGAATCTTCGGAAAGTCCTTAACTGGATTTTCGATTTCTTGTTCTGAATCTGGATTTTCAACATAGAGATTTTCATCTATGTTCAAAAAATCATTAAGATTTGCATTATCAGTCAACTCCAAAAAATTTTTATTTTTAAGGATATCTGCAAGTACGTTAAGTGGTAAGTCATCTTCTGGATCAGATGTAATAGCCTCAGTTAACTGGTCTTCACTTTGCATATTTTCATGCTTAAATCCCGCTTTATGGAATTTTTAACTGTTTCCTTGGTTACTTGTTCCCAAGCGGCAAAGTAAACTGCATCAAATGGCGTAATTTTCTTAATTAACTCAAAAGCTGTAGTTTCAATGGTTACTATCAAATGTTTTAGTATTAGACTTCGGTAATAAATTTTAAAATTTTCCCTGGTTAAGTGGTTGAAAAGTTGATGTACAGTTGAGGGGCTGAAACAAGATTTTATATTTTTTAAGCGGACGTCTTTTGGATGAGAGCCTGCATTGTCTAAAAATAACAAAATGTTTCTTTTTTCTCTTGTCATTTTCCAATCAAGTTCTTGTAACCACTCTGTCATAATTTCTTTGGTCATTCAAGCTTTCTTATTATATTTCCAAATTACAGGCAGGTTGTTTCTGCTAATATTTTCAAATGCTCTGGGTTTAGCTGCCTTACCAATGACTAAGAGTTTTTCTTTTTCTCCCGCCATATTTGCACAATGCAAAATTGTACACTTCTCTTTGGAATGTTTACCACCAACACATTTTTCTTTTTTTAAGGTTAGCATTTTGTTGGGTAGAGCCCTAAAATACAGGCCTGTCTCATCGGCATTATAGATGTTTCTCGGTGAATATCCCTTAATTAACGAAGGGCATTTTGCCCAAAATGATGATACATCTCCAGCAATAACCGAAGCTCATTCTCTTGAAATCGCTTTAAAACTTAAATTGTAGAGGATTCTAAATTTATTAAGCCAACCAGAAGAAGCACTGAATGTAAAATGTCCCAGAAACTCGGCTATTTCTTTTGCTTTTCATCGTATTAGCGGACCTGAAAAAACATTAACTATAAGTTTTTTGCATTTTTGTCTCGATAAACTTACTGATACTCTCACCCCTTTTATCCATTCTTTGAATTAATGTGAAAAGAAAATCAACGCACTAATTCCAGAAAACCCTATCTAAAAAAAATAGTTCATGTGCATACCTGTCAAAAGAATACCCTTATAGCGAGCTTCTATAAACCAGTCATAACATAACTTGTCAATTTTGGTGCCATTACCAGTCAAAAAGCTTCTTTTTTCATTCAAATTGCTGTTCGAGATACACTTGTTTAGAAGGATTTCTTTATGTTTAATTATATCAACAGCTTGTGTTTTTCCGATATTAAAATTCTTGGATAAGTCCCTTACACTTAACTTTTCCTTATTGTAAACTTCAACAATTTTAATTTTTTTTAGGTGTGAATTTTTCTATTTGGAGCCGTTTTTACAATGAATATGTCGCCCACTGTGTCTCTTTTTTCGTATAGGCGTGAGACTAATATTAAATCCCCGCGTGAACCAGAAAACTGAGATCGGTAAATCCCTGGGGGGGGGTTATTTTTTATTGTTTTATGTCAGGTTAAGAGAACATTTTTGTTATCCGCGTCCGTTCTAGAGAATGTCCGTCCAAGAGACATTTAACACAATGTCAATTATATGAGAGTCGGTCAGGTTTAGTGTATATATATATATATATATATATATATATATATATATATATATATATATATATATATTTATATACACTATATATATATATATATATATATATATATATATATATATATATATATAAGAAAGTGTAGAGATTTCGGGAAAGCGGTCTTGAATAAAATACTTATTTGTTGTTAGAGAAAAACTCTATATTTCGCTGATATTTTTTCAGCTTCATCTGGAGTTAAAAACAAGTTATATATATACATATACATATATATATATATATATATATATATATATATATATATATATATATATATATATATATATATATATATATAACTTCTGTTTGTAGCTCTCATGTTTCCTCAGAGAGCGTTCTTTACGAGTGGAGTGGAGTGGACGGATTTCTTTCTAACACCTTCCTATCAACGCCGATGTGCCCCAAGGCTCTATACTGTCTCCTACTCTCTTTCTGCTGGATCTGCTGGAAAAGACCAGGAATCCAATCTACAGCTTTACAGATGATAGTACGTTTATCTCTTAATTCATTTTGAACGCTCGAACATCGGCTACTCAGACGAATATCCGTAGACAGCAGGAATTCATTCAACTTAACAAAGACCTGGAAGAAATTTTATCTTGGGGTGACAGTAACCAAGCGGAATTTATCACTACAAAACCCATGCGGCAATTTTTTCTTAAAAAGTTAACATTGCTGAACCCGACATAATTATGTCGGGGCACTCCACTCCCCTAACATCGTTACTCAATTTGTTGGGCGTTAATTTTGTGAGCAAATATGTCCTGGCATGAACATGTTGCAGGCATAGCAAGAAGAGCTTCTCAAAAGTTAGGAATACTATTTCGAACCAGAAAGCTTTACACTCCAAAACAACTGTTAATTCTTTACAAAGCTCAAATTCGACCAACTATGGAATACTGCTCCCATGTATGGAGCTTCGCTCCCAAATGTACACTGCATTTGTTGGATTTCTATTCAGAGAATAGCTGTTCATCTGATTGGAGACCCGGAACTGACCGGCGGCCTTAATTCGCTGGAACATCAAAGAACGGTTGGCGATTTGAGCCTATTCTACAAGTATTTTCACGGAGAGTGTTCGAAAGATGTAGCCCGCTTAATTCCTCCCAGAGCGGTGCATGAGAAATACACGTCGCGCTAATACTTCACATCCGTATAAGGTTCAGCTTGTTACTACTGTACAATGCTTTTCAAGCATGGAGAACATCATCCCTTTGGAATAATTTACCCAGGACTGTGTTTCCCACCGAGTAGAATTTACAGCGATTCAAGAACAACGTGAATCGCTTTTTCGGCACACGTGTCGCTCCTGTAGCGCTTTGGAGATTTCCCTGCAGTACGTATGCTAGACCCATAAATATATATATATATATATATATATATATATATATATATATATATATATATATATATATTACTCAGTATATATCACCATTACACCAAACACTTTATTTTTGCACTCGACGCGTTTCGCTAACCATGTTAGCTTCATCAGGAGCGATGATTGACTGATGAAGCTAACATGATTAGCGAAACGCGCGTCGAGTGCAAAAATAAAGTATTTGGTGTAGTGGTGATATATACTGAGTAGTATCATTATGCCAAAGATTCCACATTCCCAACTTAGATGATATATATATATATATATATATATATATATATATATATATATATATATATATATATATATATATATATATATTTATATATATATATATATATATATATATATCAGTCAATCATCGCTCCTGATGAAGCTAACATGCGAAACGCGTCGAGTGCAAAAATAAAGTGTTTGGTGTAATGGTGATATAACATATACTGAGTAATATATATATATATATATATATATATATATATATATATATATATATATATATATATATATATATATATATATATATATATATATATATATATATATATATATATATATATATATATATATATATACTTATGGGTCTAGCACACGTACTGCAGGGAAATCTCCAAAGCGCTACAGGAGCGACACGTGTACCGAAAAAAGCGATTCACGTTGTTCTCGAATCGCTGTAAATTCTACTCGGTGGGAAACACCATATATATATTTATATATATATATATATATATATATATATATATATATATATATATATATATATATATATATACGTGACTCTGGCAGTGAGGAGGGAACTGTTACCTGCACAGTTGGATTTACAAACATTTCGAAGTAGTGTTACTAAAATCGATGTGGTAGGATGTAAACTTAAATTTACTCACCAAAAGTTGTATGAATTTGTTGCCTATGTACCCTTGTTGCCTATGTGCCCCCTAGTGTATCTATCGTTGAGTTTCTCACGTTCATTGAGTATTTGGAATCACTTCGTCACCTATATTATAGGAGTAATTTGATTATTTTTGGTGATTTCAACATGCCCAATTATCAAAATAATATTTCCGATCAAAAAGGCAAAACTCTAGCTAATTTTTGTGATATGTTTCAGCTCTTGCAGTTTAATGGTATTCAGAATTTCAGTTTTGGATTTGGTGATGTCAAACATTAATATTTGCAGTGTTACTAGGGAACAGATTCTCTTAACAGCTGAGAACGCCCATCATCCATCTCTAAACATTGCACTCTCAGAGGTTCGGGAAAAAAAAACGGGGTCTCCGTGCAAACGCATCTGAACTCAGATATAATTTCAGGACAGCACATTATCCTGTTCTCTGTGATATGATTTTAAGGGCTGATTGGTCTAGTTTGTAGACAGCTCAGGATGCTAATTATGCATGCAATTTCTGTGGCACTATATTGCAATATTCATTTTTTCTTAGATTTTAAGATCATGTTACGACACTGTTTTGCTTCCTGTAATTTATATTTTATTACATGTTTATATTTATTGCAATGATTTCAATTTTTGAGCAGTGTAGCTTAAAACAGTGATTTAAATTTTTGCACAGTGTGGCTCGGCCGTGTATAACGTGTTGCAGACCTGACTTGTTTGGTCTGCTTTGATTTTGCATCCCGGAAGTAAGCCATTTTAAAGATCTCACTTTGAAGAAGGGGCAACGATATATAAATGGCCAAATGGAATTTTTAAGGGCTTTTTTTCCGCCAGTAGGCCGTAGTGGCTTTTTTCTGCAGTACGCCAGAGTGGTTTTTTCTCAGTGATGCAGTAGTGCAGTAACATTTTTATCACCAAGTGGGTGTCGTTTCTAGCTCTCAAGTTTTAGGCCTTTTTCCGTTCTGTAAATAACCTGCTCATCCTCAGGCATTTCGGGTCAAAAAGTGTTTAGCTACCCAAATAAGACTAGGATGGTAGTGGCTGAGACAATATTTCTATGAGAATCTCACCAGAAGAGGCCAAGTAGCTTATGGTAAACCCACGAGGAGAAATCAATCAGTAAGTCAGTAGTACACCAGTTTAAATATCTTACTTCCTGTCTATAAGTGTGTTTCCAACGAGTATTCAACACGTGTAATCCTCGGAGTTAATTTCACAAACTTTTAATATCGTGTTTTATAAAGGCTTTTATTAAAAACTTAATAATCCTGATTCAAAGACTCTATGCAATAGTGTACACTCTTCTAGTATAAGGGGTTTTTATTTAGTAGAAGTAATTTTAAAAGTAAAAAGTAAAAGTAAGGGTAGGAATTTCTATTTTGTTAATATATATACCCTGCTATATTTAAATTTAGCGTTTCACTGAACTACCTGCTTTATCCTTCAGGACGCAACAGTCGTACCCAATTCAATTTTATTTCAACAACTAATTAACTCTGCAGTATTTTTTCATTTTTGGAGCTGAGCTTATCCATAATCTCTCCAAACAAAACGAGCCTTGCTCTATCAGTATCAATATCCACTCCATTCATTCTTAAAAATTAAGATATACATAAGGGGCAAAATAGCTCCGCAAAAGAGACGTTATAAAATGACGCAGCAGCGGACGGTATAATATATAAAATATTTGATGAGTGTATACCGAGATCCTTACTGCGTTATAGAACATTTCCTGTGTGGTTTACTTCAGATATAATTAAGTTGGTGAAACGTAAACAGAGAGTGTTTAGAAGGTTAAAGGGATCTAACTCGATTTGACACCGTAATGAATACAATGAACTGAGAAAGGAAATCAAGAGGAGAATCCATCTTGCTTACAATAACTATCTGAGGAGGGCTGAGGCTTCCATACGTGAGGACCCTCGATCTTTCTGGTCATTTATCAAACTTAAAAGGTCGACGACCTCGCTGCCGGAGTCTTTCACGGACGATGACCTCCAATGCTCTTATACGGACCCGAGAAAGATTGCGGATGCTTTTGCACACTTTTTTTGTGGCATGTATTGTGCCCCTACACCAACAGAGCATAATTATCTCCAGAGAAGTGCCGATTTGATTCTTCTTATCTCTCTTCCCTGCCTCACTGATGATATGATCTTGGCTGCTCTGGCAAAGTCAAAGAATAAGTTCACTCAAGGCCCTGATATGGTCCCTTGATTTATTATCAACATGAGCCTTGTTGAGGCCCTTGTCTTTCATCTATAACTTACCCCTGGAATCTAACACTTTTCCTGAAATCTGGAAAACGGCAAGAATTACACCTGTATTCAAGAAGGGCGATACTAGCATCATTTCCAACTACAAGCCTGTGTCAGTACTGTCACCATTTACTCAAGTTTTCGAGATGGCAATATATGACTCATTGTTTAAGCAGATTAAGGGATGTTTGACGCAGGCTCAACATGGTTTTTTTGGCAACCGCAGCACGGTCAGCAATTTGGCTTCCTTTGCACAATTCATAGGGGAAGCCCTTGAAAATCGTCAGCAGGTAGACGCTATCTACACAGACTTCACGAGGGCATTTGATCGTATTAATTATTCCAAAGCCTACTTCACAAAATGTGCATTTAAAACTCGCGTAAAAACTGAAAACCTTTATATTTTGAAGTAGATTTAAACAAAAGTTAAAGTGTGCTATATTTTTAGAATGGTAATTAAAAGGTATATTCGAATAAGGAAAAATATACAGGGTATCCCATTTTTAAAAATATGTTTTTGCATTAATAATTATTAAAATATTAATTGTAAAAAAATGTAACTTACACTGTTGAAATCCACGTGAAAAAGTGCTTTGAGAATGTTTTTACAGAAATCAAAAATTTTCAATAGGAAAAGAATTACAGACATTTTTCCAAAATGCAGATTTTTGAAAAACATCCTGTATATCTGAAACGGTACTAGATATCGATATGCGGTTTTCACCATTGAGTTTATCATAAAAATTGAGGCTAACACACGGACATCAATTTTCGTGTATCTCCTTTAGATAAAGGGGTTTACCTTTAAAAGTGTCCAATTTTGACCACCCTCCTAATATTAGAAAAGCAAATAATATTATATTTACAGGAAAAAAACTGAATATTTTCTAAATTTCTCATATAATAAGTTATATAAAACCCCATATAAGTGGAAACACCGGAACGTATTCAGAGCCGGCTTTACTAGCAGAACATATGCAACCATTCGGGTTATTAGCGGCACTGCACAGACGCGGGATACGGTATTTTTTTTCATAACACTATATTAGAAATCTGTCCTTACCAATGTACTTTCCTCTGAATCATTGATTGCGCCGGAAACGATGTTATAAGTGACATATTTTGTCTATTCTTTTTTGTGTCTGAGGTTATCTCGTTTCTTTTCAGCTAATATATGTTACCATATCTGTCTTGTTCTAGATTCACTAATGATGTTATTGCTACGACAGCCTTTGGAGTTCAAGTTAATTCACTAACAGACAGAGAAAATGTTTTCTTCATAATGGGTAAAAAATTGACACAATTGGGTGGTATAATAACCATTATAACATTCTTTGGACATCAGCTGTTTCCTAAACTATTCAAAGTAAGTTTAAAATTCGGTAATTTATGTTTATATCCAAAAAGGAACCATTCGCTTGAAACTATATATGTATATAAATTTATATATAAACTCCTGGACAAAATTAAGGCAACAATCTGAAAATTAATTTATCTTTTTCTTATGTCAGTTTTAAAGTTTATCGAGTATTTGAATAGTAGGCTATGCATATTTTGTTCCGTTGTTCATGACAGAAATCAAAACAATTTGTTTAGATTTACAGTTTTAAAGAATTTTTTAGAAGATAAACAATTTTCTGTAATAATGCGATAGATTTTCTTTAAAAGTAAGCTTATAAATTGTTCCCTTTTTCAAAGTAATACGTTTTTTGTGGTAGACTGTTTTATTTTTGACCCCGAAGAATTAGATAAATTAATGGAACAAGGAATTTAACTGACCACGAGGTAGTGCGCGCCTCAGTTTTATTGGACGAGAGTTATGTTGCCAATTTGTTAGGCAAACATCGTTCCACAATAAGTCGTATGGTAAGACACTTGAATGAAGTAGGAACTTATTCTAGAAGGCTAGGGCAAGGGCGAAAACGATGCACTAGCGACTTAGATGAACGTTTTATAAGACAATATGCTTTAAGAAACAGGACTGTCACTAGTTCTATAATAAGAAACGAAGTCGAAGCTGTTCGCAATGGGACAATTTCTTCTAAAACAGTTAAATGGAGCTGGATTAAACAGTAGGAGACCAGCCACTGCGCCCTTACTTACTAGAGAGAACAGAGTTGACAGGTTACGTTTTGCTCGAAATCACGAAAACTGGTTGGCTCTGTTATGTTCTGTGGTGGCATCTGCTTTGATGCTCGCATAGAGTTAGTCCCTGTCCGTACGAGATCCATGAATGCTGACTACTATCTTGAGAATATTGTAATAGAACATGTGATGCCTTTCGGTCATTTCGTGGGGCCCAATTTCCTGTTTATGCAAGACAACGCTCGACATCACGTGGCTAGGGAGGTACTCGATTATCTTAATCAAGTTGATATACCGATTATGCAATGGCCACCAAAAAGTCCGGATCTAAATCCGATAGAACATGTATGGGATCACCTTAAGAAAAATGTGAAACGTCATATACCTGCACCTAGAAACCTGAGGGAACTTGAAAATGCAGTTATCACAGAATGGGAGCGAATTCCTTAAGACTTTATCCAAAATTTAATTAGAAGCATGCTTAGGCGCATAAACGCTATCATCCGAAGTAGAGGAGGCAACACACGCTACTAGTGTCCCCATTACACCATTATTTTGCTACTAGTGTCCCAGTTTATTTTTTTCATTATTACATAATTTCAACGATTTTGTTATTAGGTCTTAAGAGTAATTTTAATTCGAATCTTATAGAGAAATTTGGTAGCTAATTCACTTTTAAAGTATCCGAATAAGTTTTTTCTAACTTTTAGTGTAACCAATGTTCATAAAAAAAATTATTAAAATTAATTCATTATAGAGATTTGTATGATTTAATATATTGTTGCGTTAATTTTTATCCAGGAGTGTATATATATATATATATATATATATATATATATATATATATATATATATATATATATATATATATGTATATATATATGTATATGTATATGCATATATGCTGCTGAATAGATGTACTATAGAGAGTGACCATAGACTCGTGCGGGCTAGAATATTCATAAATTTGAAAACTCTAAGAGCAAAAGCATTTAACAATGCATCGAAACCAGTTGACGCCATTAAATTATCAAAAAAAGGATAGAGTACCAGTTAAAAACAACAGCACTATTACAGGAGATTAGAGATATTTCACTTACCGAAACAATAAATACAAAAGCTGAAGAACTAATATCAATAATTAAAGCAGCCTTCGCTACAATAGTCACAAAAATTGGAAAACAAGAGGGCAAAATAAGTGACAACACGAAACAACTCATGGAAAGAAGAAGAAATATGAACATAGTTGAGCACAAAATAGAGTAGACAGAGCTTAATAAGTTAATCAGAAAAGAGCTCAGAAAAGATATAATAACGCACAAGCATATTGTGAATTTGGTAACCATTGTAGGAAATAAAGGCCCGAAAATAATAAGCAAGAAATTAAATACCGGAAGAAAAGGGATTATTAAATTGCCAAATAGTAAGGGACAAGTAATAACAAATAGAGATAAACTAAACTCAGAAATAAACACCTACTATAATGAAATCTACAGGTCCAAAAAATAACACCCAATGAAAAACAAAGAAAACAGTCTGGAAAGAAAATACGATATATAGGTTTGGAAGAACTGTCAGAAGTTACTGCAGAGGGTGTTAATAACGCACTGAAGAAGGTGAAGTGTAACACAGCAGCAGGCCCTGATGGTATTTTATCGGAAATGTTATCGGAGGCCGAAGAGGACTTAAAAGAAGAATTGGTCAAGTTTTTCAACATGTGTCTAGAAACTGGCAAAATATCAACATTTTGGCATATACCAAAAGTAATACTTCTATACAAAAAGGGATATATCCCAAAGTTAGACAATTACCTCCCGATTAGCTTACTATCTCATATTTATAAATTTTTGACTAAAATCATCTTCAATAGATTAAAAAATAAGTTAAATTCCTACCAGCCATGCGTACAGGCTGGTTTTAGATCCGACTATAGCACATGCGGCCACTTACAGGCAATGAGAAATATCCCAGAGAAGAGCAATGAATACGATTTGGAACTCTACATATCCTTCATAGATTAAGAGAAGGCTTTTGATTCTGTCGAAATGTGGGCAATCATCAACGGCTTGAATAACTGTAGAATTGATTCTAGATACACTACCCTTCGGCTGGGAAGGTTTTGGCTTCTGTATTTTGGGATGCGAATGGGATTTCATCGACTATGCTGAGGAGGGAAAAACCATCAATAGCGAATATTATATAAAGTTATTAGTGCGTTTGAAGGCAGAAATCGCAAAGAAACGGCCCCAAATGTACAAGAAAAAAGTGCTCTTTCATCAAGAAAATGCACCTTGTTACTAGTCAATGTTTACGAAGGCAAAATTGCATGAATTGAAGTTCGAATTACTCCCTCATCCAATGTATTCTCCAGATTTGACTCCCACCGACTATTATCTGTTCAAACACCTCAAAAAAATGCTCGCCGGAAAAAGATCTGGCTCCAATGAAGAAGGTATCGCCGGAACTGAGGCCTATTTTAAAGGAAAAGACAAATCCTTCTACAAGAAAGGTATAGAAATGTTAGAAAAGCGTTTGACTGATTGTATCGCTCTTAAAGGAGTCCATGTTGATAAATAAAGTCGAATTTTATAAAAAAAATGTATTTTAAATAGTAGACCAAAAACTTTTCATCCTATATGTTATATGAGTTTATAACTGATTGCACCGAATACTTCGTAGCTCTTAGTCTCGGTTAAAGTCGCAACTTTTCAAGGAAAAAATCTCCATCATATTGTCAAATCAGTTTTTTTATGCCAGATAAATTATCAAACGTAATACACTCGTGATAATTTTCGCTCAATCTACACTTTATGGAGAGTAATTCACAATTTTTTCAAAAGTTTTTGATCGGTACTTTTCGAGATAGGAGGGGAGCAGTGGCTTTTGGCCATTTTTTTTGTGTTGTATACGGAACACTTACAAGATCACCCACGGTGTCCTTCTGTATGTCTGTCTGTCTGTCTGTATGTCCGTTTGTCTGTCTGTCACACCCGATTTTCTTCGAAACTACTTGACATAGAAAATGGATGGCCTCATCAGAGCCGTGTACATTTGAATCTTCAGTTATCACTTAAGGGGTTAGTTTTGAGGGGTGGAGTCGGAAATGAAAAAAAAAACTTTTCCAGGTCATCGAGTGGAGTGTCAAATGAAAACTTATAAAAAGGCAAGTTGAAAAATATATATAATGTAATACTTGCGCATAATTCTCTTTACATTATTTTTAAGAAAGTGCAAAAAATCGCTGTCCCCACACCTATCTCGAAAAGTACCGATCAAAAAATTTTTAAAAAATTCTGGAATATTCTCTACAGGGTGTAGATTGATCGAAAATTATAACGAGTGCATTACTTTTAATAGTTTGTCTGGTATATAAAAAAAAAATTCAAGGTCATCAGTTTTAACTAAAGAACAGAAAAAAACTTGTCGAAAACTCATTTGGGATGTGTTTTGTGAAGTCAGTGATCATTTTATACTTCCGTAACGGCAATTTTTATTTTAAAAGCAAACAACGTACGGAACACTAATTGCGCAAATCCAACTTGCGCTTGACCGGTTATTTAAAAGTAATATGAAGAAAAGTTTGTGCGAGTGCAAGCTTTCATTTAACTCGTATTTTCACAAGCTTTCATTTAACACCCTACTCGATCACCTTAGAACCATTCCCTCAAGCTGACCCCTCAAGTCAAAATTTGACTTTCGAAATTACATGACTCTGATTGGGCCATCAACTCCTATATTTGTGCCAAATTTCAACTTTCTATGTCAAATAGTTTCGGAGAGAAAATAGAGTGTGATAGACAGATGGACGTAGGTGATCCTATAAGTGTGCCGTACGGAAAAATGATTTTGCAGTACCGATTGTCATTTGTTGTTTAGAGTAAAATTTAACTTCAAAAATCACTCTGTTAGTTAAAATATCTAAAATATTTATTAGGAAAAAGTATTTAGAATTGTATTTTATGGTAATATGCACATTTTTAGATAAATTGGAGAAAAGTGGTATTCCGTCAGTTTTTGACCAATAAAAATAGAATTGCAAGGATTCTTTTAATTTTTGAATTTAAAATATATTTGTTAGATTAGTATAAAAATTCTAACATTTATTTTTTAATTTCTAGTTTTACTTTACTCGTCTTGCAATCCATAATTAAAAAATTATGGTTTTTGTAAAACTGCAACTGTCGCACGGACAATTATCGAATATTTTTACCCTGTTACTTGACGTCTGAGGTTTTCGTGTTCTAAAGTTCATTATAACGTCATAATTTATTGCGAAATGTGAGGGTATGGAAGCAAACTAAATCATTTTTTTAAGTGTATGGTTTTGTTTATTTACGTCAGGGCTGTCAAGGTCATGCACAGTTCGAGCAAATTTCGGCGGTAGAGCCTCCCACTGCCCCCACCACTGCTGCTGCCGCCGTTCGCGCAGTCTCAGGAGCGGCTATGAGAGACATACGAGGAGCGCATTGTGTTTGGTAAGCGGCCGAGCCGTGATCGGCGGCTCGGCCGCTTAACGTCTAGCAGTGGTGGGGGCAGCGGGAGGCGTTACCTCCGAAATTGGCTAGAACTGTGCATGACCCTGACAGCCCTGATTTATGTTATGAAGAAATTACAGACACAATTTATTTATTTTTGCTGAATACCCAATGTCTTTGTGACCTTTAGTAAATATTAATTTATTAGTTTTCTTTTACTTTTTTCAATAAAAGTATGACGCTAGAATATCTGCCAAAAAAACGAAAATCTCAAATTAGATTACACGTTATGGGGTCAAATTATTTGATAATTGCGTGCGACAGTTACGGTTTTATGAAAATCATAATTTTTAATATATTTTATATATATACATATATATATATATATATATATATATATATATATATATATATATATATATAAAATACATATATATATATATATATATATATATATATATATATATATATATATATATATATATATATATATATACACATATACATATTTATTTTTTTTGTGCTGCATAGCCAATGTCTTTGTGACCTTTAGTAAATATTAATTTACTAGTTTTCTTTTACTTTAGAATATCTGCCAAAAAACGAAAATCTCAAATTAGATTACACGTTATGGAGTAAAATTATTTGATAATTGCGTGCGACAGTTACGGTTTTATGAAAATCATAATTTTTAATATATTTTATATATATATATATATATATATATATATATATATATATATATATATATATATATATATATATATATATATATATATATATATATATATATATATATATATAGATATATATAGATATATATATATATATATATATATATATATATATATATATATATATATATATATATATATATATATATATATACATACATATATATATATATATAAATATATATATATATATATATATATATATATATACATACATATATATATATATATATATATATATATATATATATATATATATATATATATATATATATATATATATATATATATATATATATATATATATATATATATATATATATATATATATATATATATATATATATATATATATATCTATATAAATATATATATGTGTATAGAGAGAGACAGAGAAAGTGAACAAAAAAAACTATTCTTCTTTTTTAAGTATTTAGGTATTACGTTCTTGGATAAGCAGGCATCAAAATATTTTTCTTCTGTAATGGGTGACACTATAAAAGCTCGAGACGAACAAAATATAATCCGGCAAGATATGATTCATCTGATGTTGGAAGCAAGAAAAGAGAAGGATCTGTCTGGTAATACAGGTAAAACCATTTTTAGAGCTGTTCGCTAATATATCTCTCTTTACTTATCCGTATATTTTCTTCATCTTCATATGTAGTCCTAATTGTATACTTATACAACCGCATTTTTATTGTTTTCATTATTTTTGTATATAGATCGCTTCCCCTTTCCCATTTTTCATGGGCCACATTATGTAATAATTTATTACAATTTAAAACAAGAGATTATATTCAAATACCCGGCCAAATACAAGACAAAGTTGCGCAATTAGTATTCCGTTCCATAAAACTTTTGTTACGGAGGAATAATATGATCAGTGACTTTAGAAAACACTTCCCAAATGAGTTTTCAACAAAGTTTATTTCCAATCTTTGTTTTTATATACTAGATAAATTATTAAAGGTAATACACCAGTAATAATTTTCATTCAATCTACATCTTAAGCGGTCCATAGACGGTCAATATTATTGCGCAATAATTGGGTTTGTGCAATATAATTGAACGTCTGTAGGCAGTATTGAAAGGTTGTGCAATAGATTGTACGAAATCAAAATTTGTTGAAATATATTGCGCAACCTGGAAAATACTGTGCCGTCTGTGGGCAGGATTGTGCAATATCCCGTTAGTCGGTATCACCAGGTGGTAGCCAACGCGTCGTGATGGCGGATAAAAAATTGGATAAACAGTTCATTTTCGAATTTATCGAAGTTTACCATGGATTTCCGGCTCTATGGGATGTTAAATGCAAAGATTATACTGGTAGAGAAATATCGCGAAAAATTCCCGGATGCTGAGAAGCAAGATGTTGTCAAAAAAGTAAATTCTTGGCGGACAAACTTCCGAAAAGAACTCAAGCGAATTCGTGATGCTGAAAAGAGTGGTGCAGGTGCAGAGGATGTTGAACCTTTACTATGGTACTTTGAAGAAATGAGGTTTCTTCAATCTCAAGAAACACTTTATGTCTTCAAAGGTATTCCCAGTTCTGAGATACCGTAAGGTTATAGACAAACGTTGACAAAGCAAGGAGTTCATCGAATAATTCACCGTCCATGCGTAAAAAGTTGCGAAAATCATTCGGTTTACATATTCTGAGTTCATTGAGTAATTTTTCGTGGGTGTATTTCTCCCTATCAATAAACTACTGTTCCCATTTCCTTCGTGCCTTCTTTTTCTTCGCACTAATAACGCCCACAGCAATTAAACAACAGAGTTTAGTGTCACTCAACATGACTTCACTTCACAATACCGGCGGGGACTGACAATATTGCCAAGCACATTGTATGTCTGTATTGGTGATTGCGCAAAATATTGCACAACCATCAATATCGCCTCCATATGATTCTATTTATTGTACAAACCCAATTATTGTGCAATAATATTGGAAGTCTATGGGCAGCTGTCAAAATATTGTGCAATCCATATTGCACAATAATATTGACCGTCTATGGGCCGCTTTAGGGAGAATAATCTAATTCTGTTCTAATTTTTTTGAAATTATTTGATTAGTACTCCTAGGGATATGATGTCGGGCCAGCGGATTTTGGTACTTTTTCTAAGATAATATAAAGAAAAGTTTGCGAGTGTTTTACATCATGTATCTTTTTGAACTCATATTTTCACAAGCGTTCATTTGATACTCTATTCGATGACCGTAAAGGTTTTTCTTCATGTACCAGACAAATTATCAAGAGTACATCTATCTACACCTTATGGAGAATGGAGAATATTCCAGATTTTTTCAAAAGTCTTTGGTTACTACTCGTGGAGATAGAGTGGAGGGACAGCAATTTTTTATAATTTTCTTAAAATAAGGTAAAGAAAAGTTTACACGAGTATTAAATCGCGTTTTCACAGCTTTAATTTCACACCGTACTCGATGACCTAGCAATTTTTTTTTTTTTCAATTTTAATTTCACCACCCAAATCTCTTAAGTAAAATTTAACATTTAGAAATATAGGACTGTGATTTAGACATCAATTCCTATATTTGTGATAAGTTTTGATCTTCTATGCCAAATAGTTTCGTAAAAAATCGGGTGTGGCAGACAAACAAACGGACACCCTTCCGTACGGACCATTAAAAATAAAAATATTTTCCCTAAAATACACTTATAATTAAAATTATTAATAATGATCTTCCTAGGGGCATTTATCTAAATCGATCTCCTGAAACAGATAAAGAATATCGCAACATTTACCTCAGACTTTATCCTAAATCAAACGGTAGCGTTCACCTTATAAACAATATGCATACTGATTTTTTTTTATGGGTCTAGCACACGTGCTGCAAGGAAGTCCCTAAAGCGCTACAGGAGCGACACGTGTGCGGAAAAAGCGATTCACGTTGTTCTTAAATCGCTGTAAATTGTACTCGGTGCGAAACACAGTCCAGGGCAAATTACTCCCAAGGGATGATGTTCTCCATATAAAAAGCTGCTTGAAAAGCGTTGTACGAGGAATAATAAGCTGAACCTCATACGGATGTGAAGTATTAGCTCAACGTGTATTTCTAACATGCATCGCTCTGGGAGGAATTAAGCGGGCTACATCCTTCGAACACTTTCCATGAAAAAACTTGTAGAATAGGCTCAAGTCGCCAACCGTTCTTCGATGTTTCAGTGAATCAAGGCCGCCGGTCAGTTAGGGGTCTCCAATCAGACGAACACACACTTATATCGAATACTTGTACGTTACACGTTACGCTAAATATAAAAAATGTAATAAAATTCAGATAGCTATACAATGCTCAACGTAAGTTAATAATTATTACATGTATTAAAGAAAGAAAAACAGTATAGTAACATGATCTTACAATTTAGAAAAAATCAATGTTACAATAGAAAGATCTTATGAACCCACTGTATCGACTCCTTCTTCGTGGAAAGATATCCAACAGACACCCAAGCCTCATCGCCCGTGACATTTCGTGAAAAATAACTCGTTCTCTAACGCGTCCAACAGTTTTTACTATGAGGCAAGGACTGAAATTCATGAGGCATGTATCACTATGTTACCTAAGGCATTCTTTCCTGAATAACTTTGCGAATATTTTTCTGCGCGTTGCTCCAAAAATCGTAAAACCGCAAAACGCAACGAACTCGTACAAAATTTCGTGAAAGCATTGTAGAACAATTACAGAAATTTGTCAATCAAGAAATTTTTTGTATGACGTCACTTTCATAGTTGAGCAAATAACTTAAAAACACACCCTCGTAGAAGTAAACATTGATTAAGAACGCAATATCCAACAGTCTATACACAGGTTCTAGTATCAAAAACAACCGGACGGATTTTTTACGCACATGTAATTCCTAAACACAATATATTAATAAGCATATTAACTTTTTATTCTTAAACTTTGAATTTTTGTGGCTGTTACTTGATGGAAATTCATAACGAATGCAATGAAAGATTGTTTTTGTCAAATTTCCACTTTATTTAGTTTCACAGAAACTGTATGACGCGTTTCGCTATACTATAGCTTCGTCTGATACAAAATGATGTTTGAATATTAATGTTGTTACATTTATACAAATACCCTAAGGTAGATAGGTAATAAAATTAATACTATATGCTAGTGAATATTGCTGGGAAATCCATTCTGAATATTAATTGTATAAATTGAGTAAAGGTGAGTTACCATGGGTCAGACAGGTATCTTTTTGTTCGTTTAAGATGATGTCTGAATTTTTAATTCTATTTATTTCTAAATTTTCTAATAGGTTTAATTTGACGCCTTTGTTTTGTATGTGTAAAATTTTAAATTTATCGTCAAAAAGATGATTTGATTCTGTTAAATGATTACTGTAAGCTGAGTCGCTTTTGTTTTTTAAATAGCTTCTTATGTTCTGAAATCCGAGTTTCGAACGAGCGACCTGTCTAACCTATGTAATTTTTATGACAAGAACCACAATTCAACTGATACACTCCAGATTTTTTTGATCTATTTTGTTTTACTTTTGCGTTATTAATGAATTTTCCTAACGAGTTGTTTGTTCTAAAAGCTATGTTGATATTATATTTGTTTAAGTGGTTTTTAATTTTCTCTCTGACGTGTTACCAAAATAGGTTAAAACATTATATTTTTTCCCTGTGTTGTCTTTCTTGGGGTATACTAAAGAAATAGCTTTATTTTTAATTTTTTGTTTAGAATTGAGTTTATGGTGTCAGGAGAATATCCGTTGTTAACAGCAATTTGTTTTATTAGATTTAATTCTTTGTTAAAATCATCTGCAGATAAGGGGACACTTACAACATACTGTGGTAAGCTGCCAATTTGTGTTGTGGGGGGTGAGCTGAATTTATGTTTATTGTAGTATCTGTATGTGAGAATTTGTGTTTGTTGTAATGTCTGGTTATCGTTAAGTCAAAAAAATTAATTTTATTGTCGACTTCTAGTTCCATAGTGAATTTAATATTTTTATGTATTGCGTTTATATAATTAAAAACATTGTCAAGTTGACGCTCTGTACCATTAATATTCAAACATCATTTTGTATCAGACGAAGTTATAGTATACCGAAACGCGTCAGACAGTTTCTGTGAAACTAAATGAAGTGGAAATTTGACAAAATCAGTCTTTCATTACATTCTTCATTCTTATATAAAAACTTTTTTTACAACTTAGAAACATTACACAAAATTGAGCGATCACATTTTATCTTAATATAAATACTTAGGGTAGGTTTAATATAAACTTAACTTTGTATATTTCTTTCTTCGCAATTTTCGTATCTTTCTTTAAAACAGTACATTCCTGTAAAAAAAATTGTTAATGCGAAATCGTTATTATTTTTAAGAAACACTTAAAAACTAGGCGTGACTTTGGAATCTGTCTCTTTGTCAGCAGCGATCTTTCTTGCCAACGAGGGGCGGCTCTGGAACCCCGAAGCTTTTATGTTATGTGATTAAAAATAACGACTGAACAAACCTCAAAGTTTATCTGTTGCCTCTATTATCCTCTAAGTGATAAGAACTTTAGAACACTTTTTGTTTCTCTTGCAGACGCAATCAATAACTTACGGATTAATTATCCAAGTGACGAAATTGCCAATACCTAAAACAGGCAAGAAGACTTTGCCAAACAACTACCGATTAGTCGCACTGCTTTTAATAATATCGAAAGTTATGGAAAAGACTATCAATCTACAAATTAGCAAGTAGCAATATGGCTTTAGTAAGCAAAGATCGAGAGGAGATCTTCTAACTTACGTAAGGCATGTTCAAAAAGTGCAATTAAACCTCGAGGAGTTGCAGTTGATGTATCCAAGACGTTAGGCAATGTTTGGCATGACGGATTGTTGGTTAGGCTATGCTCTTATAATATGTTTGATGAATTGTGTTTATTGCTCTGATGTTTCCTCAGATAGCGTTCTTTATATGTGATAGTTGACGAATTTCTTTCTAATATCTTCACTATTAACGCCGGTGTGCTCCAAAACTCCATACTAACTGCTACTCTCTCTCTCTCATTTATTTTAACGATCTGCTAGAAAGAACCAGGAAAGCTTTGCAGATGACAGTATGCTTATTTCTTTACTTACTTTAAACTTTCGAACATCAGCTACTTATGCAAATATTCGCAGATGGCAGAAAATCGTTCAACTATACTGGAAGAAATTCTATCTTGGGATGACAGTAATCACGTAAAATTGAGCGCTACAAAAAACTAGGCTGTAGTTTTTGCTGAAGAAGTAAACGTTGTTAAATGTGACATAGTTATGTCGGGACCCTCTATTCCTCTGTCATCTGGGCGTTAATATTGCTTGCATAGCAAAGAAAGCTTCTCAAAAGCTTGGTATATTATTTCGAACTAGAAAGCTTCGCACTCCAAAACAACTGTTAATTCTGTACAAAGCTCAACTTTAATCAACAATGGAATACTGTTCCCATGTATGGAGTCGTACTCCCAAACATACACTGCATTTGTTGTACTCTATTCAGAAGAGAGCTGTCCGCCTGATTGGAGGCACGGAAATTATCTTGATGTCTTAGATAATCAAAGAAGGGTTGGCGACTTGAGTCTATTCTGCAAGTATACGTAATACTTCACATTAGTATGAGGTTTAACTTGTTACTCCTCTTCCTCCTCTTAGAACATCATCCCTTTGGAATGATTTGCCGAGGACTGTATTTCCCACTGAGTGCAACTTACAGCGATTCAAAACCAACGTGAATCGCATATTCTGCATACGTATCGCTCTTGTAGCGCTTTAGGAATTTCCCTGCGGCACGTGTCCTTTGCCTATAAAATAACCGGTCAAGTGCAAGTTGAACTTGCGCAATTAATGTTCCGTACCTTTATTGCTTTTAAAATAAAAAAAATTGTTACGGAGGTATAAAATGATCAGTGATTTCACAAAATACACCCCAAATGAGTTTTCAACAAAGTTTGTTTTCAATCTTTACTGAAAACTGATGCCCTTGAAATTTTTTTTTATATACCAGATAACTTATTAAAGGTAATGCACTCGTGATAATTTTTGTTCAATCTACACCCCGTGGAGAATATTCTAGAATTTTTTAAAATTTTTTTGATCAGTAGTTTTCAAGATAGGGGGGGGGCAGCGATTTTTAAAAATAATACAAAGAACAATATTACATTATATATATATAATATATATATATATATATATATATATATATATATATATATACATATATATATTACTCGTATTTTCACAAGCTTTCATTTGACACGACACTCGATGACCTAGTAAAAAATTTTTTTTTTCACTTCCGATTTCACCCCCCAAAACTCACCCCTTAAGTTAAAATTTAACTTTCAAAACTACACGGCTCTGATGAGGCCATCAATTCCTATATTACTACCAAATTTTAAATTTCTATGACAAATAGTTTCGCAGAAAATCGGGTGTGACAGATAGACAGACAGATGGACAGACATACAGACAGACAGACAGACACCGAAGTCATCTTATAAGTGTTCTGTATGGAACACTAAAAAACACACTGGTATAATTAATATATTATCTGATCTATTCTAGTCTGAAGTTATATTTTCCATTTTCATTGATTTTCGACTTGATTGTTTTGTGTAGTACCGCAAAATATATTAAATATCTTCCAGACAAGTCGTATAGATTAAATAAAATGCCATATGCTTGCATATTATGATTAATATAAAGTTAAAAATATGGGTATAACTTTATTTTCCCAAACAAATCTTTATTTCGAATGGTAGAACGAATCTAAGGTTGTTGCATAATCCTACTTTCTTCTCTCTCTATTTTGAGCATCCTGTACCACAATCTTACATACAGAAAATAAGACTTTTACATAGGGGAACCTTTGGTCAAAAATTGCCTCAAATTACAATAGTCTGAATGTTTAAAAATGAAAAACTTGAAAAACATAATAACTCGAAAAATTAATGAATAAAAATGTTCTCAGGCAATCTTTATATTCATAAAAGTGAACCTTTATAATGTAGGATGGCATCTTAGCATTTGGTGAATATTTAATGTGATTTTTTATAATATTTATCAACGAACTAACTAATCGTTTTATCTAAAATGTATTTATTTCCATAATAGTGGTACACTGACAGTACTTATTTCTGATGAGAGTTATTAATGACTAATCCTTTGAAGTATATTTCTTCAAAATTCGAGCAATTTGTAGTAAGTAAATTTACGACACACAAACACACACACACATACTTCTTTATTAATTTTTATTCTTATATTTTAATGGTTTATCATATCTCAAAGTCTGCGAGACGCAACACCGGACACCATGTTTAAATACCTTCTATTTATTACTACTTAAATAACACAAACTGCATATACATATATCATAGATTTCTTCAACAAAATGAGATTTCATTTCATTTTGTTTAAGAAAGGTCTAATTTAACCAAGGTTGTTACTTACTTAAGATTTCTTGATTGAACCAATATTCTTTCATAGGTAAATCAAAAGCTGTCCAGATTTCGAACCAAGAAATAACTTCACAAGCAATGATATTCTTTTTTGCTGGTTTTGATACTGTTTCAACAGCAATGTGCTTTGCATCATACGAACTGGCTTTGAACAAAGATATTCAAGATCGACTCAGAGGAGAAATAATGGAAATTCAGAAAAATGGTCAAGTAAATTATGACGAATTGATACAAATGAAATATATGGATATGGTTGTTTCAGGTATATATGCAATCAACCTTACTTTTTTTCAATGACCAAGTTTATCGACCATAGCGGTTTCATGATGATCAGTAGATTGGTAAAAACAATTGAAAATTGAAGCCATAGTAACAGTGTTTATTTGTTTTTATAACTTTCCGTGTCGAAACTTGTTCCTTTTTTCCACATATATACATATATATATATATATATATATATATATATATATATATATATATATATATATTATGTATATATATATATATATATATATATATATATATATATATATATATATATATATATATATATATATATATATATATATATATATATATATATATATATATATATATATATATATATATATATATATATATATATATATATATATATAATATATATATATATATATATATATATATATATATATATATATATATATATATATATATATATATATATATATATATATGTCTCGCTAAGACTGGTCAGTCAATAGCTTTTGAAAGTGGAAATGAAACAAGACGAATTAATGAGTTCAAATATATTTATTCTTCAGTAAAATCTCCCCTAAGCTCAATATATTTTTTCCAACGATTTTCCAATTTATTTACCCCATCTCTGAAGTGGTTTTCGGAAGACCTTCAAAATACCCATCTACGGATGCTATCCCCTCATCATTTGTTGAAAAACGCATCCCACGTAGAAATTTTTTTTTTTGAGCTTTGGGAAGAAATGGAAGTCAGAAGAAGCCAGATCTGACGAATAGGATGGATCTTCCAACAATTCATACTTTAATCAGACCAGCTTTGCCGTTGTGAGCAGGCACATGGTCATGATGAAAGATGATTTTTTTCTTCTACAAACCGGGCTTTTCTCAGGAATTTTCTCATCCAACTGGTCCAAAAGGTTACAATAATACTCTCCTGTGATTGTTTTACCGCTTCTTTTGTATCCCAGAAAACAGATGCCCTAATTTTTTTTGACGACTTTGACCACTTTCTGCTTTGAAACTGAACAACCAGGCTCAGTCCACTGTGCAGTTTGTTGTCGCAGTCCAGGTTACTGGTAAACCTAAGTCTTATCCATAGTTACAAAACGGTGCACAAAATCAATTTTATTCTTTGTGAAACGAGCCAAATGTTTTTTAAAAAGTTTCTCTTGAGTGCATTTTTGTTCCAATGTTAGCAAATGCGGCACCCATCTTGTGAATAGCTTTCTCTTAACCAAAACATTAGTTAAGATCTCATGATCCATTGTTAATCGACGGTCTTTCATTACTATATCTTGTATTTGCAAAACAGTTTCTTCAGTTGCTACATTTTGGACGTCCTGCAAGTGGATCATCACTGACGCTTGTACGACCACGTTTAATCTATAGAGTGCATCTACAAAGAATTGGAAATGAAGGAGCATATTCCTTTAATACTTATACTAACTTTGCATCGATTTCAATTGCCGATACACCTTTCAAAACAAAGAATTTTATCACCGATATTCGATATTTTCCATTTTTTTAAAAATTCTCAAACGCGTCTACTTTAACCAGCTGATGAACGACTTGACAGATCGACTTGAAATTTAGAGTGTGTTCATATGATAGATGAAGCGTCAAAACGGTTTTAATATTTGATTCGCTTTCAAAACTTATTGACTGACCTGATCACATTGAGTGTAGGAATTTAAGATCAATGTGAATCGCTTCTTCTGCTTACGAGTCGCACTTGCAGGACGGTGACAATATCCAAAAAAAAACTATATAGTAATATTTAGAATAAATATTTATATTGCATTTATTTGTATTTGTGATTATGTGATTATTATGTTGATGTGAACGAATATATATCTTTCAAATTTTACCTGTTCCAGGCCAAAAATGCTATGGCTTGGTAATTAATATTTAATACAAATATGTCTTTATAAAGATTCGATTTCTTGTTCGTGAGCTTCAATACATACTAAAACGAAACAAAAAAAAGTGACAGATACACAACATAAATAGGAAATTAAGTCATACGTTGTTGCATATAAGTGCGACAATTAATTTTTGGAGCTGATACTGACTTTCGATTTTAGGATAAAATATTGAACACATGACTGAGACACGATATTTGATTTAACAGTCAAATAATTTCATTTTAGAAATGATAACTTGAAACAAAGGACTGGAACTAAATTTCACGAACTTATTATAAATTGCACAAATACGTTTCAAATTATAAAAAAGAACAGTTTATAACAATAATTGATTATCAAGAACACAAGTTTTTGAATGGCATTGACCTTTTATGGATGACAAAGCTTTAAGGCTATAAACAAACCAGAAGACTAATATTCATTTAAATAAGAGAAATGTTTAACAGAGTTCATGAATCGTCATCGACAGCGCAATATTGCAGGGAAATTTTACGAATCTCTAGTAGTAAACCTGTCCTGAAATCAATGGTATATGTTCTTTTCATCTGGCCCACAAATAAAGCGCCAAAGTGTAGAAAAAGAGCAAAAATCATTACGAAAAGCCAAAAAAAAAACAAGGAAAAATCAAAGCCACATCTATCGTTTTCTACGATAGCAATGATTCACCTTGAATAGTTTTTAACTTGTCGAACTATTGATGGAACTGAAATTAGTGTCACATCTGATGGGTAAAAATCATTATGTTTTATCTAATGGTTATGATCCAGACTAGCAATTGTTATACCATGATGTACCCGGCCACAATTTACTTATTGTTCGTCAATTCTTGACTGAAAATCAATTCTGTGTTGAACTTGTTTTAACATCTTGTGATTTTTCACTGCGCAAAAATTAAAACAGATGTAAAAGATTGCTCAATGATTATTTAAAAGCTAGAAAATTCATTTAAGGCACTATTAAATAAGTGTAAAAAATATTTTGAATTAGAAGAATATATTGTATAAAAAAAAGAGAAAACTAAAAAATATTGTTTCTTGTTCCATTTAATTTTTACCTCACCAACCAGGAAAGTTAATAGTCCAATGCGTATTAAATCACTGACTGATGCAGAAAAAAGGAAATTTATAATATGTTCTAATCCTCTGTCGATTTAGTATAATAAACTCCAATAACTTATTTGTTCTTATACCAAATTACTATTTCTTGCAGAAACTCTCAGGAAATGGCCACCATTTTCAGCTATGGATCGACTATGTACTAAAAAATACATAATTGAACCTGTTAAAACAGATGAAAAACCTCTGACTATATTACCAAAACAAGAAGTCTGGATACCAGTCTATGGAATTCAAAGAGATCCAAAATATTTTCCAAATCCAGATAAGTTTGATCCAGAGCGGTTTTCGGATGAAAATAAAAATAACATTGTGCCTTACACATTTTTAGCGTTTGGTGTAGGTCCAAGAATTTGTATTGGAAATAGATTTGCTCTAGTAGAAATTAAAGCTCTACTGTTTAACTTATTATTAAATTACGAAATAGTACCCACCAAGAAGACTCCAATACCACTTGTGTTAGCGAACGATTTTTCCCAAATGCCTCAGGATGGATTTTGGTTAGGTCTGAAACGTATTAAAACTTAAGACCTTGAAGTTACTGCTGCCATACCTAGATTATATATATATATATATATATATATATATATATATATATATATATATATATATATATATATATATATATATATATATACATATATACATATATATTTATAAATATTATTATACGTTTTATTTTTTGTATACAAATAAATAAAATCTACTCTCCACATTTACAATTTTTTCCCCATTTGCGAGAGAACCTTCAACCAAAACAAGACATTAGTGAACATATAAAGAATTCTTTTAAAAGAAGTCTCAGTTGAAACCACAAAACAGTTGGTCCTATATGTTAGGCTGTACTATAGATACTAGAAATTTGAATTTTTTTAAAATACTTTGGTATTTCGGAATATTTGGCACAATGATATAACAATTACCACCATTACACCAAATATTTAATTTTTGGACTCGATATGTATTTCATTCCCCATGTTAGTATCATCAGGAGAGATGACTTACCGCTCGTGTGCAAGAAAAAGAAGTATTTAGTCTAGTGGTGATAACTGTTGTGTACTTTCAGCCTAACTAGGTTAGTTACACTGTTAACCTAGTAAAAAATATATATTTTTTTACTTATCTTGACTTTTCCATAATTTTTTTGGTATTTTGTATCGTAAAAAGTGATAAAAAATACCGAATAGGGTTGGACAAACAACAATTTGTTTGTTAATATAAGGGTTTCCCAAAAGTAATGCCCAAAGTGCTCTACCGTGCGTTAAACGTAACCTAGAGTACTCGTTCAAACAGCAGTGTGTACCTTAGAATCTATTTAACAGATGCAGATGAAAACAACGTGGGTTTGGAGTATTGGTAAAATGTAGGAAGCCAAGGAAGAAGACGTTCGAAGTTCTTCAGAAAACGTTAGTGCAATCAAGTAACCTGCGTACATTTAAATTGAAATTTTCTAAACTAGTTTAACCGAACACTACAGTCACTACAGAATACTATAAACTCTTCTTGTAAAAGATATTGCGTCCGAAACATCTAAAAGAAAACGTTTTGGAAATTTGGAACGTGATGTTGCTATTTTGCATGACAATGCCCGCTCGCATATGGTACCACTGTATCGAACCTTTGGAGAAATATGAGTGGAAATGCATCCCCCACTCTCAGTATAACCCAGATTAGAATTCGCCCAATTTAAATTTATTTCCAAAACTGAAAAAATCCTTAAGAGGGGTCCGTTTTCTATCCTTAGAGGACTTGCGAGTAAATCAAGGGATAACCTCAAGAATCCGGGAGCTGCACAAAAACAAGTAACTGAACGGCATTCAATCACTTTTATGATGCAGGCAAAAATGTGGAGGAATATTATATTGAAGGCCTATTATATTATATCAATAAAGTTTTTTTTTATGGGTCTAGCACACGTGCTACAGGGAAGTCCCTAAAGTGTGGAGCGGTATGTTGCTCTAGATCCAAATGCCCATTACTTTTGTGGTAACCCTCCTATATAAAAAAATATATAAACCATGTAGCTGCAGTAAAGGTGTAATGGTATAATGGTTAAATAGTTATGAGTAATATTAGGAAATATTTGAATTTATTTTAATTTTAAATACAAAATAAGTGAAATAACATGAATTTTTATTTAACTAAGGTAATATATATTATAGGTAGCAGTTGTTTGCAGAAATGCAAATAACGTCAGTGGCAGCATTACCGCGTTGTTTAAAAGCGCCGTGAAATACAAAAATGTATGTTTCGGCACTTGGATAACGGTGGCGGGTATTACGACATCCTCGCCAATATCCTTGGGATAAGGAAAAAGGGTAAAATCCCTACTAAGGTGGAGAGGAGAGCGATAAAAGAAAAGAAGCTTAAAAGGATCTATGCGATATGTATTGTGATGGATGAATTATTTCCATAGGGCCTTAATCACTTGATTGATATTCAAATGCGATCAATCGTCATTGTTAAGTTAAGAATGTATATATATATATATATATATATATATATATATATATATATATATATATATATAAACACCTACTATAAGGATCTCTATAGGTCCAAAACAGCACCCAATGAAGAACAAAGAAAACGGACTGACAAGAAAATACAAAATATAGGTTCGGAAGAACTGTAGAGGAGGTCAATAATGCACTCAAGAAGTGAAGCGTAAAAAAGCAGCAGGCCCTGATGGTATTTTATCGGAAATGGAGGCCGGAGAGGACTTAAAACAAGAACTGGTCAAAGTATTCAACACGTGTCTAGAAACTGGCAAAATACCAACATTGTGGCATACATCAGAAGTAATACTTCTACACAAAAAGGGAGACATCAGAAAGTTGGACAATTACCGCACGATTAACTTACTATCTCATATTTATAAACTTTTTACTAAAATCATCTCCAATAGTTAGATTCCTACCAGCAATGCGAACAGGCTGGTTTTAGATCTGGCTATAGTACACGCGACCTCTTACACACAATGAGAAATATCCTAGAGAAGAGCAATGAATACAATTTTGAACTTTATATAGCCTTCACAGACTATGAGAGGGCTTTTGATTCTGTCGAAATGTGGGTCAATCATCAACGGCTTGAACAACTGGAGGATTGATTCTAGATACACTACCCTACTCAAGGATATACATGAAAACGCAAAGATTTACATAAAATCTAATACAGGACAAATACGTATAGGAAGAGGCGTAAGACAGGAAGATACTATCTCTCCTAGGTTATTTATTACAGCTCTAGAGGATGTATTCCGCCAACTAGATTGGAAAAGAAAGGGCTAAAAATAGATGATGTGTATTTGAGTCATTTAAGGTTCGCCGACGATATTGTAGTCATCAGTAGTAATCCACCTGAATTACAAGAAATGGCAAATGAGTTAAATTACTACTCAAAGACAATTAGTCTTTGAGTGGTAATGATGATGGTGTGATGAATAAAAGTAAGTAACCAACACTAATAACAACATAGTTATAAATTTGGAAGGAACACGATCGACGATCGATGGACCAAGCGAACATTAGAATGGAGACCACGAGAACAGAAAAGGAGGACGTCCCAAATCAAGATGGCGGGATGACATACAGAGGGTTGCGGGCATTGGATGGATAACAACAGCTGCAAAGAGATTAAGATTGAAATTCAGGGGTAGGCCTACATCCAGCACTAGATAGAATTAAGCTTATAGTATATATATATATATATATATATATATATATATATATATATATATATATATATATATATATATATATATATATATATATGTATATATATATATATATATATATATATATATATATATATATATATATATATATATATATATATATATATATATATATATATATATATATATATATATATATATATATATATATATATATATATATATATATATATATATATATATATATATATATAATATATATATATATATATATATATAATATATATATATATATATATATATATAATATATATATATATATATATATATATATATATATATATATATATATATATATATAATATATATATATATATATATATATATATATATATATATATATATATATATATATATAGATTTTGGTTATTTCTTGGTATGACTAGTAGATCCTTACATGTTGTAGAGATATTAAGTGCATCATCCCGCTTATTTAGTTGTCCATTCTTTTCGATTTTCAAAGCTTCTCTGACTAGGCGTGTTTTATAATATAAAATAGAGGCTATTTGTTTAGATCCCTCAAAATTGATGTTGTGACCAGTATCATGATGATGCTAAAAAAGACCTGATTTTCCAGTTTTCTCTTGTTCTTGGAGTTCCCCAGGATGTCTGTTAGCGTATTTTGTGGTTTGTATGTTGTGCCTGTGTTGTATTTTCTTAGGACTCTTCCAATCCTATCTGTAACTCCTTTCACATACGGTAAGAAGACTCTACTTTGGTTAAGGTTCCGTTCTTCTGTCCTTGTCTGTGGATGGCGGTGCCTTGCAAATGCTCTATGTATGAACTGATTTTTATATCCGTTTTGCTTAAGGGCCCTAGTGATTTCTCTTGTCAGGTTCGGTGAGTCGGTATGATCTCGATACGAGGGTATTGGCTATCGACTGAATTTGGGATGGATGGTGGTGTGAGCCAGGGTTTAAATATCTATTGACGTGAGTGGGCTTCCGGTAGATTGAGTATGAGTTGACCGTTGTTTTTTCGAGTTACGAGTACATCAAAGAAAGGGAGGCTTTTTTCTTCTTCTACCTCTAAAGTGAACTGTATCCGGTGGTGGATTCTGTTTAAATAGGTCAGAAAAGTGTCTAATTCGTTTCGTCCATGGAGCTAAATTATAAAGATATCATCAACATATCGTTTCCAGAGATTCAGTCGGAGTGATGAGTTTTTGAGTGCCTTTGTTTCAAAATACATCATATAAAGGTTGGCTATTTACTGTTGTAAGTGAAGATCCTATTTGCCTTCCATCTGTTTATATATCTGACTGTTGGGGACAAAATAGATATTTTTTAGACAGTGTTCCGTTAGTTCTACAACATGAGCTGGAAAATTTTCGTTCGTTGTATAGTGTCTACAGTGTCCACTGGAATACTGGGATAAAGTGAAAAAGTATATCTATATATATATATCTATATATATATATATATATATATATATATATATATATATATATATATATATATATATATATATATGTATATATGTGTATATCTGTCTGCTTCTGTTTTTTTTATCTGCCATTCGGGCAATATGCTTAGCCCATCTCAGTTTACATTAGGATATGTGTTTGATAATATCTCGGGCTTTTATTTCCCTTTTCATTATTCTGGTGATATTTTGTCATATCTTAGTAATGGCATTTTCCATCCTTTTCTGCGCTGCTGTTGGAATCTGAATAACTATAAATAATAAATATGGAATATAATGTGACTTAATGGTTGTAAAGAAATAAGTTGGCTATATTATAATAGCTTCAGTGAGTAAAAATAAAATGTAGGTGTGAGCATGTAAATAGTTATTGTGTGACGTACACTGCTGGCATAAGAGTACCCCAACAACTCGTGGTTCCTTTACCGAATGAACAATAACGTTCACGAAACAAACATCTAAATGTTTATATTTAATTACTGATAAAAATTGTGAATAAGTCTTTCAAATATTATTAAGTCTTAGTACTCATGAAAATATTTTCATCAATTTATTTCGAATGCGCAGATCTATAAAAAACAGAATTTTATTTGGTGTTTTAGGTGAGTTGGTAGATGTTGTGGTTACTCTGCTGGCCCTTTTCCGGTTACTTAGTAAGTAATCCAGTTATTCTACAGAATTTTCCGGTTATATGGTCCACAGAAATTTCGTGGAAGAATAATCTAAGCTCATTTAAACTTTGTAAAAAATATTTTATGATAAGAATTGTCTAGAAATTTAAAATATTTTTGAATATAAGGGACTTCGCCAAAATATTGTGAAATAATTATGCAGTTAATTTGTATTTCATAATGCTTTTTAACTATGTAATTTCGTATAGACCTAAATTAAATATTTTTCAAATTTTTGGCATTTGAAAAATAATATATTTTACAACAGGCTGTAGCAACTAAATCGTATAATTACGAGACAAATAACTTACATGTTAATATAGTTATTTATTCTGTGTTCAAAGGCACTAGCAGTTAAGTAAAAATGCTAATTTAGTTATCAATATAAATGTTCCGTTTTAGCTAATTAGATTAACAAGAGAATATATGAGTTTATATAAAAGCTGTTACCTGTTAAATAGGAGAATGCAAAGTTATTATTAATTCCCTCGCTAAAGTGATGCACTGTGTTCGTGAAAAAATTACCTTCCTAGACTTTTGTGTGTCCCTATGTTTTTGGGTCCCTAGATCACGTTTTATGTGCATAAAATAGAATAAATGAAGGTTTAAATAATAATAAAATTTATTAAATCTCTTGATTGACAAATACACTACCGTCAGAAAGTATTTGCCCAGTCTCAAGACCACAAAAATCCAGATAATATATATTTTTTTTAATTTTAATGAATTATTATTTATTTTCACATTATTTACAGTGTAGAAAATCAGAAAAATTCATGATTTTCCAGGATTTTTCTCATCTTTGTTTTTAATTACTGCTTTACAGAGTTTCGGCATTCTGTCCAGTAGTTTCTTCTTCAGTTTTTCTTCGGTTATTTTAACCAATTATGTTTGTAAAAGTTCCCACAAGTGATTTTCTGATGTTGGTTTGAGTTTTCGAACACACATGTCCAAATGGTCCCACAGCAATTCGATTGGGTTCAAGTCGGATGATTGTGGAGGCCAAGTCACCACTTCCAGGACGGCATCGGATTTCCATTGGTCCAAAAGTTTTCTAATTTGTTTAGCAGAATGTTTAGAGTCGTTGTCATGCTGAAAAATAAATTTCCCCTGAAAAAAATCTCTCCCAGAAGGAAGCATCTGAGTTAGCAAAATTTCTTGATACTTTTTTTTTCGCATGATTCCTTCTATCCTAAAGATTTTTCCAACTTTACCGTTGCCAAAATAATCTCAAACCATTACTAAACCTTCACCATATTTTACTGTAGGTAACTGACAGGCTTCCAACATCCTCTCTCCAGCTGACCGCCGCACGTAAACTCGTCGAATTGAACCGAAAATTCCGAATTTAGTTTCGTCACTCCAAAGGACGGAATTCCATTGTTCTGATATCCAATTTTCATGTTCTCGGGCCCATTTTAAGCGTTTACGTTTATTCACTTGCCTAAGAAGTGTTTTCTTCACTGCAACTCTCCCGTGTAGTCCACCTTCTGCTAACCTGTTCTTCACGGTTGTCACGCTGATGGGGGTAGGCCGCTCCAGGTTACCATAACTTGAGATGTAATTTCAGGTGCGGTTAAGCGGCGATTCGCTTGTTGAACATTGTTATAGCTCTGTCTTCTGTGGGAGTCGTTTTCGAGGCCTTCCTGAACGATTTTTGGTTGAGAATTCCCTGTTCCGCAGAATTTTCTTTTACGATGTAATCCACCGTTCTCCTTGGCATATCACTAGCGATTTGTCGACTCGAGTTACCATTTTGATGTCTCGCAATTATCAGAGCCCGATTTTCAACGGAACCTTCTTTCGTTTTTGCCATTTTCACAAAATAATTGAGCTTGTATCAATGACAAAGTACTGTTTGCGAATGGTTAATTTTCAAAAAGGCAATGGTAATTATAGCATAGTTTTTATCATAGAATGTCACTAGGAATTTTCATAATCCCTAGAAACTTGAAATGAGTTCTTACTTCAACTGGAATTCTCAGAAATCGCCTCAAAGCGATTATCATGCAAAAATTGGAAATTTGTTCTAATTGGTTTTTAATTTGTGATTTGACCAAAAAGGGCCTATCTAAACAATTTTATGATGGACACTTCTTAAGAACAATAAATTTACCTAATATAATAATAAGGTTTAATTAGGTATTAAAGTTTGGCAGCTACACTGGAATTTCTAGGTGGGCAAATACTCTCTGACGGTAGTTTATAATACTCATAATTCTTTAACTAACCTACGTATGTATTTGTAAGACGTTTCCCAAATAAACAGTATTTTTTAAAAGCACTTTAGTTTTTAAATTCTGAATTACATCATTGGTTGATTAAATTAAGCGTCACGGTAAATAGAGTTTATTTATATACGCCTTTAAGGGTCCTAAAACTTAAGAACAATTTATTCAAACTATATGATTTATATTTTTAAAATTTTAGCCACATTACTTCAAAGCTTACTTTGACCTGTCCAATATAATCCTATAAACACACAAACCTAAATTATGTGTACTCATACTTAGGTCAATTATTTACAGGAGGATTTACTGATAAATTAGCTCAATTTACTCGTATGGAACTGTGTGCCACCGAAGTGATCTTATAAGTGTTCCGTACAGAACACTTATAAGATCACTTCGGTGCCTGTCCATCTATCCGTCCATCTGTCTGTCACACCCGATTTTCTCCGAAACATTTTGACAAAAAAAGTTGAAATCCTCATCAGAGTTAAATTTTGACTGACGGGGTTGGGGAGTGAAATCTGAAGTGAAAAAAAAAAATTATTAAGTTATGGAGTGGTGTGTCAAATGAAAGCTTGTAAAAACACTGGTTCAAAAATATATATAATGTAATACTTACGCACACTTGTATTATTTTTAAAAAATCGCGAAAAGTCGCTATCTCCCCTTTATCTCGAAAAGTACTGATCTAAAAATTTTGAAAAAATTCTGGAATATTCTCCACAGGGTGTAGATTGAACGAAAATTATCAGGTTTTACCTTCAATAATTTATCTGATATATAAAAGAAACAAAAATTTCAAGGTCAGTAAAAAACTTTGTTGAAAATTTATTTGGGATGTGCTTTGTGAAGTCATTGATCATTTTATACCTCCATAACAAAAATTCTTATTTTAAAGCAATCAACGTAGGGAACACTAATTGCGCAAGTCCAACTTGCACTTGACCGGTTTTTATTATTATTCCTTACTGTTGACAGGAAATATCAAAAATTACGGGCTACTAATATCGCTGCAAAAATCATCCCACACGAAACATCTGAAGGTAATATCATATTTAATTTAACAAAGTTTTCCCATAGACGCTGGTTCTAATCCGGCGCTAGCGGTTAAATATTGTGACGTTCCAGATATACAAGGTTAATGACTGGCCCAAAGCCAAAAAAAAGTTGATAACTTGTCAAGGATAAGGTATTAAAAGTATAAATTATTTCCTTTGATTCAGGACTCACAAATAAATGCAGGTTTATCAAATTAGCTACGTTGCGATTTTCAAAACCTTGTTATAATAACACTATATAGCAGTTGTCACCACTACACCAAAAACTTTGTGTATGCTCTGGACGCATGCTTCATTAACCATATTAGCATCACAAGTAACGATGAATGACTCCAATATTTAAAACTAGATTACTTGTAACAAGTTCGTGATTATTCAAGCGAAACTGACCAATACTACAAACCTTGCGATACCTCCAGGAGTTACTTACAATGAATTACCTATCTCGACAATGAAATTTTTGATGAATACTTAATTTGGTCAAATTTTATCCGAAACAAAATTATTTTCAAGGTAACAATCATTTTATTGCAAGAAGGCACAGCTATGTTGCATTTTTTATCCCTTTTTATGGCCAATTTATTTGTGGTTAGGTTTCAAAAAGAGATCAGTCCAGAATTTGATGATATATTCGTGATTTATAAAATAAGAAAAATCAAACGAGGATGATTTTGTCTTTAAGTTAAATGACTAATAGGACATTATTAAATTAATTTAATTATAGAATTGAGAACAAAGAACAGAATAAATAAAATAAAATAACCGAAAACTTTAGGTTAAATATGACATACAGTCAGATGGATATTATAAAAGTGGCCTTATATAAATCGAGTTTTACAGTCCATTGTACTACAGTTTTCTTGTAGGTTCTAGAAATTATAAAATATAAAAGTGGCCTATATATACAGTCCATTGTTTTTTTATGAAATGAAAATAACCCTTATCATCTCCGGTGCTACCATTCAAATCATTCGGGATCTTGTTGCAACTAAGGTTCACTTACTTCAATGCCATTAATGTATCTAATCTTAAGCTTATTATTATAATTCGGGATAGCTTGTGCTTCCAAATAGAAGCATAAGCTATCCCTATATTATTAAATAATAATCTAAATAGATTACACAGGCCAACAAAAAACTTTTTAAACCAATACATCTAAATGTTATGTATTTTTTGGTGCTGAAACCGCATCTGGTATCAGTTTTTTTGTATCACCCACAGTTCTCTCACAATATGACATCGATTAAATTTCAAAATAGGAAAAATTTGATTCATAAAAAATAAAAACTTAAACCGTACTTTTACATGATTAGGCTTTTATTTGATGTTCCAGATTCCAATAAATATTTTTCTTTCAGCCTAGAACCAAACAATTCTGCTTTTTCCTTAGTCAAACCCAAATGTCGCACTAAATCATTTAACTTAGCTTGTGTGAACAACTGTGGTTTTAAATTTTTTAAAGAACATTTACACTCATCATCATCCGGTCGCCTTTCATTAAATTCTGGACTGGACTGTAAAACGTAATCAGTAGACTGAGGTGACTCAGGGTCCATGTCCTACCGGCTGATTAGCTGAAGTAAAGTTAGGATAGACAATTACTTTCTTATTTTTGGAGTTATATCCAGAAATATCAACGCTGCAAAAATAACAATCATTTTAATGATTTTCTTGCTCTCTCCATACCATGGGTACTGCAAATCTAAAAGCTTTCTTTTCTTTCTTATACCATTTCCTAAGATCCTCGACACAGACATAACTTATATACTTTGTGAGGAGCCCAACATTTTTCTTGATTACCGATTGTTGGGAGAGTTTTTACAACCACAATTAACCATACTCTGAGTGTGAATTAAAGCACATGGGTTAAACACTGCAATGCAAGGTTGTATTAACTGGAAGAAAACAAACAGCTGTGACATTTATCGGAACTGCCAACCTAATAACATTTGATTTAACTGCCAACCTAATAACATTCGAATGATAAAAAATAAACTTTTTGCATTTTGAATATTAAAATGTGAAAAATTGGTGGGTGATATGACTTTTTTATTATTATTTTCGGACGGACAAACATAG
This sequence comes from Pachyrhynchus sulphureomaculatus, assembly GCA_019049505.1. Lineage (NCBI taxonomy): Eukaryota > Metazoa > Arthropoda > Insecta > Coleoptera > Curculionidae > Pachyrhynchus > Pachyrhynchus sulphureomaculatus. Next base: position 54,112,214 of record CM032455.1, read on the forward strand.
GAATCAGGTAAAATTATTAAAAAAGTTTTTTCATCGTTGGCCTGTGTTATTATTTAATCTGAACATTAAATAGTGGAATTCTCATAATAGAAGATTCTTCAGTATAAGTTATCCAAGATTTCTCCAAGCATATCCAATTTTTCTTGAGATCATTACTAGAAAATATACTTTTTGCTGAGAAGTCAACTTTCGACCTTGTACAACTTACGTATTTTAATAATACATGGTGCTCTACCAAATCTTTCAAAATTTCAACCTGTACGCTCTGAAGTGAAAAACCAAGCACAATTAATAAGATAAAAAGTTGACAACGAATCTTAACTTGATAAATAACTTCGGAAATACTTTCTTTGAATACAGTTTCACAGATGTAGATACATAAAGCATACCTAATAATTGGAATGAAATAGAAGCAAGAAATAAAAACATTTACCTTTTTAAGGCGTAAAACTATTTGGTTGTGTGCGTAAATATTTTGAGAGCTCACTATGATTGCACTCTCAGCACTAAAAAGGGTAAAGAATCATTGACGGTCTTTAACAACAACGCCCAAAATACGAATTATAATTTATTATCGATTGATTAATACATTTTATATTGTAAATATCACATACTGTCCTGGAAAATTACATGGGAAGAATTGAATTAACTTAAATATATGTAATTTTAATTGATTGTAAGTAATAATATTTAGACATAATTGTCTCCTAGTAACAATTTTAAAACGTTAATCCAATTTTTTAAGCAAAATGTAATAAATAAATAAAATATCAATGAAAAAACTCATAATTATTCAAAATTGCGAATTTATTGGTTCTTACAAAACAAACGAGTTCTAGTGTCTAAACTTAACTAAAGAGTGACTTTAGATGTTGAAGCGTGGCACTGCATGTCCTCAGCATACTTTTCATAAGATGGTACGTAATTACCGAGTGCTAATCGCAAGCATGATGACATATGTTCGTCAGTTAGTCGATTGCGATATTTTGACTTAATTATCTTCATTTCAGAAAATGCAGACTCGCACAAGTAAGTTGACCCAAACATTGCCGTCAGTCGAAGGACGATTTGCCTTAGATTCGGATATTTATCTTCAGAAATAGAACACCAGAATTTTGTATCAGATGCTGTGGCTTTGAGATGTATATCTGATATAATCTGCATTAACTCATTTTCAACAGAACATGAGTCCATGTTAAACTGACTTGCTATTTCAGTAGCTAATTCCTCAATGTTTTTACACGAAAAAGGATAACTCATATATGATGCGATATTTGCCAATTTACTGAAATCATAAAAACGTATTTCGAATTGGCCCAAAATATTTGATAATTCTGCCTCATAAATATCATAATTCAACTGGGGAATCCTTGCTTTCAAAGACGGAAAATTTTTCAGATCCTTTCTTTTCATTTGATCTATGATAAGTTGCAATTTACTTTTGAATGCGTTTATTGCGCTAATCATCTCAATAATAGTTTTTCCTTTACCTTGAAGCTCCAAATTAATGGTGTTTAAATGCATCGTGATGTCTGTCAAAAATGCCAAATCAGTCAGCCATTTTCCGTTTTTCAGCATCTGAGTGTCATCACCTCTTTCGTTCAGAAAAGCTGTTATTTCGGGCAATAATTCTTCAAACCTTTCTAGGACTTTTCCGCGACTCAACCACCTGACGTCCGTGTGAAGAACTAAATCAGTGTGTTCAGCTGACTCACTATCTTCAAACTGCAATTTAAAGAGCCGTCGTTGCAAGCTACGTGCACGGATAGAATTCACAATTTTTATTGCAATGCCCATAATCTCCTCCATGTTTAGAACTTTTGAACACAAAACTTGTTGATGTATAATGCAATGGAAGGAGAAAAATGAAGGGAAATCATCATTAGCTCGACACAATGCCACAAAACCGTTTTCGTTTCCAGTCATTGCTGGTGCTCCATCGGTTGTAATGCACACTAGTTTTATATATTGGTAGCTTGTAGTTTGTTACAAAATTGAAGAAAACGTCATATATATCTTCGCCACGGGTCTTTCCTTTCAGAGGAATCATTGTCAAAAACTCTTCCTTAGCCTAAATGTCATTGAATACCATTCGAATAAAAATACACAGCTGGGCAGTGTCTGTCATATCGGTGGATTCCTCGAACTTTAAAGAAAAGTATGTACATTCCATGATATCATGTTTTAGTTTATCTGCCATGTCCTGACTCATGAATTCAACACGCCTTTTGATAGTCGGATGAAATAATTGAAGTTCTCTAATAGCAGACATAATCTCTGTTTTATTTTTAAAATCTCCAAATAAAGTCTCACCCGTTTCAATAAATGCTTCCTTCACAACCAATCCATCATCAAATGGTTTCTTGTGTTTCGCTAATATATGAGATATTTTAAATGAATCGATCGTTGCAGCTTTTGATTGTTTGGCTGGTCTTGTGAACATGGTTTTTTTCTTTTTCCAAACAAGTTATCAAATCACGTACTTTTCGTTTTCTTAATTGACTCTGTGACGGAAAATCCTTTTCATAGTTTTTATGAACCGTTTTATGATGCCTCTCTAAGTTCCCACGCTTAGGTATTGCAACTGACGCACGGCAAATGAGACAAATGCACTTATCCTTTACCATACAAAAGAAAAATTCTTCCTCCCAATCGTTATTAAAATGATAAGTTTTACTTTTCTTCACCGCACTCATTTTGGACTATTTATTAATAAAACTTTGTATCGATGTATCGCCTTCAAGTTACAACTCAGACTGACTCCGATTCCTGCAGGCGCAACATATATATCGGCGCGAACGAAGTCTCGAATGTTCCCGTCAAACACGCCGCCCGAAGTTTCTAGAAAAAATCGGCGGGATCAAAAACGCGGCTTTTCTTTGACAAGTACCGCGCGTTTCTTTGATAAAGCCGCCTTTTGCCGCTAGCAGGGGGTTATTATGATAAAAGAAAGTGATGAGGGGGTTATTCTGGCCTAATTGTGGATCGAATAAATTTTAGTAGTTTATTCATTACATTTTGTTTTAGTTACCTCATACAAAATCTGTGAATAGTTCTATATCGGAATTTTTTTCTCGAGGTCGACTTAAAAAGCACGCGCGATCGACTTGTCGATCGCGATCGACCGTTAGAGCACCCCTGCTTTAGAGTGTATGTCGTTGATAGCTCACTTACTCATAATTCGCTATGTGCTTCGATGAGTGTAAAATTGCAAACGATTTTAAATACGCAATTTCATTAAACGGGTTGATTTAAAGTAGTTGATCAATAATATTATTATATTTAGATTAAAACGAACATGAAAATACGAAGTGAAAAGTAGAAACACAAGGAAAATTAGGACAATGCTAATTTAGTGGAAAATCAATTTAATAGTAGAGTACGTTTCTTCCTTCTTGCAGAGTCATCAGCTATGATGAATATTTCACTACATTAAATGGAATTCAATATTTGTATTTAATTACTTCAAAAAATGTATACAAGTTTCAAACATTGGGTCCCTTAAAAATAATAATAACAATATGGAAGTATAACCATCAGTTAGAATATAACGTCGTAATCTAGTCTATTATTAAAGTCTGATATCTTGTGAGTTCGCTGCCGGTTGATACCAATAAAGTGAAGTATTTTTTTTAGATTTTTTTCTGCAGCTTGATCTGAATTGGCTGCATGCATTGTAGGTACGAGAAAAAGTCCACAATCAAATTATCATTAGTGTTGTTAGTGCCCATAATAACGAATTTTTGTTAGCCTGTGACTGAGGGGATGCGATCTATAAACACAAAAATACAAATTGTTAGTTTATTAAAGGAAGTGATATTTACTTTTATAGCTCTACCCAATATAGTGTTGAGTTTTAAAAGTTATAATAATCTCTAACCAAATTTATATATTACTTACCTATGCATCTCACATATTACACTAGGTTTGGTTTTATCCTTGTTGGGCCTTATCTCTATATCCAGCGCTGGTCGCTCATAACTGGATACACGCCTCCTCATTCTCTCCAACTCTTTCTGTGAAGTGCTATGTTGGGTCATCCCATCCTTTCCGCTTTCCTAACGTCATTATACAATCTTAGTATGGGCCGTACTGGATTTCTCTTTTCGTCTCATAGTTTCCATTTCGTCC
>CM032455.1:54116444-54367331 GCA_019049505.1 Pachyrhynchus sulphureomaculatus
TAATTGCCTTTCTTATTACGCCTATTTCTATTAACTACTATGGTTGGTTTTTTTCCACTTCATAGCCGTACAGGCATTTATAATATTTTTTTTTCATCCGAAACATAATTAATTTTTATTAAAGTTTGTGTTTAATTTTCTTTGTAATACTCTTAAGCTTTTCTTTTCTGCAATTTTTTTTCTACCATATACCCTGTATTTCTTCTTATGTCTTCTTTTGTGTTTTCTCTTACAATTTTATTTAATTCGTTATGTTATATTTCTTTCTTGTCTCAAAACTCCACATTTATTTTCAAAAATTAGTGAATCATCCCGCCATGAGCGCCGAGGTCTTCCCCTCTTTCTTCTTCCAATTGGACTCCATTCTGTGATTTTTTTAATCCACCATCTGTCGTCGCTTCTCCTTACGTGACAATACCATTTCAATCGTTTTTCTTTTTATGGCATGTACTGCCTCTTTTGTTATTCCCATTCGCGCTCTTATTTCCTCGTTCCTAATTCTATCAGTTCGGGTCACCCTACAACACCTTCTCAAAATTTCCATCTCTACCGCGTTTATTTTTGATTTATATTTCTTGTTAATGGTCCATGTTTCTGACCCGTATGTCATGATACTTTCAATGATTGTTCTGTATATTCTTGTTTGCTTTCGTTAGGTGCTTATCTCATAATATTGAGTTTAACTGTCTGATGCAGATTCTCGGTTGTCCCAGTCTCGATTTCATTTCTTCTTCGGATGTTGCTTCTCTTGTTATTATGGTGCCCAGGTATTTAAATTTTCCAGTTCTTTTAATTGTTACGTTCTCTTCAATTTCTAGATCTTCTATTTCTCTTGTTTTAGTTGTTAGGTATTCCGTCTTATTAAAGTTTATGTCTAGCTCAGCTTTATCATATTCTTCCTTCAGTTTCCTCACCATATAGCTGAGATCTTCTTCTACCTGTGCCATGACGACTTGGTCATCTGCGAAACTCAAGCTGTATAAGTAGTAGTCTCTTACTGGGACTCCCATACCTTGACATTTATGCTTCCAGTTTTTTAAAGTCTATTCCAGGTAGATTTTAAACAGTGTTGGAGAGGTTGTACACCCTTGTAGTAGTCCTTTCGTTATTTCAATTTTGGCCCCCAACTTATTACCAATTTTTACTCTGTTAATATTATTTCTATATATCGCTTTTACTGCTTTTATTTATACTTTGTCGATTCCCATGTTTGACATTGCTTTCCAGAGGTGACTTCTAGCGACTGAATCGTAAGCTTTTCTCATATCGATGAAAGCTAGATTATACTTTTTATTATTTAGCTGTTTTCCTTCCTACTTGCCAGATTGCCCTTGTCATCTTTTTATTTACTAGTTCTAGTGTATTTTATTTTCAAAATTTACTATACCATAGGTGTCTTAGTTTAATTTGGTATTCATTGGTCCTTTCACTAAGACTGTCAATTTCTTTCTTATTTTTCCTCATTAGTTTTGTTCGTTCTTTTTATATATTTATCTTTATATTCCCTCTTAACATTCTACAATCATTGCTTGTTGATAATTTACCAATTACTATTACTAATAAAAAAAAATCTTATTCTTGGTTGTTATATTTCGAGGTCTGTAAGTCCATTCTCGACTATCCTTCTTGAAAAATTTGCTAGTTATATATTTCTTTTTCTTTCGGTAGATCTAACCAATATTTGATTTTCTTTAGCCTGTTTTAAAGTATGGGATTTTTCATTATTTTCTTTCTTTTGTATTCTGGAATAAATATCTTCAATTTTAATGTAACTGATCAACTTCTCCTCTTCGTAATCGGATTTTAGTGAATAAACATGTTTTGAATTTATGTTTCGTAGAGAATATTGTGTATCAGATATGGTACTTTTGGTGAAAAAGATCATATTATTCTTATATTCTGTTCTCACCTATTATCTGTTATAAATCCAGCTCGCGTTTTATTAGTGTTATTTTTTAGTATACTTATGGTATGATATAAAGTACCTCCAGATGACAGTTTTGTAAATTATGTTCATTGCTAGTCCTTTTTCCTTATCTTGCCTGAATAGCTTTGAGTTTAATAACATATTTCAATACCGGCTGATTAGCTGAAGTAGTTAGGATAGACAATTACTTTCTTATTTTTGGAGTTACATCCAGAAATATTAACGCTGCAAAAATAACAATTATTTGAATGATTTTCTTGCCCTCTCCATACCATGGGTACTGCAAATCTAAAAGCTTTCTTTTCTTTCTTATACCATTTCCTAAGATCCTCGACACAAACATAACATATTTTGTGAGGAGCCCATCATTTTTCTTGATTACCGATTTCTACACCAAAATATGCAAAGTAGACTTTCTTTATAAAATCAGTAATGTTTCTTTGATGATTTTTAACTATAAACTCACCATATATATATATATATATATATATATATATATATATATATATATATATATATATATATATATATATATATATAACAAAAAGTGTTGGGAGAGTTTTTACAACCACGATTAGCCATACTCTGAGTGTGAATTAAAGCACGTGGGTTAACCACTGCACTGCGAGGTTATATTAACTGGAAGAAAACAAACAGCTGTGACCTTTATCGAACTGCCGACCTAATAACATTTGATTTTACTGCTAACCTTATAAAATTCTGATTTTATTGCCAACCTAATAACATTCGAATGATAAGCAATAAACTTTTCACATTTTAAATATTAAAATGTGAAAAATTGGTGGGTGATACGACTTTTTTATTATTATTTTCCAAAAAACATAGGAATCAGGTAAAATTATTAAAAAAGTTTTGTCATCGTTGGCCTGTGTTATTATTTAATCTGAAGATTAAATAGTGGAATTCTAATAATAGATGATTCTTCAGTACAAGTTATTCAAGATTTCTCCAAGCATATCCAATTTTTCTTGAGATCATTACTAGAAAAATACTTTTTGCTGAGGAATCAACATTCGACCTCGTACAACTTACCTATTCTAATAATACATGGTGCTCTACCAAATCTTTCAAAATTTCAACCTGTACGCTCAGTTTTGTAAATTATGTTCATTGTTCGTCTTTTTTCCTTATCTTACCTGAATACCTTTGACTTTAATAAAATATTTACATTCCATTAAGCATTCCACAGTTTTAAGCGTTTAAGCGTTGTACATAGCTCTTAGTTTCACAGTACTCAGCAAAACTCCCTCTGGCGGAATTCATCGCTGAAGTAATGCACTTTCAATGTGCTGGGAACTGAGACATATCAATTTTAATTTTTTGTTTAATAATGAACAAGTATATTGGATTTTCAGGTCTAGCGGACCACGTTGGCTAGTGGGTTTAAGATATTGACTAGAAAATATTGATGAAGTTGAAAGGTATCTAGGAATGGGACATGGTCTCCTTATAAATTAACGGATTTAGAGAGAGGAGATTGCGTGGAACAAGATCGCTAATTTCTGAAATTTTGTGTCCTAAATAGTCCAATTTTCCGTAATTTCCAGTCTCTTGTTCATGCGACGTAAGACATCCTCTTTGGTAATATGGTCAGTATAAGAAATTTTAAAAATTCTGCGATACAACCATAATTCAAATGCTTTTTAGAAGTGGTTTCAGTCAGCGCCCAACATTCCACACCGTAAAGAAGGACAGAGTCTTATTTTTGTGCTTAATTTTATTGCTGAGCTTTTGAAAACTGATGTCATTTTGAAGAACACTGCTCTAGCTATTTCGATACGGCAACGAATTTCCTCCGAGTGACCCCACTCTTCGTTTTTCATGGTACCAAGATATGAATATTGTGAAATTTTTTTGTATTTGTTGATTGTTAACCATCAATAAGGTAGCAGGAACTGGAGACTTGCTGATTACCATGTAGTTTGTTTTGCTGATATTAAGTTCGAGACCGTATCAGTTACTAACTTCGTTATTTTTGTCATAAGATGTTGTAGACCTAAGCTAACAACCATAGCCGCCGTAACGAATATTATTTATTCGCTCCCCATTAAGCAGTCCATACTCAATCGATATTGCTTCTGAACGCTCCCCTTGTGTTTTAATAAATGCCATCTGGTTCCAATAGAGGTTGCCAATAATCCGCAGATCCTTTCCGTCTAGTCCAGTCTTTTAGAATTCCGACCATTTTCTGATGTTGGACTCTATCAAAGACCTTTTGGTAGTCAATCAGGCACAGATGTACGTCACAATTGACGTCTCTACATCGGTAAATCAAAACCTGCATAGAAAATAAGACCTCTCTGGTTTCCATGGCCTTACGAAAGCCAAATTGTGTAGCTGACATGTTTTCTTCACACAACTTGTTTATTCTTCTGTGAATGGTTTTCAGAAATGTTTTTAAAAGATGGCTCATGAGGCTATTGTTCGATATTCTCCGCATTTTTTAGCGCCTGCATTTTTTGGGATTATTATAAACTCAAATTTTAACCAGCTTTGTGGTATTCTCCCTAAATCATAAATTTTATTGTAGATCATCGTAAGACACTTAATCCCATTCTCCTGTAAGAGGTTAAGAAATTCCCCATGGAATTCATCGGGACCGGCGGCTTTTCCATTTTTTTAGTTGATTTATTGCAATGCGCACTTTATCGGTGGTAATACAGGGCCACCAAGTCTATTAAGCATTGTGGTTGATTTGGTCTTGCATCAGAAAATATCTCTGTGATATATTCTTGCCATATCTTCAGTTTCTCTTTTTTAACGATAACAACGTTTCCTTGATGATCTATAAACCGTCCATATGATTTCGTTCTCGATTTACCAGTTAAGTCTTTGATTTTTCGATAAATATTAAAGCTATCATACTTTCCCTGCAACTCCTCTATCTCTTTACATCTTTCACCATTCCACCTATCTGTATTTGTGTGTGTAGTCTGCTATATTCTCTTTTGTTACCTCTGTTTTTGTGTAACTGTCTTTCGTTCATTGTTTTTAGAATGTCATCCATTCCTTCATTTTATGTGTTTGTACCATAGCTAGATATTTGTTCTATAGCCTTCTTGTTATTTCATTTAACTATTCTATTTCAGATTCTATTTTCTTCGTTTAGCTCTGGGTCTCTGAGTTCTATATTAAGATCTTGTTTAATTACGTTAGCTACATTTTCGTCTTTAAGTTGTCGCACATCGTATATATTTTCCGGTTTTTGTTTTTAACTTTTTCAAGGTAATTTTTAGAATCACCACCAGGGCATTATGATCCGAGTTTATATCAGCATTTGGATATGTTTTGACAGATACAACACTGTTTCTAAAACGTTTATTCACTAGAATAAAATCTATTTGATTTCTGGTGATATGGGCTGGTGAGTCTAGTGGAGACTTCCAGGTATATAATCTTCGTGGTGGCTGATTGAAGAAGGTGTTAGTGATAACATAACCTATTTCTTTATTGAAAATGTTTAGTCGTTTGCCTCTGTTGTTTCTTTTACGTAGACCATATGGTTCTACGTAAGTTCCTGACCTCCCTCCTCCAATCATGGCGTTGAAGTCTCTCATTATAACTGTCAACTATCGTTTTGGTATTGCTTTTAGGACTTGTGTCATTTGTTGGTAAAATTGCTCGACCACTTCATCCTGTTTAACTGCAGTGGGAGCATATATTTGCATGACATTAAAAGGAACAGGTTTCGTTCTTATTTGGAGAACCATTATTCTGTGAGAAGTAGGCGTGAAATTTGTGACGCATTTGTCTATAGCTTTGTCAACTATAATTCTCACTCCATACTCATGTTTATTTTCGGCCGATCTTGAATAGTATATTTCGTAATTTTTCATCCTGGCTATCTTACTTCGCTTATTCCCATAATGGATATGCCAAGTCTTTTCATTTCTAGGATCGCATTGTGAATTTTTCCTGCCTGGTATAGAGTTTTTACGTTCCAGGTGCATATTTTGATGTTTTTTCAATGTATTCTTTTCTGATGCAGCAGCATTCAAAACTGTCCTCTCGAAGATCCGACTAGGGGACTAGAGACGGAATTTTTCTCTCTGAACTTTGCCATCATGATTTTAACTAGGTATATTCAATTTGAATTAGTAATGCAGTAGTTTACCATTTCCTTCTGCATTCTCATGCCGTTAACTACTTATGTTGTTCATTCGCATTCAAGGGCGATTTCTCACCCTGAAAACAAAAGAGTGTCCTATTGATAGTTTTAGTCCGCTTCAAGTATTTGATTCCCTTGATACTACTTATATTTGAGTAGCGTTCCTCTATCCGCTATCCATGGAGGCGCCCGATGGGGGACTAGCAACCCCGCACGGGGTTGATGATAATGATATTAATTTAGGATTGCTATTACTTACCGCTGTCCGTTACTACTTCTTTTTGAATCATTTTAAAATTTTAACAAATATACCTGTATTAGCTTCGTCTTTATTTTAAAAAAGCTAATGCCAAAGCTAACGAGTATATTGTAGCAGTCGAAAGTCATTTTTATCTTCATATCAAAACAATTAGATATTCCGCATACTGAACGTTGCGATAATAATGAAAACGATAATAGCCCAAACAAATAATTGTATAAGGTATACAGTATATAGGAATAAGAAAAATACTATTTTAAGCATAAATAACTATTTTAAAAGTATTAACCTTGAGAACGAATCAGTAGTAAATTAATATTTTTAGTTAAAATATACAAAATGATTGGATCTGTAGCCATTACAGCAGCTATATCTGCACTCGTATGGTATTTTGTTATAAGACCTCTTAGTTATTGGTCAAAATTAGGAGTTAAACAAAGCAAGCCATGGATATTCTTTGGTGATTCTTGGACGAGTGTGTTTGGAATAATGAGCATCAATGATTTTATATTCAAAATTTACAACATGTATCCAGAAGCAAGGTAAATATATATTTAGAATATATCATTTTTTTCTTGAGCTATAAACATACACCTAATTTACAATAAAGTTTTGAAGCTATAACATAACTAATCCATGACGATTTTGGGGATATACTCATTTTCCTATACAAAAATTACAGTCATAAAATTCTCCAGTCAGTTGGATAAAACTATAGATGAACTCATGTCATACTATTACAAGAGAATGAAAAGGTGGTGAATAGACACACACACACACACACACGCGCGCATACACGCGCACACATGCGCACACACGCGCATACACGTGCACACACGCGCACACACGCACACACACACGCACACACAAGCGCACACACGCGCACAACTCGCGCATACACGCGCACACACGTGCACACACGGGCATACACGCGCACACACGCTCGAACACGCGCACACACGCGCACACAAGCGCACACATGCGCACAAACGCGCATATATATATATATATATAAGTATATATATATAGATATATATATATATATATATATATATATATATATATATATATATATATATATATATATATATATATATATATCTATATATATATAGATATATAGATATATATATATATATATATATATATATATATATATATATATATATATATATATATATATATAAATATGTTGCTGAACCCGACATAGTTATGTCGGGGCACTCCATTCCCCTGGCATCGTCGCTCAATTTGTTGGGCGTTAGTTTGGGAGCAAATATGTCTTGGCATGAACATGTTGCAGGCATAGCAAGGAGAGCTTCTCAAAAATTGGGAATATCATTTAGAACCAGAAAGCTTTACACCCCACAGCAACTGTTAATTCTTTACAAAGCCCAAATTCGACCAACTATGGAATACTGCTCCCACGTTTGGGGCTCCGCTCCCAAACATACACTGCATTTGTTGGATTCTGTTCAGAGAAGAGCGGTCCGTCTGATTGGGGACCCGGAATTGACCGGCGGCCTTGATTCGCTGGAACATCGAAGAACGGTTGGCGACTTGAGTCTGTTCTACAAGTATTTTCATGGAAAGTGTTCGATGGATGTAGCCCGCTTAATTCCTCCCAAAGCGGTGCATGTTAGAAATACACGTCGCGCTGGTGCTTCGCATCCGTATGAGGTTCAGCTTGTTACTCCGCGTACGACGCTTTTCAAGCAATCTTTTATATGGAGAACGTCATCCCTTTGGAATAATTTGCCCAGCGCTGTTTCCCACCGAGTACAATTTACAGCGATTCAAGAACAACGTGAATCGCTTTTTCCGCACTCGTGCCGCTCCTGGAACGTTTTAGGGACTTCCCTGCAGCACGTGTGCTAGACCAATAAAAAAAAAAAAAAAATGTATATATATATATATATATATATATATATATATATAAATATATATATATATATATATATATATATATATATATATATATATACATATATATGAATATATATGTATATATATATATATATATATATATATATATATATATATATATATATATATATATATATATATATATGTATATATATATATATATATATATATATATACATATATATATATATATATATATATATATATATATATATATGTATATATATATATATATATATATATATATATATATATATATATATATATATATATATATATGCATATATATATATATATATATATATATATATATATATATATATGTATATATATATATATATATATATATATATATATATATATATATATATATATATATATATATATATATATGTACATATATATATATATATATATATATATATATATATATATATATATATATATATATATGTATATATATATATATATTATATATATATATATATATATATATATATATATATATATATATATATATGTATGTATATATATATATATATTGTAACATTCATTTTTTCCTAGATTTTAAGACCATATAATGTTACTGATTTTCGCTTTATAATGTACTTCTTTTCATTTTTGTATCGAGCGGTATATTAATCAGAAATTCCTAGCCGCTCGTTATATAGTGTGGTGTGCGGGTTTTTGACCGAATCTATCGATGCGCCGGGATTGGTCAAATGTTTGTATCCGGAGTGTTGGTTCCGGCGTCGCCATATTACAGAGAGAGTGCCCACGGCTTATTTAAGGGTCCGGAGGACGCGAATCTAGGCTTAGTACCATCAAGCCGCAGCCAGGCTAATTTCCACCGAGCCGCCAAGTGGCGAATTTCCACCAAGCCGCCGTGAAGGCTGACTTCCACCGAGCCGCAGTAGAGGCTTACGACAATATCTACGAGAGCCAAGTTAAGCACGAGTCTTATCATAAAGCCGTAGTGGGCTCTGTGTGTTTTCTAAATGGAGTAGCCAAAGTAGGCTCTTCTCAAAAGTGTGAAATCGGTTTTGTGTTCCATTGAAGGCCTAGAAGCCCGTAGGAAAACCGTAAGTTACCAGAACATACATCAATAGATCTATTCCCGCAAATAAGTGTTTTAACTGAAATTTGAACTGACAAATCGCGAAGTGAATATCACGACTCTTCGATTTCGGGTGTAGTCAAGTTTTAGAAGTAAAATCTCTGATTTAGGGACTCTAATTTATAAAAACTACTTTTAGGCTAGAATTTTTTTGTATTTCTTGAAACTGCAAAGGTTGGAACTTTTATTTTAAATCAGGAATAAATTTTCTTTTTTGTTGATTAAAGCTAGTGTCTCACTGAATACCTATTTTTCTTTTCAGGATAAGAAAAGTTGTACTAGACTAATTCTTTTTAGTAATAACCGTAAAACACTTCAGTAGTTTTTTTCATTTTTTTAACTGAAGTTAGATCCTTTCTATTTTAAAATGAATGGTGCCCAAAATTTGTACAACTGAAGCTTTTTAAAAATAGAAAATAATTCCAAAAAGACGTATAACCATTATCTCTTACCCATATTTCTCTACCAAGGAAAACTGAGCTAGTGTTTGTTTAATTTCTTTAGTTCTTTTAAAATCATTATTCACTCAATTCATTCTCAGAAATTAAAAAGAGGGCAAGTTCCCATGTTACTATATATATACATATATATATATATATATATATATATATATATATATATATATATATATATATATATATATATATATATATATATATGTATATTTATATATATATATATATATATATATATATATATATATATAATATATATATGTATATTTATATATATATATGTATATTTATATATATATATATATATATATATATATATATATATATATATATATATATATATATATATATATATATATATGTATATATGTATATATATATATATATATGTATATATATATATATATATATATATATATATATATATATATATATATATATATATATATGTATATATATATATATATATGTAATATATATATATATATATATATATATATATATATATATATATATATATATATATATATATATATATATGTATTGTAACATGGGAACTTGCCCGCACGTTGTGGTGTCATTTTGTAGCCTATGAAAAGATGTTTAATTGCGCCCCACGTAGACTGCGTCTTTTTGTACGGTGTTAACTCGCCCGCTTTTTGCGGCGTCTTTTTGTACCCTGTGAAAATTGTTTTTCCCACGCTTGGCGCAATTTTCTTGCAACCTTTTTTTAATTTCTGATAATGAATTGAGTGAATCCTGATTTTAAAAGAACTAGAGAAATTAATCACACACTAGCTCAGTTTTCCTTGGTAGAGAGATATGGGTAAGAGATAATTTTTGTACGTCTTTTTGGAATTATTTTTTATTTTTAAAAAGCCTCAGCTGTACGACTTTTGGGCACCATTCATTTTAAAATAGAAAGGATCTAACTTCAGCTAAAAAAATGAAAAAATACTGAAAGGGTGTACAGTTGTTAAATAAAAAAAACAGTTTGGTACAGCCGTCATTATCCTGAAAAGTAAGATAGGTATTCAGTGAGACACTAGCTTTAATCAACAAAAAGAAAATTTATTCATGATTTTAAAATAAAAGTTCTAACCTTTGCGGTTTTAAGGATTACAAAATAAAATTCTAGCCTAACAGGTAGTTATTATTTTTAGAGTCCCTAAATCAGTCATTTAAATTCTAAAACCTGACTACACCCGAAATCGAAGAATCGTGATTTTCACTTCACGTTTTGTCAGTTCAAATTGCTGTTAAGACACTTATTTGCGGGAATAGATCTATTGATGAATGTTCTGGTAACTTACGGTTTTCATATGGGCTTCTAGGCCTTCGATGGAACACAAAACCGATTTCACACTTTGTAGGAAACACTCAGAGCCCACTACGGCTTTACGTTAGAAAAAAAAAACTCGTGCTTTACTTGGCTCTCGTAAATATTGCTATGAGCCTCTACTGCGGCTCGGTCGAAGTAAGCCTGGCTGCGGCTCGGTGATAGTCAGCCTTCACGGCGGCTTGGTGGAAATTAGCCGAGATTCCTGTCCTCCGGACCCTTAAGTAAGCCGTGGGCACTCTCTCGGTAATATGGCTACGCCGGAACCAAAACTCCGGATACAAATATTTGACCAATCCCGGCGTATCGATACATTCGGTCGAAAACCCGCACAGCACACTAATATACCGAGCGGCTAGCAATTTCTGATTAATATACTGCTCGATACAAAAATGAAAAGAAGTACAATTTAAAGTGAAAAATCAGTAACATTACATGGTCTTAAAATCTAGGAAAAAATGAATGTTACATTTACCCCCTTCCAAAAAGAAATAGACTACACTAGTCTATTAAACTAAGGCTACTTATGAAAAGGTTCAAAGTGGTACACTATCACTTAATACTAAGGTCAGAACTTAAAACAAAATTACAAACTTCGGACCTTACTACTAGACTTAATTCAATTAAGCACTAATATTAAGTACAATGAAAACCAAATGAAAATCTTTGCATGTACACAAGAATCTTATAACTAGACTTAACTTAATTAAGCACTAAGGTTAAGTACATCAAAAAGTAAATAAAAATCCTTGCATGAACATAAGAAATACCTTTCTAAAGTAACAATCGCGGTCTTCTTATATAAAAGAATCAGCTCTGTTATTGTTACCAAAACAAAAAAAAATATAACCTTGTCTAGACTCTTGTCTAAATCAAAAGAAGTGAACTGAAACAAAATATGAACACCTCCCTTAAAATAGTTTAAGGATTGTCAGAAAATTTTCTATTTCAGCAAAAGAAATTTAGAAAAATTCTTAAATAAAGAAAAATAAAAAACTGATTCTAGTGCAAACACTTACACTAAAAAGAAAAAGTCTTGTCAGACCATTTAGCACAAGGCCAAAAAAAAAAAAATATCTGGATAAATATCCAGACAAACGCTCGGGAAAAATCGCTATCAAAGCTCTAGCTCATCGCTAAGAGAACATTCCAAATCTAGTATCACTACTAGTCGCACTCGGAAAATAATCGCACTCTATCGCGCAATGTCGACGTCCTAAGACATCTAGACATGCTAAAATCGCCAGGGAAAACGCTCTGGTTGATCGCCAGATAACACGTCAGCTCATCGCCAACAAAACACTCTGGTATATCGCCAGAAAAAACCTCGGCTCCTCGCCAAGAAAACACTCTGGTATATCGCCAGAAAAAAAGCCTCGGCTCCTCGCCAAGAAAACACTCTGTAAATAGTCCTCGACTACACAAAGTCTGCGTTCTAAAAGAACAATCTCGCCATTAACATAGTGAGCAGCTATAAAAGCTAACAATATCCCTATAGGCACAGTGAATAGCTATAAAAGCTAAAATTCACCCTAAACACAGTGAATAGCTATAAAAGCTAAAATTCACCAAACTGAATGATCCTGCTTAAAAAAGCAATGTTCACTAAGAACAGAATGATTAGTCTGCGCACAACTAACATTCTAGGAAACATTCCCAATATAACTATATGAGACCGCAAGTCTCGAAATAGGACCTCCCTAAAGTCATAATCCTATATATAGGAGTCCATAAGCAAAACGACTCAAAATCACGCATTTGCCCTCAGGCAACCAACATACACCGAAATATATACAGAAATATATACAGAAATATATACAGGAGTTCAAATCCCAAACTCTTGGTTATGATAACTCCATACTGAGCTTGGTGAAAGCTCTTAGCAAAAGCTAATCAAATCTTCGGCACATCGCACCAAAGTGACAAATCTGCCTAGAAACATGAGCCGAAAAAAACGCCCTCCGTCATTCTTCAGGGTGGCTATACAGAGATATAAAACTTAACCAGCATTGCGCCTCTTCAAGTTGCATGAAGAACCCTCGTGTACTGGTCTCGCCCTGGAACAACAACGAAAAAACATTCAATCCATCCCACATAACAGGAGACAAACACCTCACCACGATATACTGAAAGGTGGAGACAAAAAAAAATACGGAAATGGTGACCCTGGTGTCCACCAACAAAAGGGAGTAGATTATAGCATCCACTAAACTAAAACGGTGTCTACCACACCACCATAAGTCAAAAAAGAATTTAATCAATAGGGTGTTCCGAAACACACTACTGCCAACAGCCTGTCACCACTAATAGGCTAATTGGAGCTGAGGTCGACTACAGTAGCTAGGCTCTCCTTTGGTTCAAATAGAAATAACCATTGGGTAACAAAACCCCTAAAGGTCCCAAAGGTCAAACGTTCACCCCCCATAGACTACCCTTCCAATCAGTCTGTTCCTCAGGAAGACTAACTTCCTGCCAAACGTCGTAACGGCATCTGTTAGCACCCGGTGCATCACAGCCTGTAAAAACAGATAACTCATGGGATACAACCTAAAAGGTTTACAAGGTTGACTTAACCAAGCTTCTAACAGAAATTTCCAAAAAACGAAAATGAGCTTAAAAAGCTACTTGAAGTAAAAATTTCTCAATTTTTCGGTGGCAACGCAACAAAACTTTTGAAGACGACAAGAGCTTTTCCAGCTTAATCAGAAACAAGAAGAAAACATCATTGACAGCTAAAATATTCTATCATGGTGTTAATCGTCTCCCTAGACAATAGCCTCTAGAAGAAACTGCTACAGGTATCAGGCATAACCGTTTTCTGTCAGCCCAAACTTCTAGATTACCTCTTGGAAATCTAAAAATTCGGTTAGGAATCTTCCTTCACTGCGCTTAGCCTCTCTTGACAAGGTTCTCATCTTGGTATCAGATTTTGATCATTTCTTTGTGAAACGACTGTCGTACTCTGCTCTCATCTCTTGTAAATGATCAGCCTTTAGTTCTCCTGCAGGACTTCAATTTCTTATCAATCTGATAGTATACCGAAAAAAAACTCAACATACGCCTATGAGTCCATGCAAAAAATTTTTAAAAAAATTAGTGACTCAAAGGTAACGTTTTAAAACGGCTCTGAAAAGAATAAAGTATACCCTCAGTTTGTCAATTCAGAAGAAGATCTAAATCAAAATAATCCAAGTCTTAGACTTACTGGATAAACCAAAATCAATTTACTCTTAATTGCACCCAACATATACCACTAAGGTAATAGAAATACACCCACTCGGGTAACAAACTTTGAAATTGCTCATAAAAATTTTGACTCTACATCACACTACACGAGCTACATCTTGCGCTTGTCCTAACTCAAGATCACCTTGGATTGCCTCTAATCAAAATTTCGCTTCCAAGTGTCAAGAACTGGATATTATTTGGGGTCATAAGCAAATCAAATCCCGCGACCACCGACATACCAGTCTTATGATATATCCTGAGTGTGACTCTTTCGCAAGCTCGCAACAGCTGAGTCGATGCTAAACATCAACTACAATCAACCTAAGTTTGGATATGATCAGTACCCAAAACCTTAGCATTAAACAACAAAAGTAAGCTATTCTCTGCTCAACTTTTATAACAGTCAAAAAAAAACGAGGTCGTCACCTCTACAGAGCAACATCAAAAAAAAATAAAGTTAAGCAATTAAGATAATGTAAATATAAATTATTCTTCTTCTGACAAACTTTCATTAGGGTTAGGTTCATTGAATGGTTTTAAGTCTTTAATATGCCATTGTCCTACTTTAGTCCCATCTAAATTAACCAAACCATAAACTAAATCTGAAATCTTCTCTCTTATCACGCAATGCACATACTTAGGTACTAACTTAGATGTGAATTTATCAGCTGCACTGGAAAGAATTTTATTTTTTCGCCAAACGTGATCACCTATTTTAAAGGAAAAATCCCTTTTTCTAAGGTTGTAAGACTTACTGTTCCGTTCATAAGCCTTATGTATCTTACTACGCACGTCGGTGAAAATATCTTTTAAACCCTTTAAATTTTCGGCGTACGCACCCCTGTTACCCGGAATTATTCCGCTGTCAACATTGACATCCAAATCTAAATTTTTTATAATACGATCCGGATAGAGGTATATGTCTGCCGTAAACTAAGAAAGACGGTGTGAACCCTGTTTCTTCGTGTCTTGCGGTATTTATTGCTTGTTGGATTTTGGAAATATTGCCATCCCAAGTGTCATGTGAATCAACGTAACTTCTTAAAGCGGTCCCGATTGTTCGGTTATTACGTTCGACAAAATTACATTGTGGAGAGTACACGGGATTAAAACGGTTATTAAAACTATAAGTTTCACTTAGGCTATTAAAACTCTTAGAGGTAAACTGAGTACCGTTATCGCATATTAAGAGCGATGGAACACCGTGGATTAGAAAGACATTATTTTCCAAAATTCTCTCTATATGTCCAGCTTTAGAGCTTTTCAAAGGAAATAGCATGGTATACTTTGTAAACCAGCAAGAAACCACGAGAAGCCCTTTATTTCCCTTTTTTGAACGTGGGAATGGGCCTACTAGATCAGCTGCTATGACTTGAAAAGGGTAATTAACCGTTTTCTCTTTTCCCAACAGTCCCATAGGTAGTGCATTTGGAGATTTCTGCGCTCCACATACTTCACAAGTCCTCACAAACTTTAAGATATCAAAACGCATTTTTGGCCAATAATACTGTTCCTGAACCCTGTGAAGAGTTTTATAAAAACCAAAATGACCAGAAGTAGGAGGAGTGTGACACATGTCTATAATTTCCCCTCTCTGCGGTTTAGGAACTAGTATTTTTTCACCCCCCCCCCCCCCCCCCCCCCCCCCCCCCCCCCCCCCCCCCCCCCCCCCCCCCCCCCCCCCCCTCTCGGGTACATTAACTTTTAAAGGCAACTGGTTTGGGATAAATTTGTACACGAAATCATTTTCCACCTTCCACTGCGGAAAATTTTGAGGAAATTCTTTAATTTGCTGCCGCAAATTATCGTACCATGGATCAATGCGATCTACATCAACTGTATCAATTCTTACGCCAATCTGTGCATTAAGACTGTTTTCGTCCGCTGTATGATCTGGGATTCTTGACAAAGCGTCAGGAATAACATTGTGGACTCCTTTTCTATGAATTAAATTAAATGTATGTTGTCTCAGCCTAATCGCCCAACGCGCTAGTTTGCCACTAGGGTTTTTAATAGAATTAAGCCACAATAAACCATAATGATCTGTTATGACCGTGAAAGGAACACCTTCTATGTAAGGTCGAAACTTTTCGATGTTAAAGAGTACTGCTAAACATTCTTTTTCAACAACCGAATAGTTACGTTCAGCCCTTGATAAAGTTCTACTGGCATACGCTATCACTCTTTCCTCACCATTGATTTTCTGTGTTAGGACGCCCCCTAAACCGGTATTAGAAGCATCACTAGAAATATAAAACTGTTGGGAAAAATCTGGTTGGGATAAAATTGGAGCTGAAACCAATAGCTCTTTAATCTTTATAAAAGATCTTTCTGCTGCGTTTGTCCAATCTATCGATTGTCCTTTTTTTCGTCCTTTCAAAAGATCATTAATAGGTGACAACAAGGTAGAAAAATTCTCAATAAAACGCCTATACCATGAACACATTCCTACGAAACGCTTAACTTCCGTAGTATTAGTAGGTCTCGCATAATTAACCATGCTTGCTACTTTTATCCGGATCGGTACGCAAGGAATTTGAGCCTACTATATAGCCTAAAAAACTTTAGAGAAGTTTTGAAAAAATCACATTTGCTCAAATTTATCGTCAGTCCGGCCTCTTTCAATTTATTTTTTACTTCTTTAAGTAAGCGAATATGCGATTCGAAGTCTTCCGATGTTACTAAAATATCATCGAGATAGGTAAAAATATGTGGCTCATATTTCGGACCAAATATAGCGTCCACTAAACGTTGCTGAGTTTGAGCAGCGTTCTATAGACCAAACGGCATAGTGACAAACTGAAATAGACCTCGGCCTACTACTGCAAAAGCGGTCTTTTTCTTAGAGGATTTGTCCAAAGGAATTTGCCAGAAAGCCTTTCTAAGGTCTATCGAAGATACATACTTAGCATTCCTGAGTGATGTCAAAATTCTGTCGATGTTCGGTAATGGATAGTTATCAAATTTGCTGACCTCGTTGAGCTTTCTTCCGTCAAAGCATAGACGATACTGTCCATCGGCCTTTTTCACCAATAAGATTGGAGAACACCAGGGACTGGTTGATTCTTCAATCACTCCGAGTTTCAACATTTCGTCTAACTCTTTATTTAATACTTTTGACATGTACGGAGACATGGCGAAGGGCCTTGTCTTTACAGGACCGGCATCAGCCGTATCTATAGACATGTTGATTTTATTCGTTCGGCCTAACCTATCTTTACTACTTATTTCTTTGAAAGAGCGTATTAGTTTTTCTGCCTTTAAGCGTTCCGTCCGCGAGAGATCATCTAGGGTACATAGACGCGAGAAAAGGTTTTCTAATGAACTTTCTGAATAACAATCTTTAAAACTTGTATGAGAATTGACTTCTAGGGACTGTGGATACCACGAATTATCTTTAAAATTTACTAAAATTCCGAATTTTTGTGCAAAATCACATCCTAAAACCAAAGTATGTGATAGAGAAGGTACTACTAGAGCAGAGATTACTAAACAATGACCATTGCAGACTAGCGGCAACTCAACCGTACCTAAAACTTTTAGACGGCTGCCATCTGCAGTGGTAACGCTTCTATTTTTGACATGGCATATTTTCATACTTAAACGACTTAAAATTTTAATACCATTCTGACCTACAACGGAGGCATTTGCACCAGAGTCAAATAAAGCCGAGAAATGGGCACCTAATAGATTTATCTTGATATGCGGTCTGTTATCTGAATATTTATGCACGAATAAAGGAGACATGTGACCATTTGGAGAAGCAGGAGTTTTAACTTGAGAAGGAGAATTTTTATTAGACTTAAAAAAATCAGAAACTTTTTGTAACCATTTAGTCCAATCTGATCTATTGGAATATTTTTGTCCATCCGTGTTTCTAGAACGTTTTGGATTAGGAGCTATACTGCTAACGTGAGCTTGTAACTTAGCCGAATGTTTAGAGGCTTTTTTGTTGGACTTAGGGTATCCGCCTCGGTAATATACCGTCCTTACTCGTTTTTTGTACATTTGGGGCATGATGTTAGTCTCACACCAGTTGTTCCACATTTGAAACAAAATACCCTCTTCGGTGCCGTACAATTTTGGTAAGTGTGATTCGGACCTGTGCAATTCCAACAAGTGAAAATTGCCTTAGGTGAGACCGACTTGTCGTTCACTTTAGCTGCAGTGTCTCTAATTTTAGAATCCTTATCTTTTCTTTTACCCGTTTTCTGGTTACTCCTAGAGTTCCGATTTACATTCCCAACTTTATTTGTCGAGACTCTACTTCGGCCATTTGGATTATACTCTACTTGATGTATATTAGTTTCGCCTTTTGGTCTGCTCTTTTCCAACAAATAATCGGACTCTTCGAGTTTTCTACATAACCCGGCGAGTTCGGCTACCGAATTAATATCTAGTAGAGCTAACCGATTGACGAAGCTAGGCAGAATATTCCTCCGTATAAATTTAACTTTGGTACTTTCCAAAGGCTTGGTGGATAACCTACCAAATAAAGATTCCATGTGGGCAATAAAAATCACAGTGGACTCATTCTTCTTTTGTCGCCTCCTCTTTATTTCCGACCACAATTCTTCATCCTCATCACAGTGCAAGAAGTCCTTCTTTAGCCTATCTACCAAGGAACGCCAGTCGTTGACACTTGATTTTAGGCTTCTAAACCAAATGAAGGCATCGCCAGTGAAGAATTCAACAGCAGAGCTGAAAAGTTCATCTTCCGATACTTTCCTAGCTTGAGCTATTTCAGTCAGCCTCTCCAAAAAAGGATAGAGTCTCTTTGAGTCTCCATTAAATTTCAATTGCCATTCGCTGACAGGAATATTTCTGACTGCGCAATTCACGATTGGAGCTGGTACGTTTATGACTGGGGTTGTAATAGGCAACTGTGGTAACTCATGACCAGGAGCTATCTTTTCTGCAAGATTTGCTTCCATGAGCACACACGTAGCTATTGTTTCCTGAACATATCTGGAAAACTTCGACGCTTCCTCTTCGTCATCCGGCATGGGAATTCTTTGTACGCGACCCGCAACATGCGATAAACGTGACTTAACCCGGTGTACAAGTGAATCATTTGGATCGCCGTCATAACTATCGATTAAATTTTGGATAGAATTTAAACTCTTTTCGATACCAGCCGTTTCTTCTTTAATAGACAGAGTGTCTTTCCCCTATTTTTATCGTTTTTTTTTTTTTTTCCGGGCTCATTAATTTCTTTACTTAAGATCCTCGTTAGAATCTTTCTTTTATCCGCGACCGGACGTTCTGAGAAAGTACGACGGATTTTCAGTTCATAGTCTAATTCATATTCCAGTAGGTGATTGACTTTAAAATTGAAGGCTTCCATAATAAATGAATACAATTTAAAAGAATTGTTTAAAAAGTCGTGAAAATATTTCTCCTGTGCTCCCAATAGTCAAAATAGAAAATATGTAAAGGCACTTAAAATATGTAAACTTCTTTACCAAACATTAAAAAAAATTCGACAATTTTAAAAAAATTTCTAAGTATCGCCTTGTATTAAAATTCCTTTACTAGATATCTTAAGAATTTTCAACAAAAAAATCTCCAAATACCGTTTCGTATCTGCAAAGTATTTTTAATATTCATGCAAAACATCGGTGAGAAAAAAAGTACAGTTTTTTCTTCGGTTCCGCAAAATAAATCTAACACTGCAAAAATTAAAGTAAACCAGCACATCTGCTAATCTGAACTATAAAGCTAGCTTTTAAGAAAAAGGTAGGAATCACTTATCTTAGAGTCGATTAACAAAATTCAAATATCTATACCACCATCAGATAAATTGAAATAAATAATTCTACAAATTTCCTGCTTTTGTCTTATTGCTATTGTGTAGTTTCGTTTAATAAATATTATGAAATAAAAATATCTGAAAAGTTAGAGCTTTTACTTTGTTCGAAAGCTAGTACACTGAACCCTTTTTTAAAAAAATAAAATTCCAAAAGCCCCACGTTGGGCGCCATTTTGTAACATGGGAACTTGCCCGCACGTTGTGGTGTCATTTTGTAGCCTATGAAAAGGTGTTTAATTGCGCCCCAAGTAGACTCCGTCTTTTTGTACGGTGTTAACTCGCCCGCTTTTTGCGGCGTCTTTTTGTACCCTGTGAAAATTGTTTTTTTTTCCCACGCTTGGGCGCAATTTTCTTGCAACCTTTTTTTAATTTCTGATAATGAATTGAGTGAATCCTGATTTTAAAAGAACTAGAGAAATTAATCACACACTAGCTCAGTTTTCCTTGGTAGAGAGATATGGGTAAGAGATAATTTTTGTACGTCTTTTTGGAATTATTTTTTTTTTTAAAAAGCCTCAGCTGTACGACTTTTGGCCACCATTCATTTTAAAATAGAAAGGATCTAACTTCAGCTAAAAAAATGAAAAAATACTGAAAGGGTGTACAGTTGTTAAATAAAAAAACAGTTTGGTACAGCCGTCATTATCCTGAAAAGTAAGATAGGTATTCAGTGAGACACTAGCTTTAATCAACAAAAAGAAAATTTATTCATGATTTTAAAATAAAAGTTCTAACCTTTGCGGTTTTAAGGATTACAAAATAAAATTCTAGCCTAACAGGTAGTTATTATTTTTAGAGTCCCTAAATCAGTCATTTAAATTCTAAAACCTGACTACACCCGAAATCGAAGAATCGTGATTTTCACTTCACGTTTTGTCAGTTCAAATTGCTGTTAAGACACTTATTTGCGGAATAGATCTATTGATGAATGTTCTGGTAACTTACGGTTTTCATATGGGCTTCTAGGCCTTCGATGGAACACAAAACCGATTTCACACTTTGTAGGAAACACTCAGAGCCCACTACGGCTTTACGTTAAAAAAAAACTCGTGCTTTACTTGGCTCTCGTAAATATTGCTATGAGCCTCTACTGCGGCTCGGTCGAAGTAAGCCTGGCTGCGGCTCGGTGATAGTCAGCCTTCACGGCGGCTTGGTGGAAATTAGCCGAGATTCTTGTCCTCCGGACCCTTAAATAAGCCGTGGGCACTCTCTCGGTAATATGGCTACGCCGGAACCAAAACTCCGGGTACAAATATTTGACCAATCCCGGCGTATCGATAGATTCGGTCGAAAACCCGCACAGCACACTAATATACCGAGCGGCTAGCAATTTCTGATTAATATACTGCTCGATACAAAAATGAAAAGAAGTACAATTTAAAGTGAAAAATCAGTAACATTACATGGTCTTAAAATCTAGGAAAAAATGAATGTTACAGTATATATATATATATATATATATATATATATATATATATATATATATATATATATATATGTATATATATATATATATATATATATATATGTATATATATATATATATATATATATATATATATATATATATATATATATATATATATATATATATATATATATATATATATATTTATATATGTATATATATATTTTTTTTTTTCTTACAACATTACACAGTTTTATTAAGATACTTGCACAGTTTAATAGATAAATATTGTATTCTATAAACTTTAGTATTAGGATGCTTAAGGTAAAGAACAGGGGGAATGTTTGTACCTTAATGGTCTTACATTCCCAGCTGACCTTCGGCATTTTCCAATTTAATGTAGCATTTTGTTTATTTAGTTTATGATGTTTTTGTTTTCTCTTTCATAATTGGAAATAAAGACCATATTTATTTATTTATTTATTTATTTATATATATATATATATATATATATATATATATATATATATATATATACATACCAGGTGTACAAGTATGAAATGCGGATTTCAGACCACAGATAGTACTATAAAGATTTGACACTACGCCAATTTGTTGTGTCAGACGCGCACGAGTGATAAATTGGAAAAGTGTGTGCATAGTGTTGTGTTGTTTTGTTCAATATGTAGAAATTTATACCGAACAAAGAGCATTTGCGGTCAGCATTAATTTTTTGTTTTCATTGTTTCAGTCCTTAATGTTCGACTGATAAAAAAGTTCCTTTTATAAAAAATTACCCTCCTCCTGGGTAATTTATTGTTCAGAAAGGTGATATAAGTTTCTTCTAAATTTACACTTAGGGAATTAAAAGGTCTATATTACACATTTTTGCAGATTGCATTTTTTTTTAATTTAAAATGTTTTCCTAAATTTTGATATGTACTAATGTAAAATTTGTAACGACCCCACAGGCTAAGAATCTCTTCTCCCAAAGCCTTGACTTGAAATATCTAAAAGTTTATTGAGTGCAGCAATTATTCACTTTAAACTTCGAGTTAAATTTATTTTAATTTAATTTCATTTATAACAAGTCTAAATGTTACCTTGAATGTTCTCTATAACATAAAATAAATTTAATATATCCTCACATCTCTATTCTTTTTGTTTGAAAATGGACAGGAATTAAACTTATCTCTTGAATGCAGAAACTCAAGAATGAAGAAAATAGATTTTGCGATAGTTACGAAACATGAAGAAAAAATTTAAATATTAAATTTTTCAAAAATTGAGTAATATCTATTATTTTCTACATAAGAAAAATTTACGATTTTCATTGGCTTTCAGGTATAGTGGGATTTACAAATTTAGTAAACCCATACTTATTCTAAGAGATCCAGAATTAATTAAACAGGTCACAGTAAAAGATTTTGAGCACTTTACTGATCATATCGAAGAAGTTGACCCAGAAGCAGACCCACTGTGGAGTAACGCCTTAGTTTCTTTAAAAGGTTTGTAAGAATTTTCTTTCAATGTGTAATTTTTCTGATAAAATAAAGAGGTAATACAACCTGAGATAATTTATTATGATTTAGTTAGATACATATATCGAAATATACAAAAAGTGTCTTAAGTTGAGCCATATTTGACAAGTTATAGCATTCACTCAGATAAGTTAAATCACGAAATGGAGTCACTATTATACATTGAATGATAAAGGGAAATAGACTTTTGAGCCTATTTATTGTCATATCAGCCACTGGTACTATGGTTATTGTGACCATTTCAAAAAAAATATGTATTATGAGTATTTTACTTATTATGGGTGTTCATAGGGTAAGGTATTGTATAAGCAAGAACTCCTACTAGTTTGTTAGAATCAGCTGGTCCTAAGCCCTGGTAAAGGATGAGGATTAGGCGTAGTGTCAGCCACGTAAAAAGGTCCATTGCTATGAAAACCGCTTCGGAAATGGACTGATCAACAGAAATGACACACGCAAATTAAATTGAAGCCTTAACAGAAATTGAGTCTAGAGGTCTAGACCTAACAGCCATACAGGAAATTTGATAGATGGGAAACGGCAGCATGAAAATCAATAAGTGAGTAGTTTTTTACAGCGGCAGCGACCAGAATCACGAATTTGGAACGAAATTTGTGGTGAGGGAAGATCTTGTCCGGTCAGTTATAGAGTTAGGACCAATAAACGATAGACTGTGCTATCTAAGGATGAAAGGGCTTTGTTGAAGTAAAGGAGACTTTTTACGAACAACTAAAAAAGATTTATGACTTCCTACCTAAGCATGATATGTGCATCATTTAGGAGACGTTAATGCAAATATTGGTAACTAAAACCCTTTAAACCCACTATAGGAAGCCACAGTCTTCATGATATAAGTAATAATAACGGTCAACTACTAATAGACTTCGCCACAACTTCATTCGTCTTGTTAATTAAATCGACAATGTTTGAACATAAAATATACATAAACAAACTTGGATATTCGACGATGGCGAAACGAGAAATCAAATAGATCACATGGATATAGATGCAAGGCATAGCATGAATTATTTGAATGTCAGAATTCTAAGGGGAGCCGACGCAGATACAGATCATTTTCTGGTAAAAATTAAAATAAGTTACAGAATATCGAGTCAGAAAGACGCCAAATCCCAACCATTCCGAACCTGAAACATCGAAAAACTAGGAGAATAAGGGACAAGAAATGGGTACAAAAATAAAATACGAAACCAAATAAACGAACTACAAAATACAGAAGACGTTGAACTGACCTAAAGTAACCTGAAAGACACAATAAATGGTGCTAATGAAGAAATATTAGGTGTTCGACCAAAATCAAACAAAAAATCATGGTTTGAGGGGGAATGTGAAGAAATTATAAAAAATAGAAATTACGGCCGAAGTAAAATACTACAAAACAGAACAGTAAGAAGCACAGTGGAAGACAAAGAAGCTAGCAGCAAAGGGGCAGGGCATCCCAAAATAACAAAAATTTGAAAAATTGTGGAACATAGACATCGTAATAACACAAGAGCTTTTTTCCAGGGAATTTCCAGGGAAAAGCGTTCAAGCTATAACTACCTGTCTTCTGAAATCAGCCTATGGACAAATAATTACTCCTTCAGAAATTTTAAACACATGGTGTGATTACTTTTATAACCTCCTCCACCACAGAGACAACGAGAAAACTAGATATAAGCCCATCTTACGAAGAAGTATGTCTAGTAATCAAAAACTTAAGAGCAATAAGGCACCAGAACATGATGGTATCCCAGCGGAATGCCTAAAACATGGAGGAAAGGCACTGCATAAATCTCTATTTAACCTAGCAGTGATCATATAGTATAAAGAAATCGTACCGGAGGAATGGAAGCAGCAAGTGATGCAGTAATTGGGTTTTTCAAAATTTAAACATCGCCTATAAAGTTTTGGTGACTATACTTCTCGACAGACTTGAGCGGTATGCAGAGGAAATGATTGGACACTATCAGTGTGAGTTTAGGTGAGATCAACTATAGATAAGATGTTTACTATAAAATGCAAAGAAAAGTGCTGGACCTTCAACCTATCCAACTACTATCGAAACGCCGAAATTGCCATCCTGGGCGACTTTAATGTCCACAACATCAACTGGCTTAAATATTCAAATACTACCGACGAACAAGGTCGTGAAGCCGAATCATTTTCAATCAGTTGTGGCTTAACTCAGCTTATTGACGAACCAACACGGATCCCTGATCGAGACGGGGAGTTCGCCAGTCTTCTTGATCTGTTTTTAACCACCAATCCGGAGATTTACACGGTCAGCGTAAATCCGCCGTTCGGTTAGTCCGACCATAAACTACTTTCGAGATTCTACCAATCAGTGACAGAGAGGCGCCTAAACTGCGCAAGATTTGGCACTACAAATCTGCTAAATGGGAAGATCTCCTGGAACATTTTCGAACTTTCCCTTGGTTAGACCTTCGTTTTCGATCCGACTACCCATCTGACTTCGCCTGGGAGGTTTACATCCCTTTTTCGAAGAAATGCCCTTCCAACGGCAAGCCTTGATTTGGCCGAAAATGCAAAGAAGCTGTTGCTTCTAAACACCTTGCATACCGACAATGGCGTGAAAATCCTAACATCATAAATCGTAACACCTTTGTTCGTGCCAGGAACAGATGCAAAGAAATTATCGACGAAACCAAGGAGGCACACAATCAACGGATTAGAAACAAACTTCTCGCTTGTCCCAACAATTCCAGGTCCTTTTGGTCAGACGCTAAGGCAGTTAGTCAAAATTTCACCAAATCCACCATACCACCACTCACACGGCCAGATAATTCTATTCCAACGACACCTGTTGAGAAAGCGAACTTGTTGGCTGAACTCTTTGCTTCACATTATACTGTCGATTTCCAAGGAAAAACACCACCTACTATTCCCATAGTGCAGTCAAGGATGCCCGATATTGTCTTCAGACATAAAACGTATTTTGATGAAGCTAGACACCAAAAAGTCTTCTGGTGCTGACGGAATACCTGCCGTAGTTCTCAAAAAACTGTGCGAGGGAACTAACACCAGTTTTTCTGTAGACTTTTCAACCTATCCTGCTGGAAATGTGCGACAGTTCAGCTGATACCTAAAAAAGGCAAGAAGACCTTGCCAAATAACTACCGACTAATTGCACTGCTTCCAATAATATCGAAAGTCATGGAAAAGGCTATCAATCAGCGTCTTCTAAAATATCTTGAAGGATTCAACATTATTAGCGATCACCAATATGGCTTTCGTAAAAATAGATCAACAGGAGATCTTCTGACTTATGTAACACATGTTTGGAACAACGCAATTGAACACTTTGAAGAATCTCGAGCGGTTGCTCTTGACATATCCAAGGCATTCGATCGTGTTTGGCACAATGGGCTGTTGGCTAAGCTACGTTCTTATCGTATGTCTAAAAAGTTCTGTTTGTGGCTCTCATGTTTCCTCAGAGAGCGTTCTTTACGACTGGTGGTCGACAGATTTCTTTCTAACACCTACACTATCAACGCCGGTGTGCCCCAAGGCTCAATATTGTCTCCTACTCTCTTTCTCATTTATATTAACGATCTGCTGGAAAAGACCGAGAATCCAACCTACAGCTTTGCAGATGATAGTACACTTATCTCTTCATTCACTTTGAACGCTCGGACATCGGCTACTCAGACGAATATCCGCAGACAGCAGGAAGTCATTAAGCTTAACAAAGACCTGGAAGAAATTCTAACTTGGGGTGACAGTAACCAAGTGGAATTTAACGCTACAAAAACCCAGGAGGCAGTTTTCTCTAAAAAAGTTTTCGAAGGATGTGGCCCGCTTAATTTCTCCCAGAGCGGTGCATGTTAGAAGTACACGTCGCGCTAATACTTCACATCCGTATGAGGTTCAGCTTGTTACTTCTCGTATAATGCTTTTATATGGAGAACATCATCCGTTTGGAATAATTTGCCCAGGACTGTGTTTCCACCGAGTACAATTTGCAGCGATTCAAGAACAACGTGAATCGCTTTCTCCGCACACGTGTAGCTCCTGTAGCACTTTAGGGACTTCTCTGTAGCACGTGTGCTAGACCCATAAAAAAAAAACCGAGACCTGCACCATCTATTTATAAATTGTAAGCAGGTATACGATTCATTTCGAAGAAACAAGCTATGGGAATTTCTTAAATATATCACTAGAAAGGATGACATTCAAGTTCTTATAACCATGTTCCGTAATGAGGAACTCAACCTGCACTTAGCTTTCACAGATGACGTGGATAGGAATGGAAATAACTGACCGAGGGTTCAGGAGACATTCATATAGGTCAAAAAACAAGCTCGAACCGTTAGACTACACATCAACGAAGAAAAAACAAGATATATGTATACCACCAGAAACAACTCAAATAGAAGTAGGATGGACCGAAATATAACAATAGACGAATATAATTTCCAACTAGTAAAACAGTTTACATACTTGGACACGACATTGATAGAAAACACAGATCAAACAAAAGAAATAAACAATAGAACTCAAGACGATAATCCATGCACTACAGGAGTTATTATCAGAGAAAAATCTTACAAGGATCAATAAATTGTCTATCTACAAAATTGTCACCAGCCCTGTCGTAATGTATGGTTGTGAAGCATGGAGCCTGACCTTGGCAAATGAAGAGTATTTTGAAGTATTCGAGAGGATGATTCTACGAAAAATCTACGGTCCTGTCACAAATGCTACTACGGGTGCGTATCAAATTCGTACTAACAAGGAGCTCGAAAATCCCTACAAGGCACCAAACATCTTTAACGAAGTCAAAGCATGACGTCTCCAGTGGGCTCAACTTGTAAGAAGGCAGCCAGACGAAAGAATTTTAATGCTGATGTAGGGAAAATCATCAGTTAGTAAGAGACCCTTGGGACACACGCCATTTCGTAAGGATATATTAAAAAAGACCTAAGACCCACCCAGGTTTGTAATCCACGGAGTAAGTAAGTAAGTAATATAAGTATAACTACCTAGGTTGATAATGCCTCTATTACTTTCAAATAACTATAGTGCCAGTCATCGAAATTGATTTTTCTAAACGAAATAGGACTAGCTGACATGACGCCTTCGTTGTAATCTATGTCACATATTTGCAATCCGTTATAACCTGAAATCTGTACAAGCCCTTTGGTATTTGTGTACATAAATACAATTTTGTCCAAACTGGTGCATCAAATTTAGCAGGTGATTTTTAAGGTATATTAATTTAAACAAAAATTTTAGTAAAGTAATTTTAGTTACCAATGATGCAGCATTCACTAGGAAAGGGCAAAATAGTTTTTGGAAATATCTTTATGTTGTTTGTCAATTACATTTTTTAGAATTGCGTGGTAGTAGTATTAACGGCCATGTGAAATATCTGATTATAAGAATATCTTAGATTTACTGCATATCCTCCACCTTTTAGATGATATATTTTTATGTCGTTTCTTCGTCATGAGTTGCAGGTCTTGAGAGCGAAAGGAATACTTACTGAACGAAAATATCAAAAATATTGAAAAATTTCTAAATTTAAGCCATGGTGAACATAATTAATATTTAAATAATATATTCAATTTGTCAAATTTAAAAGAGAAAAATTAGAATTTTTTTTTATAGGAAAAAAATAATTCTGATAAGTCATATGGTTAATATGAAGCATAATTTGAGTTATCAAAATGATAGTTCTCTTTTAGTTAAAAGAACCAGAAACAGTTTAAATGCACAATGAATGTTCAAAAGCTGTAAAATGCAATAGAGTAGGTAGTTGTAACAAACCAATGAAACAAATGGAAGGAAATAATATACAGTGAACAAAGTTTCATATTTGCATATGTATGCAAATATATCGTCGTGTTGATATCCTTTGGATGTTTCTTCCTGATGTGGCAATAGTAACCGTTGCTTCTTTTGTTATAAACTTGTTAACTATATTTTAGAAGATTTTTGATTTTTCTCCAGTGGAAACAAATATACCAAAAAAAGCAAGATTAAATGTATTTAACTTGATTCTTCAACAAGGATATTCTTTTAGTACAGAGTAATTTAGCTTTTGTGCTTCGAAATTCATAGAATAAGAATTTATACTTAATAGACTTTCTTGAGAAGTGGCAAATGCGTCGTGGAAATATTTTGCCTTCTCTTCGCATTGGACGAAATCCTATATCCGGCTCTGCCTTTCCATTAAAAACACATTAACTATTTGAGATCATTAACCTTGAACACTGAATCTTAGATAGGCCAGCAACGCTTGTCTGTAATGGTAGGGATTTCAAAAATCCGATCAAGGGCTGATTAACTATGCCCTCGCTAAGAGTGATATATAATTTATTTATAATGGTAACATATCATATGTTGGACTAGTAGATATATACATATATATATATACATACATATATATATATATATATATATATATATATATATATATATATATATATATATATATATATATATATATATATAAATATAAACACATATATAAATACAGGGTTACAGGGAAAGTCGTCCTAGATAATTAAGGACGTTATAGTTTAGGTCATTTCTGACCGATTTGACTCTATGACATGATGTCCTAAACTTAACCGTTTTCGAGATATTGAAGTTTAAAGATTTTCTAAAAAAAAAAAACATGTTTTTTTTTTTTTTTTTTGCTTTTATATCGGTTTTTTTTTTATTAGAGGTTCTCGAATGCGATTTTTGGGTTATTTTTAGTTAGTCTGTATGTCAAGTATCAAAAATCATCAAAAAAATTTGAACTAGTTACTAACAGTTTCAAATGGCGGCTTGTTAATGTTTCTAAATTACGAATTTTTACCAAGTGTTTCCTACTTTAAATCAATAAAGAGAAAAAAAAATGTATGGAAGTTATTCTGCAAATTATTTTTAAAAACTTTTACGTCTTTTTAGCTATCTAAAACGGTATAATATCTACTGGATCTATTGAAAATTCTAAGAAAATGAGATTTCAATAGGCCCAAATGTAGAGTAACATAATAATAGAATTTAGATACTACCAATTACCGGTTTACTACCTGCACCTTCAAACAATAAAAAGGGTTGGGTAAGCATTTTTTCCGGTCGGGGTACTCTCTGTGCGAGTGACATTTTCTGTTCACTAAACATTATTGAATGATGTTTAGTCTGCTCATGCGATTTGTCCGTGGTAGATGTGCTATACCGTGTTTTTCAAAAATATCTGTGTTTCATCTTCTGACTGTGTGAATTGGCTCGTAACTGGATTTTGATCTCTGCTTGTGAATATGGCAACGTATACCAACGAGGAATATGCTAACATCCTAATGTGTTACGGATTTTGCGAAGGAGTGTCGTCGCGTGCACGTGATGAATACATATCGTACTCGTCGTGTACCTGATGTTAGCGTATTTCATGGAACTTATCGAAGACTAGGAGAAACTGGTTCCGTACAAAGACGGCGGACTGACATGGGACGACCACGTATCTTTGACGAAGAAGAAGAAAACGAAATACGACGTCTCTTTGAGTTGGACCCAACCATATCTACAAATGTTGTCGCACAACAGCTTGGTATTTCGCAGTGGAAGGTATGGTTTGTAATGCATACTGTTGGGCAACACCCTTACCACTATACGCCCGTGCAAGTCATTGAAGAAGGGGATCCGTTGCGACGATTAGAATTCTGCAGATTTAATACCGAAGTAAAACAATAGATGTTTTTAGAATTCCACTATATTTATAAACCGTAACAATTGTTTCGACATACAATGTCTTCATCAGACGGATGATAACTTTAAACTAATTTTAAATTAGAACATATTAGCCCATATATACCTTTAGGAGTAGTAAATTACAAGATTAAATTATAAAATAATAAACACTTAATATTATTGTACAAAAGAAGGGGGTAGTACCTGTCATTTGTGGGTTTTCACAAAATTAAAATGAAGATAACAATAAAATAAGTTGTACCATACTTAAATGATGGATTAATAATGGGTTATTCCGGATAAAGGTTTAATAATGGGGAATTGTTTGTTTCTATTTGTTGATTTAAGAGGAGATTTGAATTTTTTGTATTTGTTTATTTCTAAGCTTTCTAAGTAATTTAATTTCTTGGATTTTTTGTCATAATGAAGTATTTTGAAATTATCGTCAAAGACGTGATTTGTTGAAATTAAATGTTCTGCATAATGGGATATGATATTTTGTTTGGTATAGCTTCTTTTGTGTTCGTTGATTCTTTTTTGAAAAGATCTGCCTGTTTGGCCTATGTAAAATTTTGGACAAGAACCACAATTGAGTTTATAAATTCCCGATTTTGCTTTTTTGTTACTTTTATTTTTATTATTTTTTATTATGTTGGAGAGTTTATTATTAGTTCTGAAAGCAATATTTAGACCTATTTTAGTTAATTCTTTAGAAATAAAATGTGTAATTTGTCCGGTGTAAGTGATAGTTTTATAACTTTCTTTATTCTTTTTTGGTTTAGGATATAACTTGTTGATTGCTAGTTGATATGTTTTTTTATTAATCATTCTGTCTAAGATATCTGGTTGGTATCCATTGTTAACCGCTATTTGTTTTATGGAATTCTAAAAACATCTATTGTTTTACTTCGGTATTAATTTACAATGAATTTCCATCAAGTAACGGCTACCTCAGTGAATAATATTCTGCAGATTTATGCTCAATACCGATGTCGAAGATGCATATTTTTTTATGAAAATACTATGGACTGACGAGTCGAAATTCGACAAAGACAGTCTTACAAACTACCACAGTGCCCACTATTGGGCTTCTAAAGAGGAAGGTAACCCAAACAAAAAAAGAACGAAAGGATCACAAACAAGATTCAGCTTAAATGTGTATATGGGTATAATTTCAAATTATTTGATTGGGCCATTCTTCCTGCCAGATAATTTGAATGGCGAGGAATACGACAATTTTTTGCGGAACGATTTACCTAATTTGATGGAAGACCTATCTATTGGTTTGAGACAAAACATGTACTTTCAACACGATGGCTGCCCAGCTCACTACAGAGGAAGTGTTCGTGCATGGCTCAATGACAATTATCCCAACAAATGGATTGGAAGAGGCGGACCCATACCTTGGCCGGCGAGAAGCCCAGACCTAACACCGATGGATTTTTATGTGTGGGGTCACATGAAAAGTCTCGTATACGACCAGATGACTCCTATCGAAAACGTGGATGTCCTAAGACAAAAAATAATTGATGCGGCTGACGAAATGAGGCGGCACCTCACAACCAGCGTTGTGAAAAGTAATTTAAGAAAAAGAATGAGAATTTGTGTTAGAAATAGGGGGGGGTGACCATATAGAACATGAATTATAATTAATAAAAAATACTAAATTGCAAGGTTTTTTTGTTTTATTTGTGTATTTTTCGTATTTTCACCTAGAACCAAAAATTTACCTTTTGCTACCCGAGCCCGCTTTAGGTGTCATTCTGTGTAGAGTTTTCCTATTAAACTCCTAGTATTATACTTTTTTTGATAGCTAAAAAGACGTAAAAGTTTTTAAAATAATTTGCAGAATAACTTCCATACATTTTTTTTTTTCTCTTTATTGATTTAAAGTAGGAAACACTTGGTAAAAATTCGTAATTTAGAAACATTAACAAGCCGCCATTTGAAACTGTTAGTAACTAGTTCAAATTTTTTTGATGATTTTTGATACTTGACATACAGACTAACTAAAAATAACCAAAAAATCGCACTCGAGAACCTCTAATAAAAAAAAATCGATATAAAAGCAAAAAAAAAAACATGTTCTTTTTAGAAAATCTTTAAACTTCAATATCTCGAAAACGGTTAAGTTTAGGACATCATGTCATAGAGTCAAATCGGTCAGAAACGACCTAAACTATAACGTCCTTAATTATCTAGGACGACTTTCCCTGTAACCCTGTATATATATATATATATATATATATATATATATATATATATATATATATATATATATATATATATATATATATATACATATATATTGTTATTAATCCAATATATGGATTTTAAGAAGTGGAGGAAGAAGTTGGAGAAGTTGCCTCGTATATATCGTGTTATACTTCCGTGTTATACATCTTTTTCAGGATCTTTGGAGTCTAGAAATCTAAAAATAATCTTTTTTGATAATTATTTCCAATTAAAACAAGCCTCTCTCCTAGATTCAACTTTCTCTTGTGAAAATATTTGAGAAAAGTATCCAGAGACCTATCTAAAATATTTAGTTATAACTATTGAATTAAATTATTCTTTAGTGTAGCAAAGTTATTGCATTTTTGTGGAGGACATAATGGGTAAATCATTCTTTATTTGAGTTCTTTTGGCCTCACACTGCGGATGCATAGACCTACTGTAGCCTAATGAAAAAAAATTAAAACTTTTTTAAAAATTTATTCATTAGCTTTCACTATCATATTTTAGGAGAACGATGGAAGGAAATGAGGAATACTTTGTCACCAACTTTTACTAGTAAAAAAATTAAGAGTATTTACTTGCTAATGTTGGAAACAGCTGAAGATTTCGTAAATCACTTTTTACTACAAAATAATGAAATCATTGAAGTTGAAATGAAAGACGCCTATTCAAGGTAAGCTAGGTTTTATTTTGGAATGTATGTAATTCGACAATTTATAGTAGTAACTAGTAACAAGCAGATTAAATGAAAAACATGCTGATACACTTTATATATGTTAGATTATTTTTTTCAACTTTTTAACTTACTGTGAAATCAGTTTTGTAAATAACCGGCCAGTGCAAGTCGGACTTGCGCAATTAGTTTTAATTAGCTTTCCGTATGTTGATTGCTTTGAAAATAAAAATTTTTGTTACGGAGGTATAAAATTGTGAATGACTTCACAAAACACACCCCAAATGAGCTTTTAATAAAACTGATGACTTTGAAATTTTTGCTTTTTTTATATACCAGATAAATTATTAAAGGTATTAACTCATGATAATTTCGTTCAATCTACACCTTGTGGAGAATATTCCAGTTGTTTCAAAATTTTTTGATCAGTATTTTTCGAGATAAGGGGAGAGGACAGCGATTTTTCGCAATTTTTTTTAAAATAATACAAATAAAAGTATGCACAAGTATTACGTTATATATATTTTTGAACTCGTGTTTTTACAAGTTTTCACTTGACACCCTATTCGATGACCTGGTAATTTTTTTTTTCACTTCCGATTTCATCACCCAAAACTAACCTTTTAAGACAAAATTTAACTTTCAGAATTGCACGGCTCTGATGGGGCGATCACTTCCTATATTAGTGCAATATTTCAACTTTCTCTGTCAGATAGTTTCAGAGAAAATCGGGTGTGACAGACACCGAAGTGAACTTATAAGTGTTCCGTACGAAACACTAAGAAACAACTATTCGACGGAAATCGACGAACGAATAATCTCATTATTTTAACCTGAGTATAATAAATAAAAAATTACGTGTAGGTTTTCATTCAAAACAATAGGGCATTTATTATTCTTATGGTAACATTAGAAAATTTTTAACTAGTTATTGTAGAAAACTCTAAGCTACACTAGGTTCTTTTTGTTTTCTCCTTATTTTTTACAGCTGTCATGTTGCCCTTTTTATATATTTTTGTAAATATATTTCGAATAGTGTGTTTACGTAATTTTTAATTGATATTAATTCCAGATTTACTGAAATTTATATTATATTTTTTTATATGAGTGTCTTTTAAATGAGGATTTTTTATAAAACCATAAGAGCAATACTGTGATGCGAAGTAGAAGATGATGAGATTACCATTCTGCCTATCTATAGTTTTTGGCATAGTTAAAACAATTCACATTTTAGGATAGTGTTTAGTTTCGCTTTTTCTTTATAGGTAAATAAAGGCGGGTGAAGAGAACGAATGGTGCTAAATCTAGTGAATACAACACAAACTTTTTTTGCTCAATAACTGCCTTACAATGTCAAAACGTTAGTCACAGTTCTTATAATTGAACAAAATGTTGTACATAGTTACTTTTGAAATCTCTAATTTATTTTTAATCAATCCTGCAAACGAGTTTTTGGACATCCCCAAAAGTCCCATTTGGAAATGAATTAAACTAGTGGTATATTTATGATAAGCATTTATAACCATATCTTCTTCGGGGCATTTGATGCGCCTGAAACCAAAGTCAAACTAATTTTTCCACAGTTCATTAAAACACTCTATTATCTTAACACTACGAGGCTGGTTTGAAAAGTCCGTGCAAAAATAAAAACTACTTATGTGTTTGGGGTAAACATTTTTTATTTTTCGACATAGTCTCCTTTTAGGCTTATACACTTCGTCCAACGATGTTCTAGTTTGTTGATCCCTTCCGAATAATATGATTTGTCCAAGTCTGCAAAATATCCATTAGTGTCTGCAATCACCTCCTCGTTTGAATAAAATCTTTGTCCCGCCAGCCATTTCTTCAAATTGGGGAACAAATAGTAGTCCGAGGGAGCCAAGTCTGGAGAATAGGGGGGATGTGAAACGAGTTGGAATCCTATTTCCATTAATTTTGCGACCACAACTGCTGAGGTGTGTGCTGGTGCGTTGTCGCGATGGAAAAGGACTTTCTTGTGGGCCAATCGCGGGCGTTTTTTTTTTCTTGCAGCTCGGTTTTCAAACGGTCCAATAACGATGAATAATATTCACCTGTAATAGTTTTACCATTTTTCAGATAGTCGATGAGGATTATCCCTTGCGAATCCCAAAAGACAGTCGCCATAACCTTTCCGGCCGAAGGAACGGTCTTCGCCTTTTTTGGTGCAGATTCCCCCTTGGTAACCCATTGTTTAGATTGTTGTTTTGGTCTCAGGAGTATAGTAACGTATCCATGTTTCATCCACAGTGACGAAACGACGCTTAAAGTCCTCTGGATTCTTCTGGAACAGCTGCAAACCATCCTTGCAACACTTCACACGATTCCGTTTTTGGTCAAGCGTGAGCAATCGCGGCACCCATCTTGCGGATAGCTTTCTCATGTCCAAATGTTTATGCAAAATATTATGTACCCGTTCAGTCGAGATGCCCACAGTACTAGCAATCTCACGCACCTTAACTCTTTTGTCATCCATCACCATATCATGGATTTGATCAATGATTTCTGGAGTCGTAACCTCCACAGGCCGTCCAGAACGTTCAGCGTCACTTGTGCCCATATGGCCAGTCCGAAAATTTTTGAAACCACTTATAAACTGTTCTAATCGAAGGTGCAGAGTCACCATAATGTTTATTAAGCTTCTCTTTAGTCTCCTGAGGCGTTTTGCCTTTCATAAAGTAATGTTTAATCACCAGACGAAATTCTTTTTCGTCCATTTCTTGAAAATCACTCGACTTCCTTGATTCGCACGAATGCCAAACACAAAGAAATAGACCAATATGGCTGAAACTTGGTGTGCGTTCATTCAAGAGATGCTACTAACTAAACGTGACCTCGATATGCGCCGGTGGTGCCATCTCTCGGACTTTGCACGGACTTTTCAAACCAGCCTCGTATAAGCATCTAATGGAACAAATGACATAAAACAGCAGGCATAAATCTAACGCGATATGTTCCTTGCCACGATAAAAAGATACAGGTACTGAAGCTACAATTTTTCTGTAAAAATTCGGCGTCTTTTTGGGCAAAAGCTATTAACTTGTATTTCACGACACCTTTTAGATAAACAGTTCGTGCCGCTACGGGCATGATTGCATTTTTGCAATAACTACTAACTCTATATTAGCGACCTCTGTTAACAATAGCTTTTATAAGCTATCCTTCGTTCAAGAACTGACCCTTTTGATGTAGCCTTATACATTTACTTCTATTGCTAACAGAGGTCTGGTAATGGTGAAACAAAATACTTTTGACCATTGCGTTTTTTTTTTACGTTTCAGGATTTCAAGATCACGAAAAATACAATTTTCAATTTCCAACGGTTTGTCGATCTGCTGCAATTGTAACTTCCAAATATATTTATTTTTAAATGCGGCTTACTGAAAGTGCACATAGAAGGCTAGTGGGAGTCGATCTATATGATTCTATGCTCCATGGTATAGTTTCGGCTTATCATATGCAGCGTCTTGTGTTCAATTCCTAGTAGACGAGTATATCAATTTTTTTAAATATATTCGTGCCACGTCAGATCATTTACCAACGCTCAAGACATCAGCAAACGTTCAAAGCCAGCATTGTTGTAAAAGGCATCCTTTTGGGAGACCGCTCGTACCGGACACGACTGGTGGGGTAGACAGCATTTTCCCGTATTAGCAGAGAGCACATATCAGAAATATGTCTTGATTAGGATTGAAAAATGACTCTGACGGAAAACAGCCAGATGGCATGTTGTTGGTAGAGGACCACTTGAACCGGAATAGTTGATGAGGTAAACAGGGTAGGGAGATAATATCCTAGTAATTGTCAAATAATAGGCAGGTTTAAATTCGGGCTAGAAAAATCGGGTGCCGACACCTACAGATATAATTGAATATACTTCACTATTACCTCACGAAGACGGTAGTAAAGGAAGCTAAGTTGACCTTCGTCGATTTTCGTGGCCCACGGAAAATAAGAATAAGGCTGGAAAAGAGTTAAGAGAGCATCATCTGCGGAACATATGGTTCGAGTGCCACATTAAACTATAAGTCTCATCAAGTTGACACCACTCAGATGTTAAAGTGGGGCTAGCAAGAAAATCTCTCTTGTCTGTTACTATAAGCTACTTCACTCTTCTACTATTATTACTACTACTATTATTAAAAGGGAAAAATCAAATATATATCGTTCATGACATTTATTTATATTAAGTATAATGCGTAGATCTCCTATAAAGTCCTCCCAAAATTTCTAATATATGTAAAGTCAAATAAAATAGCTTCGTATTTGTAAGACAAGAAAAATAAATACTCCCGCAAGTTAAAACAAGATACCAAGGAACAGAAGATCAAAATGGAGGCAACTTTGATGCTGATTTTGAAAGGTAACATTTGATCAAATTTAGCAGGATTTCTTGTCTTGGCAAACACTTGCTCAATATCCCCAGCATTTTAAAAAACCAATTATTTCTTGTTTGTGATAAAATGCAACGGATAGATCGGATTATTTATGAAAATAATAATGGTTTAATTAGCATTTATAGATATCAATTTGAGTAAGCTGTTTATTTTTAAACTGTGCGTTTGAAAAGCACTAACTACCTAGGCTGTCTGAAAAGTGCTCGGCTTGACACATAGATGGCGTTAGAAACGGTGAAACTATAATTGTATTCGAAAGTTCCATCCTTTATATAAACTTATGTAAAATTTTATTTCGATTTGTCAATTCATTCGAGTAGTAGCAGTTGTTTAATATTGACGTGTCATTAATGTTTTTAAAATTTTCGGTGGTTTAACCCCAACAGAAATTCATGAGAAATTGTTAAAAGTGTATAAGGCTAAGAAGGAC
Organism: Pachyrhynchus sulphureomaculatus; assembly: GCA_019049505.1. NCBI lineage: Eukaryota > Metazoa > Arthropoda > Insecta > Coleoptera > Curculionidae > Pachyrhynchus > Pachyrhynchus sulphureomaculatus. Next base: position 54,155,040 of record CM032455.1, read on the forward strand.
ATTCACTTTCCGCTGCAAAAAATGGGCTCCTCTTTTTAAATCTGGTCGTACAAGCCTCGAAGACGATTCATGCGAAGGTCGTTCAAAAACTGCTACAACGCCACAAATCATTCAAGTCCATGATATGGTGTTAGATGATCGACGAGTGAAAATGCGTGAAATAGCTGAGGTCACAGGTATCTCAAAAAAACAAATTAGAAATATTTTGCATGAAGAATTATATATGAAAAAGCTTTGTGCAAGATGAGTGCCGCATTTGCTGACAATGGAACAAAAATGCATTCGAAACGTTCAAACGTTTTATGCAAAATAAAATGGATTTCAAGCATCGTTTCATAACTCTTGATGAAAATTGGATCGACCACTATACACCAGAGTGAAAAGAACAGTTGAAACAATGGATTGAAGCCGGTGGAAGTGCATCAAAGAAGGCAAAGACGGTTTCATCAGCAGGGAAGGTTATGGCAACAGTTTTTTGGGATTACAAAAGCGTTTTATTGATCGATTATCTTCAAAAAGGTAAAACAATTAACTCTGAATATTATTATAACCTTTCGGATCAGTTAGACGCAAAAATTCACGAGAAAAGAGCTGCTTTAAAGAAGAAAAGAATCATTTTTATCAAGACAATTCACGTGTTCACACAAGTGTTTTGACGATGGTAAAATTCAACGAATTAAAGTACGAGTTGCTTGCACATCCGGCGTACTCACCAGATTTGGCTCCCTCTGACTATTACCTGCTTACCTGAAACCTGAAAAAATTCCTAGCTGGAAAGCGTTTTACATCAAATGACGAAGCTATTGCAGCAGTGGATGGATATTTTGCAGACCTTCCGGAACACTTTAATGATGTTATTGAATTATTGAAAAAATGTTGGAATAATTGTATTGAAGTTTCAAGAAATTATATCGAAAAATAAAACATATTTAACATCAAAAAAATTTTCTTTCATTGTTAGGTCGTGAACTTTTTAGACAGCCCACGTATTATAAACAGCATCTCAGGTTTCAGTGTTTTTCTCTAATAATTTTGTTTCAGATTTGCTAATGATGTGATTGCTACAACAGCTTTTGGAGTTCAAGTTAATTCTTTAAAAGACAGATCGAATACTTTCTACTTAATGGGTTGCAAATTGACACAGTTCAAAGGTGTATTGGCTCTTTTAAAATTCTTAGGACATCAAGTCTTTCCTAAATTATTTAAAGTAAGCTTTAATTTTATTTATTTCTTTTCAACCACTAGATTAAAAAGCTGGCAAGAGTATATTATTATTATTTGCTTTTAATAAGATATATCTATTAACATATTATATCTTAAGTTCTTAGGTATACCGCTTTTGAACAAAGAGGTATCGAAATACTTCTATTCTGTAATGGATGATACCATAAAAGCTAGAGAAGAACAAGGTATTGTACGGCAGGATATGATAAATCTTATGTTAGAAGCAAGAAAAGAAAAAGTTCCAATTAATAATAGTGATACAGGTAATATGAGTTAAAATTAAAACAATGTTTTCTAAATCATTTAAGCTTTTCTTTACTAGTTTTATTTCCCATTTTAACTTAATTGGCATACTTACTACCTAAGATCTAACTAGATCTTTTCTCCCCTGATTTTCTGCATCTTCCTTTAAGTTAAAACAACATATTAGAATTTTTTTTTTGTATCGCAATAGTCAACTAGAACGACATGATAAAAACTCATAAAAAACCACAAAAATTATTAGGATTTACACAGGGTGTACAATAATGTATTCTTAAACGTATTTGTTATGTAGTTTTAAGATACACAGACAACTTGCATATTTTTTATTTTTCAAAATTCCATTAATTTTTTACTATGTCAGCAATTAGCAAGTAAAATTTTGTTCGGGACGTCCACATTCCCAGATTTAATAAGATCTACTGTAAAATAAATATATAAAAATCGGTAAACTAATTTACCCAGTACTTTTCTTGCAAACACGTTCTAAAATAAGTACTGAATTTGATTTTCTCAAGTAAAAAGAAAGTAAATGTCCATAATACGAATAAAATGATACAACATATTAGCATCTATTTCTTTCACCTTTTTTTCTCGAAACGATATCGCTCAAAAAGATAGGCTGGAAATTTATATTGTTCGTGATCTAACAACACTAAAACGTAAGAGAAGCAAAAATGACAGGAATAATTCCTTGTCTTTAGCAAGGACCGTAAAAGAATAATTCTCCTACTCTGCCACAGGTCAGTAACCTTTGGGCAAATTTAACTGTTTATATTTCCAAAACTTTTTCTGTAATCAAATTAACCTTTTTTAGGCTACTCTGTAACCAGATCCTTTCTACATTTTCTCTTAAAACTCAGAATAATGAAAATATTATGGATATATGTTATAATATATGTGAAACAACCCTTCTAACCATCTATCCTATTCTTTTCACCTTATATACCAATTACTATAAATGATTAACTAAAAATTTTTAAAATATCGCAACCAAAAACCAGGCAAAATTCTTATAATACTATTGAAAGTATGCAATATTTAATGGCTCTTATCTCTTTCATCGTCGACCCTGGTTAATATTGCAATGTAATGTTTTGTTCCCTTGACAAAATCACCCCTGTAACTCTCTTCCCCACCTCTTATATGTTGCATACCATAATTAACACACAGGCTGAAAAGTTTTTGGTCTGACACATAGATGTGAAGATGAAATTCATATGATTTTTAGGAACTAACAACCTTCAAACGATACGTGTCAAAATTTCATGACATTTGGACGATTAGTTTCCAAGTTTTTTTTTTGATTTTTGATATTTTCAAAACAATGAAAAAACCAAATTTCTTCTGATGATTAAACACTGATTACTGATGGGAAAAAATGCCATTCAGGAAAAGCAAATGTATTACGGGGACTCTGCCCCTGGAAAATCACTGATCATTTATGGGTATAATGAATTTAAACGCGGTCGTACAGATACAAATGATGCTGAACACTCTGGACGCCCAAATGAGGTGGTTACACCGGAAAACATAAAAAAAATCCACAAAATTGTTTTGAATGATCGTAAAGTGAAATTGTGTAAGATAGCTGACACTCTAAAGATATCAAAAGAACGTCTAGGTCATATTTTGCATGAACATTTGGGCATGAGAAACCTCTGTTCGAAATGGGTATCGCGTGTGCTCACAGTGGACCAAAAACAACAACGTGTTGATGATTCTAAGCGGTTTTGGTCATGTTTAAACGCAATAAAAAGGGTTTTTTCATGTAATATGTGATAATGGATGAAACGTAAATCCACCACATTACACCGGAATCAAATCGGTAGTCAGCTGAATGGACAGCAGCCGGTGAAAGCCGCCTGAAGCGACCAAAGACACAACAATCGGCTGGGAAGTTTTTGGCCTCTGTATTTTGGGATGCGCATGGAATAATTTTCATCGACTATGCTGAGAAAAGGAAAACCATCAATAGCGAATATTATATAAAGTTACTGGTGCGTTTGAAGGCAGATATTGCAAAGAAACAGCCCCAAATGAACAAGAAAAAAGTGCTCTTTCACCAAGACAATGCGCTGTGACACAAGTCAATAGTTCCGATAGCAAAATTGCGTGAATTGAAGTTCGAATTGCTTTCTTACCTACTGTATTCTCCAGCGACTAATATCTATTCGCAGACCTCAAAAAAATGCTCGTGGGAAAGAGATTTGGCTCCATGAAGAAGTTATCACCGAAACTGAGGCCTATTTTGAAGGCAAAGATAAATCCTTCTACAAGAAATGTATAGAAATGTTAGAAAAGCGTTGGACTGATTGTATTGCTCTTAAAGGAGATTATATTGATGAATAAAATCGAATTTTGCAAAAAAAAATGTGTTTTAAGTAGCTAGACTAAAAACCTTTCAGCCTACGTGTTAAATATGGTAAATAAATAATCACGCTTAAAATTTTATTCAATATCGCAACCAAAAACCTGAAAACATTCCCATAATACTACTAAAATCATACAATATTTGACTATTTCACTATTAAAATCATACAATATTTGACTATTTCACCCCTTTCCCTATTAAAATTAAAAGTATTGAAAAAATAATTGTCAGATGTCTAAACTTCACAAGTCATATATAGAAAGCAACCTCATTAACCCGGTACCAAAATCTTTAACCCCTTATATATTTTACCATAAATAATATGCTTAAAATTTGTCCAGTACATCAACCAAAAAGCCTGTAAATATCTCAAAATGCTATTGAAATTACATACTATTAACCTACTCCCGTCCTTCTGATTCACTTTTTGGGTTACTCTTGAAAGAATTAAAAAAATAACCTAATTTTTGGATTTTCATACTTTAAAAACCCACAAAGGATATATAACACACCCCTTCTACTCATATCCCCCCCCGCCCCTCTCGTCACTTATATGTTTTAGTATAAAAATTTATGCATACAATCTTTTTATTATTCAGCAAAAAAACAGGAAAAACTTCCATTTTACAATTAAAATCTTTTAAAATTTATTGATCCCCACCCCTGCCACGTTCTTGGCCTATAACGGTATCGTTCAAAAACATAGGCTTCATCTCGCTATTAGTTGTTATCTATATATCAAATTTAAAATTGATATATCAACTAGTTCGAGAGTTATTGTGCCAGCAGACCGACAGACTGGCACAAATAAGTGTATATGTGTTTCGTGATCTAGAAACCCTAAAACGTGAAGAAGAGCAAAAATCTCGTGTGTTTTTTTACGAATACAATACTTTCCTTTGGCAAGGAAAATAAAAATAGAGATTCCGAAATCAGGCTTTCAGTAAGGTTTTACTTAATTTTTGGTGAAGAATAGATTTACGTACGTATTTTTTCTTGTAGAATTTTTTTCTTAAAAACTTAAATGTAACACTAAACATATTATATATAATATCAATATCAAATATATCAATGAAGAAAGGCAGCAAGAAACCAACAGAAAATTATTTTAGCTCATTTAAAGAAAAATCAATATTAACTACTAGTTCCATATTTCTTTTTTTACAATGACAAAATAACGCTGTGTGAAATTACTACCAGGTATTACAAAATATATGAAAATGAATTTGTAAAACCGTCACTTACCCAAAATTTACATGTCCCCCGTGACCGAACACTTACCTATAAGTTCATTCTAGAACTTGCTTCCTGATGTATTGAAAATTTTATAGAGGGAAAAAAAGAAAAATTGTCAAAATCTCAAACGAAGAAATGACATCACATGCAATGATATTCTTTTTTGCTGGTTTCGACACTGTTTCAACAGCAATGTGCTTTGCATCATACGAATTGGCTCTGGACAAAGATATTCAACATCGACTCAGAGAAGAAATAATGGAAACTCAGAAAAATGGTCAGGTTTCCTATGACGACTTGATGCAAATGAAATACATGGATATGGTTGTTTCAGGTAAATGTAATATAAGTCTGAAGTCTAGTAGATATTTCGTTGTACGTTCGGAAAATATGGAACAATATCATGTAGCAAAGAATATAATATATAAAAAATGCAACATCTCTCTGTTAGTCTGTCTGTCTGTTAGTGCACTTATGACTTAAGAACCACTTATCCGATTTACATGTTTTTTTTTAAATTTATACATTTGTTCTCTGGCCAGGTTACCTATAATCTTCTATAATATATATAAAAGGCAAAGTCTCTCTGTCTATCTGTCCGTAAGCGTGCTTATCACTCGAGAACCACTTATCCGATTTACGTATTTTTTTTAGATTTATACATATTCTCTCTGGTCAGGTTATAGGATATATTTTATTACGTTAGGTAATATAAGAAAAATCGGAAAAAAGTTTGCCGCTAGGGCACTCTTTTGCAATACGCTGCCCAAACCGTTAAATATGGAACAATATCATGTCTGTCTCTCGACTTGATTCACTATTATCGTCACTGCTTATTCCTTATATTACCTAACGATATAAAATATATTCTATAACCTGGCCAAAGAACATATGTATGTTTTAAAAAAAAGCACGTAAATCAGATAAGTGGTTCTCGAGTGATAAGCACACTAACGAACAGATAGATTGACAGACAGAGAGACGTTGGATTTTATATATATTATAGAAGATTATAGATAACCTGGCCAGAGAACAAATGTATGGCATGGCTAGTATGGAATATTATCTTCCTTATTTCTTCACTACTAAAAGAAATAACTATTCTTTTAATATTCAGATAACGCTGTAGATTCTAAAAAATTCATGAACTGTAAAATATGATGGCAATAATAAATCATTACTGCTCAACAACAACATTGAGAGTAGAGTTATTTTTGTTTCCTATATTGTTTACCAATTTTTTCTAATATTGGTAACATCGTTATTATATTTTTATTTTCCATTTTAGTAACACGTTTCTAAATTAAGGGTTAACCAAAAAATTGTCAAGAAAAAAATAAGAATAAAAATAAACAACTATTAGTAGGCAAGGCCTTAAAAGAGTACTAGTAATACTAGGTTTTACTTGTTTTCGCTTTGCACCAGATTTCTTCAACTCTTAAGTTTTTATTTTCTGGAAATGTTAACTTTGAATTAATGCTACTCAGCATATATCACCACTACACCAAACACTTTATTTTTGCAATCGACGCGCGTTTCGCTAACCATGTTAGCTTCAACAGGAGCGATGATTGACTAAAGCTAAACTAGAAATCTACCCTAATTATACTTAGCCTAAGCCTTGAATTACTCAGGCGCAACTAATGGTATAGGCAAGGCCAACATTTCCGGTCAAGAAACCAGTAGAGGAGACTATAAGGAATAGGCCCTCTGTATTTATTTAAACTACTTTTAAATTTCATAATTTCCGTACTTTCGTATGCGTTCAACAATCTCCTATCACATACACTTTTTATTAATCTTAGCTTATCTAATATTACAATATGAATAGCTTCAAGGGCATGTTCGGCAGTGCTAGCCTTTTCTGTTCTACTGTACTTTAAGTGTGCTAAATGTTCTTTAAATCGTGTTTTAATTGACCTTTCAGTTTGCCAGTTTGCCTTTTTGTCACAATCATTACAACTAATTTCATAAATTCCACTTTTCTCACAATTAGGAATCTTATCTTTGGGATTTCCTAAGATACTCCTCAGATTGTCTGATGACTTATAGACTAAGGTAACGCCTACCTTATTAAATACCTTATTGAGTCCCTTGCTATATTTCGGATTATATGGTATGGAGACGTACTTGGTGTTATTTTCTTCACGTGTAAAAAAGGTGGAATTCTGAATATTAAACCTAAACTTATGTCTATTTATTAGCTTATTTATTAAGTCATCGTCATAACCATTAACTCTAGTTATATTTCTAATACGATTCCTTTCTTTATTAAAGTTTACTCTAGTCAGAGGGGAAAATGACCAAACGTTGAACTAAAAATTGTAATAAGGCTAATTTGTGTTGTTTGCAATGAAATGAATCATTAGGAATATATCTATCTGTTACTGTGTCCTTCCTACAAATATCAAATTCTAATCTATTATTATTTTTGTTTGTGGTTTCTAAATCAAATAGCCGGTATGATTCCTTTAAATTCACTTACAAAGTTGGGAACAAAGGACAATTGCCTTTTCTAGATATTTTAATTATTGAAAATCAGACAATTTGAGGAATATCTTAGGAAACCCCAAAGATAAGAATCCTAATTGTGAGAAAAATGGAATTTATGAAATTAGTTATAATGATTGTGACAAAAAGTATGTTGGGCAAACTAAAGGGTCAATTAAAACACGATTTAAAGAACATTTAGCACACTTAAAAATACAGTAAAACAGAAAAGTCTAGTATTGCCGAACATGCCCTTGAAGCTGATCATATTGTAAGATTAGGTAATCTAAGATTAATAAAAAGTGTATCTGATAGGAGATTGTTGGACGCATACGAAAGTATGAAAATTATAAAATGTAAAAGTAGTTTAAATAAAGACAGAGGGCCTATTCCTTATAGTCCCCTCTACTGGTTACTTGACCGGAACTGATGGCCTTGCCTATGCCATTAGTTCCGCCTGAGTAATTCAAGGATTAGACTAAGTATAAATAGGATAGATTTGTAGTTTAGCTTTAGTCAATCATCGCTCCTGATGAAGCTAAGATGGTTAGCGAAACGCGCGTCGAGTGCAAAAATAAAGTGTTTGGTGTAGTGGTGATATATGCTGAGTAGTATCATTGTGCCAAAGATTCCACATTCCCAACTTAGTTCGAATTAATGATAAATTTTGGTTTTAGATGACTTTTAGGTTCACGAAATAATCTTTATATAATGGTTTTGTCTTAGATTTGCAATATACTTCCCGTTCTTTAAAATATTTTACATTTTTTAGTTTTCCGTACGGAATACTTATAGGATCACTTCGGTGTCCATCTGTCATACTCGATTTTCTCCGAAACTAATTGACATGGAAAGTTAAAATTTCAAACAAAAATATAAATTGATGGTGTAACATTCATTTTTTCCTGGATTTTAAGACCGTGCAATGTTACTGATTTTTCACTTCAAATTGTATTTATTTTTATTTTAAAACATCGACCGGTATATTAAACAAAAGTTTCAGGACATTCAGTATATACTGTGTGGTGCGGGTTGCTGATCGAACCTACCGCCAGGCCGCGATTGGCGAAATGTTTGACCCGGAGTTTTGATTGGAGCGTCCGGATATTACCGGCAAAAATCGCACGATTATTTAAGGGCCTGAGAAACTACCAGCGTGGCTTTTTTTCGATCGAGCCGCAGACCAGGCAGTACCGTCTAGCCGAGAGGCTATTTTCCATCTAGCCGAAGTAGGCTAATTTTCTTCAGAAGCCGCTAAGTAAAAGTGCCAGTTTCGACAATAAAAGCTGTAGTGAGCTTTCTAAGTGTTAAGAAAAAGTGTGAAATCGCACGAAGTCCATCACAGCAGGACTGAAAAACAGTAAGTCAACAAATCTCCCTCCAATAGACTTATTTAAGAGCAGTGCATTAACAGCAATGAATAACAGACAAAAAAGTGAAGTGTAAAACACGATGTCTCGCCTTCGGGGGTTGTAAAAGTTTAAAGTTTAAATGTAACAACTACTATTTAGGCTAGAATTTTTTGGTATAACTGTAAAGGTTGGAACTTTTTATTTTCATTTTAAAAACATGAATAAATTTTTTTTTGTTGATTAAAGCTAGTGTCTCACTGAATATTTATTTTTCTTTTCAGGATCAGTTGTGCTAGGCTAATTTCTTTTTAGTAATATCCATAAAAACACTTCAGTTTTTTCTCATTTTTCTTAGCTGAAGTTAAACCGTTTCTATTTTAAAATGAGTGGTGCCCAAAAAAAAGTCGTACAACTGAAGTTTCTTTAAAAATAGAATTGAATTCCAAAAAGACGTACAAAAATTATCTCTTACCCATATCTCTCTACCAAGGAAAACTGAGCTAGTATTTCTTTAATTTCTTTAGTTCTTTTAAAAACAGGTCTCACTCAATTCATTATCAGAAATTAAAGCGGGGCTGCAAGAAAATTGTGCTCAAGCTTGGGGCGTCCAGTATTTAAAAATGTTACAAAATGACGCAGTCTACATGGGGCGAAAAATAAAGCAAAATTAGCACACCTTACAAAAACTGCGCTCAAGCGTGGGACAAACAACTTCTCACAGGGTACGGAAAAAGATGCCTCAAACTGAGGACAGTTTAGCATGTCATAAAAAGACGTCACAAGAGAAATAGCGCTGTCAACGCGGGGCTTTTGGAATTTTATTTTTTAAAAAAAGGGTTCAGTGTACTAGCTTTCGAACAAAATAAAAGCTCTAACTTTGCAGATATTTTATTTCATAATATTTATTAAACGAAACTACACTATAGCAGTAAGACAAAAGCAGGAAATTTGTAGAATTTTTTTATTTCAATTTATCTGATATAGATATTAGAATTTTGTTGTTGACTCTAAGATAAGAGATTCCTACTTTTTTCTTAAAAGCTGGCTTTATAGTTCAGATTGGCAGATGTGTTGGTCGACTTTAATTTTGCATTGTTGATTTATTTTGCGGATAACCGAACAAAAAACTGTTCTTTTTTCTCACCTATATTTTGCATGAATATTAAAAATACTTTGCTGATATACGAAACGATATTTAGAGATTTTTTTGTTGAAAATTCTTAAGATATCTTAGTAAAAGAATCTTAATACAAGGCGATACTTAGAAATTTTTTTTGAAATTGTCGAAGATTTTTTTTGATGTTTAGTAAAGAAGTTTACATATTTTAAGTGCCTTTATATGATTTTTTTTGACTATTGGGAGCACAGGAGAAATATTTTCACGGCTTTTTAAACAATTCTTTTAAATTTTATAGTATTCATTTATCATGGAAGCCTTCAATTTTAAAGTCAATCACCTATTGGAATATGAATTAGACTATGAACTAAAAATCCGTCGTACTTTCTCAGAACGTCCGGTCGCAGATAAAAGAAAGATTCTAACGAGGATCTTAAGTAAAGAAATTAATGAGCCGGGAAAAACGATAAAAATAGGGGATGACACCCTGTCTTTTACAGAAGAAACGGCTGGTATCGAAAAGAGTTTAAATTCAATCCAAAACTTAATCGATAGTTATGACGGTGATCCAAATGATTCACTTGTACACCGGGTTAAATCACGTTTATCGCATGTAGCGGGTCGCGTACAAAGAATTCCCATGCCGGATGACAAAGAGGAAGCGTCGAAGTTTTCCAAATATGTTCAAGAAACAATAGCTACGTGTGTACTCATGGAAGCAAATCTTGCAGAAAAGATAGCTCCTGGCCATGAGTTACCACAACTGCCTATTACAACCCCAGTCATAAACGTACCAGCTCCAATCGTGAATTGCGCAGCCAGAAATATTCCTGTCAGCGAATGGCAATTGAAATTTAATGGAGACTCAAAGAGACTCTATCCTTTTTTGGAGAGGCTGACTGAAATAGCTCAAGCTAGGAAAGTATCGGAAGATGAACTTTTCAGCTCTGCTGTTGAATTTTTCACTGGCGATGCCTTCATTTGGTATAGAAGCATAAAATCAAGTGTCAACGACTGGCATTCCTTGGTAGATAGGCTAAAGAAGGACTTCTTGCACTGTGACGATGATGAAGAATTGTGGTCAGAAATAAAGAGGAGGCGACAAAAGAAGGATGAGTCCACTGTGATTTTTATTGCCCACATGGAATCTTTATTTGGTAGGTTATCCATCAAGCCTTTGGAATGTACCAAAGTTAAATTTATACGTAGGAATATTCTGCCTAGTTTCGTCAATCGGTTAGCTCTACTAGATATAAATTCGGTAGCCGAACTCGCCGGGTTATGTAGAAAACTTGAAGAGTCCGATTATTTGTTAGGAAAGAGCAGACCAAAAAGCGAAACTAATATACATCAGGTAAGGTATAATCCAAATGGCCGAAGTGGAGTCTCGACAAATAAAGTCGGGAATGTAAATCGGAACCCTAGGAGTAACCAGAAAACGGGTAAAGGAAAAGATAATGACTCTAAAATTAGCGACACTGCAGCTAAAGTGAACGACAAGCCGGTTTTCACCTAAGGCAATTTTCACGTGTTGGAATTGCACAGGCCCGAATCACACTTACCAAAATTGTACAGCACCAAAGAGGGTATTTTGTTTCAAATGTGGAACAACAGGTGTGAGACTAACATCATGCCCCAAATGTACAAAAAACGAGTAAGGACGGTATATTACCGAGGCGGATATCCTAAGTCCAACAAAAAAGCCTCTAATCATTCGGCTAAGTCACAAGCTCATGTTCGCAGTAAAGCCCCTAATCCAAAACGTTCCAGAAACACGGACGAACAAAAATATTCCAGTAGATCGGATTGGACTAAATGGTTACAAAAAGTTTCTGATTTTTTTAAGTCTAATAAAAATTATCCTTCTCAAGTTAAAACTCCTGCTTCTCCAAATGGTCACATGTCTCCTTTATTCGTGCATAAATATTTAGATAACAGACCGCATATCAAGATAAATCTATTAGGTGTCCATTTTTCGGCTTTATTTGACTCTGGTGCAAATGCCTCCGTTGTAGGTCAGAATGGTATTAAGATTTTAAGTCGTTTAAGTATAAAAATATGCCACGTCAAAAATAGAAGTGTTACCACTGCAGATGGCAGCCGTCTAAAAGTTTTAGGTACGGTTGAGTTGCCGCTAGTCTGCAATGGTCATTGTTTAGTAATTTCTGCTTTAGTAGTACCTTCTCTATCACATACTTTGGTTTTAGGATGTGATTTTGCACAAAAATTCGGAATTCTAGTAAACTTTTAAAATAATTCGTGGTATCCACAGTCCCTAGAAGTCAATTCTCAAACAAGTTTTAAAGATAGTTATTCAGAAAGTTCCTTAGAAAACCTTTTCTCGCGTCTATGTACCTTAGATGATCTCTCGCGGACGGAACGCTTAAAAGCAGAAAAAGTAATAAGCTCTTTCAATGAAATAAGTAGTAAAGATAGGTTAGGCCGAACGAATAAAATCAAGATGTCTATAGATACGGCTGATGCCAGTCCTGTAAAGACAAGGCCCTTCGCCATGTCTCCTTATATGTCAAAAGTATTAAATAAAGAGTAAGACGAAATGTTGAAACTCGGAGTGATTGAAGAATCAAACAGTCCTTGGTGTTCTCCAATCTTATTGGTGAAAAAAGGCCGATGGACAGTATCGTCTGTGCTTTGACGGAAGAAAGCTCAACGAGGTCAGCAAATTTGATAACTATCCATTACCGAACATCGACAGAATTTTGACATCACTCAGGAATGCTAAGTATGTATTTTCGATAGACCTTAGAAAGGCATTCTGGCAAATTCCTTTGGACAAATCCTCTAAGGAAAAGACCGCTTTTGCAGTAGTAGGCCGAGGTCTATTTCAGTTCGTCACTATGCCGTTTGGTCTAAAGAACGCTGCTCAAACTCAGCAACGTTTAGTGGACGCTATATTTGGTCCGAAATATGAGCCACATATTTTTACCTATCTAGATGATATTTTAGTAACATCGGAAGACTTCGAATGGCATATTCGCTTACTTAAAGAAGTAAAAGATAAATTGAAAGAGGCCGGACTGACGATAAATTTGAGCAAATGTGATTTTTTCAAAACTTCTCTAAAGTTTTTAGGCTATATTGTAGGCTCAAATTCCTTGCGTACCGATCCGGATAAAGTAGCAAGCATGGTTAATTATGCGAGACCTACTAATACTACGGAAGTTAAGCGCTTCGTAGGAATGTGTTCATGGTATAGACGTTTTATCGAGAATTTTTCTACCTTGTTGTCGCCTATTAATGATCTTTTGAAAGGACGAAAAAAAGGACAATCGATAGATTGGACAAAGGCAGCCGAAGAATCTTTTATAAAGATTAAAGAGCTATTGGTTTCAGCTCCCATTTTATCCCAACCAGACTATTCCCAACAGTTTTATATTTCTAGTGATGCTTCTAATACTGGTTTAGGGGGCGTCCTAACACAGAAAATCAATGGTGAGGAAAGGGTGATAGCGTATGCCAGTAGAACTTTATCAAAGGCTGAACGTAACTATTCGGTTGTTGAAAAAAGAATGTTTAGCAGTACTCTTTAACATCGAAAAGTTTCGACCTTACATAGAAGGTGTTCCTTTCACGGTCATAACAGATCATTATAGCTTATTGTGGCTTAATTCTATTAAAAACCCTAGTGGCAAACTAGCGCGTTGGGCGATTAGGCTGAGACAACACACGTTTACTTTAATTCATAGAAAAGGAGTCCACAATGTTATTCCTGACGCTTTGTCAAGAATCCCAGATCATACAGCGGACGAAAACAGTCTTAATGCACAGTTTGGCGTAAGAATTGATACAGTAGATGTAGATCGCATTGACCCATGGTACGACAATTTACGGCAGCAAATTAAAGAATCTCCTCAAAATTTTCCACAGTGGAAGGTGGAAAATGATTTCGTGTACAAATTTATCCCAAACCAGTTGCCTTTAAAAATTAATGTACCCGAGTGGAAAATACTAGTTCCTAAACCACAGAGAGAGGAAGTTATAGACATGTGTCACACTCCTCCTACTTCTGGTCATTTTGGCTTTTATAAAACTCTTCACAGGGTTCAGGAACAGTATTATTGGCCAAAAATGCGTTTTGACATCGTAAAGTTTGTGAGGACTTGTGAAGTATGTGGAGCGCAGAAATCTCCAAATACACTACCTATGGGACTGATGGGAAAAGAGAAAACGGTTAATTACCCTTTTCAAGTCATAGCAGCTGATCTAGTAGGCCCATTCCCACGTTCAAAAAAGGGAAATAAATGGCTTCTCGTGGTTTCTTGCTGGTTTACAAAGTATACCATGCTATTTCCTTTGAAAAGCTCTAAAGCTGGATATATAGAGAGAATTTTGGAAAATAATGTCTTTCTAATCCACGGTGTTCCATCGCTCTTGATATGCGATAACGGTACTCAGTTTTACCTCTAAGAGTTTTAAGAGCTTAAGTGAAACTTATGGTTTTAACATCCGTTTTAATCCCGTGTACTCTCCCCAATGTAATTTTGTGGAACGTAATAACCGAACAGTCGGGACCGCTTTAAGAAGTTACGTGGATTCACATGACACTTGGGATAGCAATATTTCCAAAATCCAACAAGCGATAAATACCGCGAGACACGAAAGTAACAGGGTTCACACCGTCTTTCTTAGTTTACGGCAGACATATACCTCTATCTGGATCATATTATAAAAACTTAGACTTGGATGTCAATGCTGACAGCGAAATAGTTCCGGGTAACAGGGCGCGTACGCCGAAAATTTAAAGGGTTTAAAAGATATTTTCACCGACGTGCGTAGTAGGATACATAAGGCTTATGAACGGAACAGTAAGTCTTACAATCTTAGGAAAAGGGATTTTGCCTTTAATATAGGTGATCACGTTTGGCGAAAAAATAAAATTCTTTCCAGTGCAGCTGATAAATTCACATCTAAGTTGGTACCTAAGTATGTGCATTGCGTGATTAGAGAAAAGATTTCGGATTTAGTTTATGGTTTAGTTAATTTAGATGGGACTAAAGTAGGACGATGGCATATTAAAGACTTAAAACCATTCAATGAACCTAACCCTAATGAAAGTTTGTCAGAAGAAGAAT
Source organism: Pachyrhynchus sulphureomaculatus (assembly GCA_019049505.1). Taxonomy (NCBI): domain Eukaryota; kingdom Metazoa; phylum Arthropoda; class Insecta; order Coleoptera; family Curculionidae; genus Pachyrhynchus; species Pachyrhynchus sulphureomaculatus. The sequence continues at coordinate 54,170,187 of CM032455.1, forward strand.
AATTTATATTTACACTATCTTAATTGCTTTAGTTTATTTTTTTTGATGTTGCTCTGTAGAGGTGACGACCTCGTCTTTTTTGACTGTTATAAAAGTTGAGCTGGGGATAGCTTACTTTTATAGTTTTTTTGCTAAGGTTTTGGGTGTTGGCCATATCCCAAACCTAGGTTGATTCTAGTTGATGTTTAGCATCGACTCAGCTGTTGCGAGCTTGCGAAAGAGTCACACTCAGGATATATCATAAGACTGGTATGTCGGTGGTCGCGGGATCTGATTTGCTTATGACCCCAAATAATATCCAGTTCTTGACACTTGGAAGCGAAATTTTGATTAGAGGCAATCCAAGGTGATCTTGAGTTAGGACAAGCGCAGGATGAAGCTCGTGTTGTATGATGTAGAGTCAAAATGTATAAGAGCAATTTCAAAGTTTGCTACCCGAGAGGGTGTATTTTTATTACCTTAGTGGTATATTTTGGGTGCAATTAAGAGTAAATTGATTTTGGTTTATCCAGTAAGTCTAAGACTTGGATTATTTTGATTTAGACCTTCTTCTGAATTGACAAACTAAGGGTATTTTCTATTTTTTTCAGAGCCGTTTAAACGTTACCTTTGAGTCACAAATTTTTTTAAAATTTTTTTTGCATAGGCTCATAGGCGTCTGATGAGTTTTTTCGGTTTACTACCAGATTGATAGAAAATTGAAGTTCTGCAGGAGAACTAAAGGCTGATCATTTACAGGAGATGAGAGCAGAGTAAGACAGTCGTTTCACAAAGAAATGATCAAAATCTGATACCGAGATGAGAACCTTGTCAAGAGAGGCTAAGCGCAGTGAAGGAAGATTCCTAACCGAATTTTTAGATTTCCAAGAGGTAATCTAGAAGTTTGGGCTGACAGAAAACGGTTATGCCTGATACCTGTAGCAGTTTCTTCTAGAGGCTATTGTTTAGGGAGACGATTAACACCATGATCGAATATTTTAGCTGTCAACGATGTTTTCTTCTTGTTTCTGATTAAGCTGGGAAAGCTCTTGTCGTCTTCAAAAGTTTTTTGTTGCGTTGCCACCGAAAAATTGAGCAATTTTTGTTTCATGTAGCCTTTTTAGGCTCATTTTCGTTTTTTAAAATTTCGTTAGAAGCTTGGTTAAGTCAACCTTGTAAACCTTTTAGGTTGTATCCCATGAGTTATCTGTTTTTACAGGCTGTGATGCACCGGGTGCTAACAGATGCCGTTACGACGTTTGGCAGGGAGTTAGTCTTCCTGAGGAACAGACTGATTGGAAGGGTAGTCTATGGGGGGGTGAACGTTTGACCTTTGGGACCTTTAAAGGTTTTGTTACCCAATGGTTATTTCTATTTGAACCAAAGGAGAGCCTAACTACTGTAGTCGACCTCAGCTCCAATTAGCCTATTAGTGGTGACAGGCTGTTGGCAGTAGTGTATTTCGGAACACCCTATTGATTAATTTTTTTGACTTATGGTGGTGTGGTAGACACCGTTTTAGTTTAGTGGATGCTATAATCTACTCCCTTTTGTTGGTGGACTCCAGGGTCACCAATTCTGTATTTTTTTGTCTCCACCTTTCAGTATATCGTGGTGAAGTGTTTGTCTCCTGTTATGTGGGATGGATTGAATGTTTTTTCGTTGTTGTTCTAGGGCGAGACCAGTACACGAGGGTTCTTCATGCAACTTGAAGAGGCGCAATGCTGGTTAAGTTTTATTTCTCTGAGTAGCCACCCTGAAGAATGACGGAGAGCGTTTTTTTTTTTCTGGCTCATGTTTCTGGGCAGATTTGTCACTTTGGTGCGATGTGCCGAAGATTTGATTAGCTTTTGCTAAGAGCTTTCACCAAGCTCAGTATGGAGTTATCATAACCAAGAGTTTGGGATTTGAACTCCTGTATATATGTCTGTATATATTTCTGTATATATTTCTGTATATATTTCAGTGTATGTTGGTTGCCTGAGGGCATGTGCTCAAAATGCGAGATTTTGAGTCGTTTTGTTTATGGACTCCCATATATAGGATTATGACTTTAGGGAGGTCCTATTTCGAGGCTTGCTGTCTCACATAGTTGTGTTGGGAATGTTTCCTTGAATGTTAGTTGCGCGCGGACTACTCATTCTGTTCTTAGTGAACATTGCTTTTTGAAGCAGGATCATTCAGTTTAGTGAATTTTAGCTTTTATAGCTATTCACAGTGTTTAGAGTGAAAGTTAGCTTTTATAGCTATTCACTGTGTTAAGAGTGAATTTTAGCTTTTGTAGCTATTCACTGCGCTTATAGTGATTTAGTTAGCTTTTATAGCTGCTCACTATGTTCATGGCGAGTTTGTTCTTTTAGAACGCAGACTTTGTGTAGTCGAGGACTATTTACAGAGTGTTTTCTTGGCGAGGAGCCGAGTTTTTTTCTGGCGATACCAGAATGTTTTCTTGGCGAGGAGCCGAGTTTTTTCTGGCGATACCAGAGTGTTTTGTTGGCGATGAGCTGACGTGTTTTCTGGCGATCAACCAGAGCGTTTTCCCTAGCGACTTTAGCATGTCTAGATGTCTTAGGACGTCGACATTGCGATATAGAGTGCGATTATTTTCTGAGTGCGACTAGTAGTGATACTAGATTTAGAATGTCCTCTTAGCGATGAGCTAGAGCATGGATAGCGATTTTTCCCGAGCGTTTGTCTGGATATTTATCCAGATATTATTTTTTTTGGCCTTGTGCTAAATGGTCTGACAAGACTTTTCCTTTTAGTGTAAGTGTTTGCACTAGAATCATTTTTTTATTTTTTTTCTTTATTTAAGAATTTTTATAAATTTCTTTTGCTGAAATAAAAAATTTTCAGACAATCCTTAAAAGATTTTAAGGGGGGTGTTCATATTTTATTTCAGTTCACTTTTTTTGATTTAGACAAGAGTCTAGACAGTTATTTTTTTGTTTTGGTAACAATAACAGAGCTGATTCTTTTATATAAGAAGACCGCGATTGTTACTTTGAACAGGTATTTCTTATGTTCATGCAAGGATTTTTATTTGCTTTTTGATGTACTTAACCTTAGTGCTTAATTAAGTTAAGTCTAGTTATAAGATTCTTGTGTACATGCAAAAATTTTCATTTGGTTTTCATTGTACTTAATATTAGTGCTTAATAGAATTAAGTCTAGTAGTAAGGACCGAAGTTTGTAATTTTGTTTTAAGTTCTGACCTTAGTATTAAGTGATAGTGTACCACTTTGTACCTTTTCATCAGTAGCCTTAGTTTAATAGACTAGTGTAGTCTATTTCTTTTTGGAAGGGGGTAAATGTAACATTCATTTTTTCCTGGATTTTAAGACCGTGCAATGTTACTGATTTTTCACTTCAAATTGTATTTATTTTTATTTTAAAACATCGACCGGTATATTAAACAAAAGTTTCAGGACATTCAGTATATACTGTGTGGTGCGGGTTGCTGATCGAACCTACCGCCAGGCCGCGATTGGCGAAATGTTTGACCCGGAGTTTTGATTGGAGCGTCCGGATATTACCGGCAAAAATCGCACGATTATTTAAGGGCCTGAGAAACTACCAGCGTGGCTTTTTTCGATCGAGCCGCAGACCAGGCAGTACCGTCTAGCCGAGAGGCTATTTTCCATCTAGCCGAAGTAGGCTAATTTTCTTCAGAAGCCGCTAAGTAAAAGTGCCAGTTTCGACAATAAAAGCTGTAGTGAGCTTTCTAAGTGTTAAGAAAAAGTGTGAAATCGCACGAAGTCCATCACAGCAGGACTGAAAAACAGTAAGTCAACAAAACTCCCTCCAATAGACTTATTTAAGAGCAGTGCATTAACAGCAATGAATAACAGACAAAAAAGTGAAGTGTAAAACACGATGTCTCGCCTTCGGGGTTGTAAAAGTTTAAAGTTTAAATGTAACAACTACTATTTAGGCTAGAATTTTTTGGTATAACTGTAAAGGTTGGAACTTTTTATTTTCATTTTAAAAAACATGAATAAATTTTTTTTTGTTGATTAAAGCTAGTGTCTCACTGAATATTTATTTTTCTTTTCAGGATCAGTTGTGCTAGGCTAATTTCTTTTTAGTAATATCCATAAAAACACTTCAGTTTTTTCTCATTTTTCTTAGCTGAAGTTAAACCGTTTCTATTTTAAAATGAGTGGTGCCCAAAAAAAAGTCGTACAACTGAAGTTTCTTTAAAAATAGAATTGAATTCCAAAAAGACGTACAAAAATTATCTCTTACCCATATCTCTCTACCAAGGAAAACTGAGCTAGTATTTCTTTAATTTCTTTAGTTCTTTTAAAAACAGGTCTCACTCAATTCATTATCAGAAATTAAAGCGGGGCTGCAAGAAAATTGTGCTCAAGCTTGGGGCGTCCAGTATTTAAAAATGTTACAAAATGACGCAGTCTACATGGGGCGAAAAATAAAGCAAAATTAGCACACCTTACAAAACTGCGCTCAAGCGTGGGACAAACAACTTCTCACAGGGTACGGAAAAAGATGCCTCAAACTGAGGACAGTTTAGCATGTCATAAAAAGACGTCACAATGGCCCAATCAGCGCCGCCGAGTTTTGAAAGTTAAATTTTGACTTAAGGGGTTAACTTATAGGGGGAATTGGAGAAAATTTTTTTCTAAGGTCATTGGGTGGGGCGTCAAATAAAAGCTTGTGAAAATATGAGTTGAAAAATATATACGATACTCGCGCAAACTTTTTTCATACTATTTTTAATAAATACTCAAAAATTGCGGTTCCCTCCTATCTCTAACAGTACTGATCAAAAAATTCTGGAAGATTCTTCATATAGCGTAGATTGAGCGAAAATTATCACGAGAGCATTACGTTAATCTGGTATAAAAAAATACTATTTGTCTTGACAATATGGTAGGGTTGTTTTTCGTGGAAAGCTGTGAACTCAACCGAGACTAAGAGCTACGAAATATCAATACATATTTGTGTGCAATTCGTAATATCATGATAACGGGTTTATAATTAATTAAATATTTAAAACAAATATTTAAGTAGTAAATATTTATTTTAAACTTTTACTACAGGAATATCTCGCTTTTTATATATTCTTGATAATTCTTATATTGAAGATGAGTATGTGACTGAATTTCACAGAATACTTCAGCAATCACGACATGGAACACTAATTGCGCAAGTTAAACTTGCACTTGGCCGGTTTTTTGATGTATTGAAGCTATCTTTTTTAGTGTTCCGTACGGAACATTTATAAGATGACTTCGGTGTCTGTCTGTCCGTCTGTCTGTCTGTCACACCCGATTTTTCTCCGAAATTATTTGTCACAGAAAGTTGAAATTTGGTAATAATATAGGAACTGATGGCCTCATGTAGTTTTTGAAAGTTAAATTTTGACTTAAGGGTTAGTTTTGGAGGGTGAAATCAGAAGTAAAAAAAAAAATTTTTTACTAGGTAATCGAGTGTGGTGTCAAATGAAAGCTTGTGAAAACACGAGTAAAAAATATATATATAATGTAATACTAGCGCGTATTTTTCTTTGTATTATTTTTAAAAAAATCGCGAAAAATCACTGTCCACCCGCCTTATCTCGAAAAGTACTTATCAAAAAATTTTGAAAAAATTCTGGAATATTCTCCACCGAGTGTAGATTGAACGAAAATAATCACGAGTGCATTACCTTTAATAATTTATCTGGTATATATAAAAAAAAACAGAAATTTCAAGGTCATCAATTTTCAGTAAAGATTGGAAACAAACTTTGTTGTAAACTCATTTGGGTGTGCTTTGTGAAGTCACTGATCATTTTATACTTCCGTTACAACATTTTTTATTTTAAAAGCAATCAACGTACGGAACACTAATTGCACAAGTTCAACTTGCACTTGATCGGTTATTTCATGATATAATATGTTGGTCATAAGGCATTGCCTGATAAAATCACATTTTCATATGTGCCAATATAAAATTTTTAGCGATTTTTGATATACTTGGTGGATATCTGTCACCTTAAAATTTAACCTTGGCTAGGAATATTAAAAAAAAAAACAGACTTCATTATTATTATCAATACACTGACTTATGTTTTATGGAATTGTTTAGTTGGTAAAAAAATGACAATAGTTTAAGTTATTCAATAGCAGAAATGTTGTCCATTAACTAATCTCTAACAAAATGGCAGACAAATGAATAGTTGAGATAATGATAAACGATATGTGTTATTTTTTGCTACTGACCATTTACCTTTTATTTCCTTTTTTATATTCTTTGCTGGATTTTTGAACTATTGGATCAGTTTTCATAATATGCTGTTAAATTTAGAGATTAACTAAAAAATTGTCTCAGATAAAAAATTGAAAAATGGGAATAAAGTAAGCAATACTCAATAAGCCTCCTAAAAAAGTATAAGGGATACCGTATTTTATTAAGGTCTGTTTTTTAATGTTTAAAGTAAAGATAATTTTTTTTAGTCTAAGGCCTATGAAAAATCTCTGAAAATTTAAATTTTTACATATGAAAATTTGATTTTATCAGTGTCATTATGTCAAAAATATTTTTTCATAAAGAAAATAGCTTTTAAATAGCGTAAATTCAAAAAATATCGAAGATATTAGCAAAAACGGGATATATTCTATTTCTTAGTCAAAGACATAAACTTAAGTAATATTCTGGGATGCTAGCAGCCATTCAAAAGCGAAATTTATCAAAAGTTACCACTTTAAAGTTTCTGAGTAATTTGCATCAAAGCGAAAACATTAGTAAAATATATGGTATGGTTTTTTTTCGGAATAGGCTTAAAGCGGTCTAATTTTGAAAGAAAATATCGGGGGGAGGCTGTTTTTACACTGTTTTTTTCATATAAACATTGATACGTAAGCGTACGAAAGTCTATTATGCTATTGACAACCACTGATCGAAACTGCTCGGGAGAACTCAGTTCGTTTATGCGCATGCGCCGAGATGATTATGCTACATTTACAGTCATAGTAAAATTCGAATCCTCAGGTTTTTTTTTAGAATAGGCCTAAAATGTTCGAATTTGGAAAGTTTGACGAGAAAAAATGGAATTAAAGCTGTTTTTTGTAACCTGAACTAACTTTGGTTTCCAATCCTAATATATTTAGCACGTATATCATTTTCTCACATTAAGGTAGGACATTTTTTTTCATTATTTAATGTATTTTGTAATTCCTGGTTATTTAATTCTGGTTAGTTTTAGTTAGTTCAGGTTAACAAAAACGGTTACCTCCCAACCTTTTCTCATAAATTTTTCAAATTTAGGCCATTTTAAGCCTATTTAAAAAAGACAATTAACAATTTTCTGATAAGATTAGATTATAACTGAAAAAAAATTTAATAATTTTTTGAAAAGATTAGGCTGACCACTACATTTTACCAATTAGTGTGAACGGAGCCTATTCTTCAGAAAACAACTGACAGTTTCAATCAGTGGTTATCAAGGTTAGGTTAATTTTTATTTACCAATAAAAAAGTGCAAAAACCCGATATTTTCTCGTAACTCTTTCAAAATTAGACCATTTTAAGCCTACTCAAAAAAAAAATCCTTTATTTGAAAAGCCCGCATAACGAAGTTTTACCAAATATATTACTACTATTACTTTTTAAAGCCCTGATAATTGCTTATTTCTATTTTTACTTCCATTTTTTCAATGCTATGTCTGACATAATTTTCTAGTTCAGGTTATTTATAGATTTGAACACATTTTCCCAAAACTGAGAATGAAAATGTAAGAACAATGTGACCCAAAGTAGATAAATTCAGCAAAGAATATAACAAAACAACATTAGGTTCTCACTTCCACTTTTCTTATAAACTTTAAAGTTTTTTACTTACAAAAAATATTTACGACGTATTACACAGGTCTGCAACAAAAATGCTGTCTGGATGTTTTCAACTGATTTCTATGTATTTAGGTGTTCTGAAAACTAAAAAAATACTCAAAAAATTCTAGAACGTCAGGTTATTTTGCAAAACGCAAAATTTTATTATAAAAGAGTTTTTTTGGGTTAACTTGAAGTCATAAATAAATAGGTACAATTTTATTTTGATTACTGTTTTTAAATGTACACAGGCCATAACTATCATTACTTTCTAAATAAAGAACGCCCTGTGTGAGCTAAATTAACAAACATAAACGTTGTAACCAGAACGTGCGCGCTCCGATAGTGTAGAAAGTGGCGCGGTACAATTACGTGTTAACTCGTCATTCATTTTTTATAGATCTTGGTTCAATATAGTGCAATGTCATCTGTGCGGAAGTTTGTGAATTCGTCTGACAGTTTATGTTATATTTGTGGCGAATATATGGTATTAAAGCAACAACTTAATATTACGGACTTTGTAAAAAAAGTATACTTCACGTATTTTGGCTTAAAACTTGGAGATCAGGATAAAGTTTGGGCACCTCATAAAGTCTGCAAACGATGTTTTGAAGACCTTCGAAATTGGTTTAAGGGCAAGAAAAAAGCTTTCCGATATGCGATTCCTATGGTATGGCGCGAGCAAAAGAACCATAGTGAAGATTGTTACTTTTGTTCGTGTAATGTGAAAGGGTATAATTCAGAATGGAAGCAGTCCATTTTATACCCCAATCTGCAATCAGCTATTCGTCCCATCCCTCATGGGACCGAAATACCAGTGCCCAAGGCCCCTGCTACCTTGGAAGAGATTCCAAGTTCTGACGAAGATGGTGCTGTACCTGAACCCGATGACAAGTCAAGTTTTCAATTTGAAAATGACAGCAGTCCGAAATTGTTTTTCCCAGGGCGAGCTAAATGAGTTGGTAAGAGACTTGAATCTTCCCAAAAACGCTGCTGAGTTGCTTGGATCAAGGCTCAAAAGCAGGAACTTACTTTTGCCGGGAGTGTCTTCCTCCTGGTTTAGATATCGTGAGAAGCAGTTCACTTCCTACTTTGCCCAAGAGGACGAGTTGGTTTATTGTACCAATATTGAAGGTTTGCTGGATACATTAAAGATCTCATACGACCCAGTACAGTGGCGTATTTTCATAGATTCTTCAAAAAGAAGCCTTAAAGCTGTTCTGCTTCACAATGGCGGTTTCTATGCTTCCATTCCTGTCGGTCATTCCGTACACCTCAAGGAAACCTACAAGAACTTGGAATTGGTTCTTTGCAAATTAAAATATAAAGACCACGGTTGGCAAGTATGAGGTGATTTAAAAATCTTGGGCATGTTGCTCGGACAACAATCTGGGTTTACCAAATTCCCTTGCTTTTTTGTCTATGGGATAGTAGAGACCGAGCAAATCACTGGACCAAAAAGTGTTGGCCTCTGAGGGAGCTTAAAGTTGACGAAAAGAACGTCCTGCATGAAACTTTGGTGCCTCCTCATAAAGTTCTTCTACCACCGCTTCACATAAAGCTGGGATTGATGAAGCAATTTGTAAAGTCACTTCCAAGAGATGGAAATTGCTTCAAATACTTAATATCAAAGTTTCCAGGCCTCTCGGAGGCAAAGTTGAAGGAAGGTGTTTTCGTTGGACCAGATATTAGACGGCTTATGGCTGATCCACAATTCATCACAACCATGACGGATCCTCAAAGAAAAGGGTGGATTGCCTTTAAAGAGGTCATAGAGAAATTTTTAGGCAATAACAAAGACCCTAACTACAAACAAATCGTCAAAAGAATGTTAAAAGCATTTCAAGCTTAATTTTGCCTAATGAGTTTAAAAGTACATTTTCTTCATTCCCACCTCGACTACTTTCCAGAAAATTTAGGAGATCTGAGTGAAGAGCAAGGTGAACGATTTCACCAAGATATTAAGAAGATGGAAAAAAAATACCGGGGAAGATGGAGCGTCTCAATGATGGCAGACTACTGTTGGACGCTTCAGAGAGACCTTCCAGATGCTTCCTACAAGCGAAAATGTACCAAAAGGAGTCTCACTGGGAAAAAAAAAAATGTGTTTAGTGCTTACTAATGAATGTATTTTAGATAAAAAAATAAGTTTTGTTACGCAATTATAAATTAAAAAAATTTTTTTAGTCTTTTATCTTTTATTTTAAGATGATAACTTGTTTAACATAGATACCTACATTGTCAGAAAACGTGACGTTCTATGACAAAATGAAAGTCATTTTCGGATTCAGTATACCCAAAAACATAAGAATTACTCAAAAAAACCAAAACAGCTCTCAATTTTTTTTTTTGCAGATTTGTGTTATTAATAACTTTTGCTTTTGTATGGCATCTATTTAGCCTCGAAAAAATACTGTCTATGTTTTGTTTTTGCATTAAAGTTGCTGTATAACCCTTTTTTACAATCCTTTTATATTTTTAAAATTTAAGTTGTTTAAAAACTGTATTTTTTTGATAAAATCATAGTTTCGACATGATGACATTGACTGTTAAAATTAAATTTTGATCTGTACCAATATAAAACGTTTAGAAATTTTGATAGACTTGACAGGGTGGATACTCGCCAACCTAAAAATTTGATCTTGATTTAGAATATAAAAAAAAATAGACTTTATTTGTGTTATATTGATTTGTCTTATTTTTATTTACAGAAACTCTTAGAAAATGGCCGCCATTCCCTTCTGTTGATCGACTTTGCACTAAAAAATACACAATTGAACCCGTTAACAAAGATGAAAAGCCTCTCACTTTATCACCAAAACAAGAAGTTTGGATACCAGCCTATGGAATTCAAAGAGATCCAAAATATTTCCCGAATCCCGACAAGTTCGATCCAGAAAGGTTTTCCGATAAAAACAAAGATAGTATTTTACCGTACACATTTTTGACGTTTGGTGTAGGTCCGAGAAATTGTATTGGAAATAGATTTGCGCTTCTAGAAATTAAAACTCTCCTGTTTAAGCTATTGTTGAATTACGAAATAGTACCCATCAAGAAGACCTTAATACCACTAGTATTAGCAAAAGATTTTTCTCAAGTACCTAATGATGGATTTTGGCTAGGTCTAAAGAGTATTAAAAATTAAGAGGTAAATTTTAATACTCTTGCTTTGTTTCTTAAATTGACTATTTTTGCAAATTATTTAATATTTTATGCTACAAGAATGATAAGGAAATTAGACCAATTTGATTTTTTTTTTGTTTATGTAAACTTGTCTCAAGAGTTTTAGCATATTTTTATACGATAATTAGAGAAATATGTATTTGTTTTTATATCAAATAAAAACTCAATTTCTTTTTGTTTTTCATTTGATAACAGTAAAACTAGGGACGGTAAAAAACAGTATTTAATATAGTCTGTATGGCTAGGATGTTCCTAAATTATTTGATCGGTCTCATCAAATTTGTGTCTAAAATTAATAGTAGGGCTTTTCAGATCATAAATTATGAATCTGTTGTAAAATTCTACTAACTCAAAGATGCAATGACATGAATGTCAATGTATTCGCTTGTTTTATTGATTTTAAAAAAGCCCTCGATTGTGTTGAACATCATAAACTGGTAGAAATCCTTAAAAGAACAGGAATAGACAAATATCACCATTGCTGTTTAATATTTACTCCGAGGCAATCTTCAAACAGACCTTGGAAGAAATTTCAACAAGTATTAACATTAATGGCAAGGTTGTGAATAACATTAGATATGCTAATGATACTGCGGTGTTAAGTAACCACATACAAGACCTGCAAGAAATGATGGAACGCATTGTTCAGAGCAGTGAAATCTTTGGGTTACGTATAAATACTACAAAAACCAAAGTAAAGATTTTCTCAAAAATAGTTATTCCAGCTCATCTCACTATTAAAGAAACCACTGTAGAACAGGTTCAAACATACTGTATCGTGTTACAAAAATTGCCCTCCCGTTTGAGCGCAAATCTGTAGCGTGTTAAAAAAATTGCCTCTCGTCTAGTCGCAATTTTGTAACCTTTTAATAACGCCCGCACGTTGAGGCGCAAATTTGTAAGGTCTTCCGACGTGGCTTTTTATAAAGCCCCTCGTTGACAACGTCATTTTGTTGCCTCTTACGTTATCTTAATTTCCGAGAATGGATTGAGTGGATATTAATAGTGAAAGAACTAAAAAAATTAGACATAAACTAGCTTAGTTTTTTTTGATAGAGAAATATGGATAACAGATAATTTTTGTACGTCTTATAAAAATAGTCTCTATAGTTGTTTAAATTTTTGGTCTTATAGATTTTTGGCACCATTCATTTTAAAATAAAAGAAATCTAACTTCAGCCCAAAAAATGAAAAAATACTGCGGGGTTATGTAGTTGTTAAAAAAATTTAATATGGTACAACCGTTGTGTCCTGAGAGATATAGTAAAACGGATGATTCAGTGAAACGCTTGATTTAAATAAAGAAAAAGGTTTATTAATGACAAAATTAAAAGTTCCTACTACTAAATAAAATCTCTTAATTTAGTAGATGGTACGATTATATAGAGTCTTTAATTTAGGATTCTAATTAAGGCTTAGCTAAACACGATGTTAAAAGTTCGTGGGATTAACTTCAGGAGTTACACGTGCTGAATAGATGATGTAAACGCGTTTATCAGCAGGAAGCGAGATCTATGGATGATGTGCTTATGACTTACGGTTTTTCGATGAGTTTTTTGGCCTGTCCTGGTGATATATTCATAACACTGATGTCTCCACCTTGGCTACCCCAGTTCCCTTCGTGCTGCTAAACATTTCTTGACCCCTAAAGGTCTGGGAATAAGCAGGATATTTCAAGGAAAAGGCCTCGACCTTGAAAACCAAAAACGTTTCTGCACTACTACATCACTAATAAACGAGTATGGCAACGTGATAAAAGAACCTACTGGGCGCCTTACTGAAGAAAAAACCCTCTCTGGCTACATGATCAAAAAGAGCTCACTGCGGCTCTATCATGGGAAAAAAGCCCTTACTATGGCTACATGATGGAAAAAGCCTAAATTCATGCCATCCGGACCCTTACATATTTTTCTCCCTTCCTTAAAATCACGTCTTCAAGATGGCTACTTCCCAGATACAAATCTATAGCCAATCAGACACATTCGATGCAAATTAAAGAGTTCAGTAGTCAACCCGCAATCCACACTGAAAAATTTAAATAAAACTGCTCAAAAATGTAAAACAATATTTTAAACTACACTGCTCAAAAGTTGAAATCACTGCAATAAATATAAAAACTGGAGAAAAAGTATAAACGCTAGGGAGAAAAAACAGTGTGTCCGTAACATGATCTTAAAATCTAGGAAAAATATAAATACCTAGAAGTCACAGTAACTCATCAGTGTGATCCTAAAATAGAAATTAACTCGAAAATTGAACAAGCAAGAAAGGAATTCATCAATATGAAGTAGTTCTTTACGAGATCTGACCTAAGTATAAGACTTAGAATCCCCATGGTCTGATGCTTTATCCTTTCCATTCTACCCTATGGATACGAAGGCTGGACGCTTGACTCAACGATGGAAAAGAAAATTTGTATTCATACTGCCGCATATTACGAATATCTTCGACCCAAAGAGTAACCAACGAAGAAGTTCTCAGGCGTGCACAGAAACAAAAAAAACTCATACTTTCAATCAAGGAGAAAAAAACACGCTACATTGGCCACTTGATGAGAAGTGAAAAGTATGAACTTCTGCGATTGATCATTGAAAGTAAAATCCAGGGTAAAAAATTCGTTAGAAGACTCCAAAATTCTTGGCTTGAGGACATTAGAAGATGGGTCAACTGCAGCTTGATAGATGTGTTTCGTATAGCCGTTTCCAGAACCATGTTTGCCATTTGGATCGCCAACGTCCGAAAGGAGACGGCGTAATAAGAAGAAGAATAAAATTCTCTAAATTCAAATATGTATTGGCATGTTGAATTATCTCACTGTGTGAGTGAACATTATTAAAACACTACCGCGGACATGGATAAATGTTTAACGTTATTTGTTGACGTAACACATATTTAATGATAATACAAGGGTGATGACCATATTAATAGAATTTTCACGACCTTGCTTATGGTTGGAATCACATTAACCAAACAGTATTTTTTTTTCGCAGACTAAAATTGTAAAATATTAATTATTATTATTAAATATTATTAATAGGTGGGTCTAATAATGAAATCATAAAATCAAGGTCTGTTAGTCTCTGCAAAAAAATAATATATATATATATATATATATATATATATATATATATATATATATATATATATATATATATATAATAACTATCATAAAAGTAGTAAAACCAAATTTCGTAATGAGTGCAGAGGTGGTTTTGGATCTAATCATGAAAAATTGTACTCTCTTACCATTTATCAATTTCAAAGACATTAGGTGGGCACTAAGATCCTCTGCATTAGATTTCATTTCGTTATCTTTTGAGTAATCGTGACGATGGAATTAGACTTCTATCTGGAGGACAGATACGTATTCGCCTAGGAAGGATAATAATTTTGTCGCGGTCTTCTTTCTATAAGAAGATATTTTTATTTATTTACTTCAAAAGGAATTTGAAACTAAACCGGATTTTATATTGATATGTCCCGTCTTCCTCTTCATTTGACGACATGACTAAAATTGAAAAAGGACTTCATGATATAATGGTACTACTAGAGAAAGCACAGATTTTCTTTTGTAGAACTACGAGTACGTAACCGGAAATATGTGCATTTGAAATTAGTCGTATTCTTATAACATGTATTTATTATTGAGGTAAAAATGGAAGACTTCGAAAATATAGAAGCATTCTGTTTGCTTTTTTTAATTTATCAAAATATCCAGAACATAAATATCAATATACTATTTAAATATATGAGGAGCAGACTTTCTATATGCATTTTGTCCATTTTTTGTAATTTTGGGAAACGAAGAAAAACTGCTATGCAGTTGGCAAGATATTAACCGAAAAGTTGATATACCTAAAATGTGAATAAAAAATAATTCAAGGATTAGACGTATATGCGAAAAATCTAGTATTGATAATATCCCAAAAAATTGAAAAAAACTGATGGACAAACTGCATTTAGATTGTCATCCTGGGACAAAATGCATTTTGATCGTCTACACAAAGCGGCATTACTGACTTTTGATAGTAACGATATAAAAAAACTTGTAGCTTTATAAAAATAGTGTTTTATTTTTAAATACACAATAATGTTTATAAACTAAATCAACAATAATGGCATTTTACATGTCATAAAGGTCACCATCTTCATCATTATTGCAATCGCATAACATGTCAGGTTCTTCGATAACATCATCATCGTCAGATTCACCATGGTTAGCTTGATTGTCAATTTGCACACAATTGTCAGAGAGAATTGGCTGTAACCATGTTAGTTCAGGATCGTTGACCCAATTTGTCCCTGACAGTTCCACTAATAATTTCGAGAGACTCAGGAGTTTTTTTGGTTTAATTTTGTTTTGAAGTTCTACAGCAGGTAAGTGTAAAGTCGAAAGCTTCTTTCCACGTTTTAATAACGTTTGAAATTGTTTGGACTGATCGTCATTTCTATAAAAACAATTCGGTCTTAAGCAAAATATCGGTGTTGTTTTGTGATCTTTTAATAATAATCCGTTTGGCCGCACTGATCCCTTCAATTTTTTTTAAAGAAGTTAACGCCATTTTTATATCGTAAACAACCCAGTCCCTACCAAGTTGTCTAACGTCTCCCTTCTTGGAGTAAATGTCATAATATTGTGTAGGTGTTTTTATTGAACTGTATGATCGCATAACTTTTTCTATTTGCCCGAAAACACGGTCTGCTGGCAAATATGAGTGTCCGCGTACCGGAAAGGTAAGTACCACGGATTTAATATTTTGCGGGGCATCTCCGTACAGCCATAGTATAAGCATATGCATCACGTGTGCATTTTTATTCTGCCCGGCACAACCATCTGCGAATAGTCGCAACTGTTTTATATCTGGTCCAAATTCTGCTTTATTAAGAAAATCACGTAGAGCAGAACTTGTCTCTGCAGATCCCCTTTTTGCTTGATGTTCCATCCAGGTGTAGAAAACTGGTTTTTTAATATCCACGTCGGTTACACAAAAAGAATAAAAAGACAACTGCTGGGCATAAAATGCATCTTGAATTGGCACTTTCGGTAAGACTTGAACCTGTTGAAGGTCAAAACAATACGAAGCACTATGTGCCGGCTTTTCATTCATTAGGTTGAAAAATTGTTTGGCTCGTAATTTATGTACACGTAGAGAAGTTTTTAGTTTGTCTATTTCAGTTTTGTCTTTGCAAATGCTAATAGAAATTTGGGTCCTAACACAAAAGCCACATACGTCGGTGGCAGGGCTTCCAAATGCAATATTAAAATGATTATTAAAGATTCTACTAAAATACTTGTAATTTACTTTCAAATTTTCAACTGTACTCTGATTGTACAGATTCCATAAAGCAGTAATATTATTTTCGGATGATAGATAAATGCGCCGAGATTTAGCACGCCCGTAATGACTTTCGTGTCCTTTTAAACTGGCTATAAATTTTTTCACAGCTTCAAATTTATTAACATTCCTAAAAAACCGTTGGTCCCCTCCACGCTTCTCAACAATACCACTTCCAGATTGCATTTTTCGAGCAATAGTATTTACGCGTCTCTGACTGACACTAAATATTGATAAGAATAACTTCTGGCAAATGTAAATTTTTTTCTCATTCTTCCAAACCTAAAATAAAGAATATTACCTAAAATAAAATCGGACCTTCCGCCAGTTAAGCGTTGCTTAAACCACTACACTATACATTATGGTGACAATAAAATTCTTTTTAAATTAAAATTTAAACCATAAATTTTAATGGATTTCTAGGTTAAATTTTTTTCACTCTTCGATAGAAGTTAGCTAAGGGGGGGGATTTTAAAAATAAGCTAAATAAAATTATTTAAAACTAAAATTTACATGATATCTTATAGATAAATTGTGGGATTTTCCTCCTAGTTTTCGGTTACGACTTCTATCTGGTTTTCCAACATTCATAAAATGCCCCAATTTATTGTCTTATATATTTTTCTTTGTTGTCTTATAAAACGTATTTCTGATTGTCCTTATATCGTCTTGGGATAATTCATGAAATCCTTTCGTTTAGGGTGAGTACAGGAAAAATCAACAAAATGTTCCAAATTAGGATAATGATCTGAATGCCTTTAAAAGAGAATAATATTAAAACATTAACGACAACATAAGAACTTGAGAACTTTAGTGTAACTATTAGGTAAACAATAATAGCATAATGTAAACCTAACCTAAAAATCATTAAGGCTTACGTTACGTTGCTTTTACACTCTTTAGACGTGAGATTTCTTTTTCTTTTTCTACTACCACGGTCCGTATCACCAACTACGTGATCCCCTGTCACAGTCACATCCATTATTTGAGATTGTTTCGTAGAAAAACGGAAAAATAAACGCACATAAAACAATCACTGCAGACAGCAACAAGTGCAATGACAAACAAATCGAAATTAATCCACGGCGCAAGGACAAACTTCCGTTAGTTCGTCTAGCGCCAATGGACATACAGCATATAGAAAGTCCGAGGTATTTTTAACATTTAATTTGTATGGGAGAAAATGCATTTAGAACGTCGTTTGGGGCATAATATTGTTGCTCTATGTATGTAGTTTGCGTTGGCATCTTTTGTTGAAAATGTGAAAAAATGGACAAAATGCATATAGAAAGTCTGCTCCTCATATGTATTTACATGACAATTCAATAATAATCTTAGGCACCTGGTAAATTTTAAAAAGTCTACATTTATGTACTTATGACAAATTGTTACCAAAGAGCACAGATTAGAATATTAAAGGTTTTTTATAAGATTCTATAATGTTGCTTTGTTATAGTAATGTTTGTCTCCTCAAAAAATTTTATTATACGTGAAAATTGAAAGCATTTGAGTTCTGGTTCTATCGCAAAAAGATCAAATTTAAATGAGTGGGGAAAATAATAAACACAAAAGCCATAAGAAGAATAAAGGAACGAGAAGAAAACTGTACTTCTCACAAAAAGTTACGAGGGAAAGGAAATCTTATTTACTACAGTTGGTAAGGCAGGTGAAAATTCAAGTACAGTGTAGGAAGAAGACGATATCTATGGTTATGAAATTTACTAGACTAATTCAACTGATAATTCACTTGCGTCCACCGTTGGACAGCCTCCCGTATCCAGTTTCTTGCTACCCTCTTCAGCTCATCAGTCCATCTAGTCGGTGGTCTCCCTTGACTTCTTTTGGTCTCTCTAGGTCTCCACTTCATAATCTGTTTGGTCCACCGACCGTCTCGCATTCTTGCCAGGTGACTTGCTCAGTTTCATTTCAGCATTACGATTTTTTCAGTGACATCTTGGACCCCTGACCTTCTTCGGATTTCCTCGTTTGTTTTTAAACGTTCTCTGATGCTTACTTCCAGCATTGCGCGTTCCATTGCTCGCTGAGTTGTTCTTCGCCTGTTTGCTGATTTTTTCATTAAGTCAAATTTTCCGCTCCATAAGTTTGTACTGGTACGACGCACTAGTTGAATACTCTTCTTTTTAAGCACATTGGGACATTACTTCGTAGAATATAGCTTAGTTTGCCAGAAGCTGCCCAGGTTAGACCAATTCGTCTGCCTATTTCATGTGTTGTCTTTCCCAATTTTAATTTCGTGACCTGGATATTTATATGTTTGTACTTGTTATATGATGTTGTTGTCAATGTTTATGTTGTCGCTTATTACTAAGTTTGTCATGATATTTGTTTTCTTAAAATTTATTTTCAATCCTACTTTTTCAGAGGAATCTTTTAGTGTTTTGATCATAAAGGTTGCATCTTGTAGGTTATCCGAGATCAATACAATGTCGTCGGCAAATCTTAGGTGGTTCAACCTCTGTCCATCAAAGTTAACACCGACATTATGCAATTGTGTGTTTTTGAATACAAGTTCCAAAGCAACCGTGTCTTCATATAATCGTACGTTTGATGTAGCGTCTGTATAGATGTTTCTAATCAATGACGTATATCTGTAGTCTATTCGGCTTTGATTAAGTGCTTCTAATATTATTTCTAGTTCTGCTGTGTCAAAAGCCTTTCCGTAGTCTACGAAGATCAAAACTAGTGGTATATTGTATTCAATACACTTTTCAATCCAGGTCATTGTGGTTCGTAAATGATCGTTTGTGGCATATCCCGCTCTGAACCCCGTCTGTTCTTTGGATTGGTAAATATCTAGTTTAGGTGTTAATCTTTTCGTTAGGATTTTCATAAATACATATGCGTCAAGAGGCTGATATGCCTAATGCTAATTTTGTGATGCCTCCTTTCTTGTACAACTGATGATTACGAACCATCAAAAGAAACTAAACAGTTATTACCGTTACGTTAAACACAACTTAAAAAATACCTGAGTAATCCGAAAGATAAAATCAGCGAACGTGAAAGAAGTGAAATATATCAAATAAGTTCTAATGATTTGTGTGATTTAATTTATACACTTTGATTGGTCAAGACCGTGGCGTCATCTATTATCGCCATTTAAACTGGCACAATATAAATAAATTGAAATGTGGATTCTAGATATAAATTTTCCTTTTATTATATGTAATTTATTTTGAAAAATTTTTAAAAGTTAGGTTAGTTAGTCTTATTTCCGGTACCGTTTAAGAGCTCCAAGTGTTACTAGAGTGAGGTAATGATTTTAGTTATTAAACGTCAGTAGCATACAGCTGCTGGCATCCCTTTCTTCTCGAACTGACCTACCGACCTCTTCCTGAGCTGACTGACTGACCGCTTTTAGCAGAGCAGACATTCTAGATTCGGATAATTCTTTGTAACTGGGAATTGATTCTGTTGCTGCATATGCTGCTGGAGATTTCTATTAGTGAAAAGTTTCCGTAACTGGTCAATAGAGAACTCTCCATTTAGAGGGTTTCACATAAAGCTAATTACTCTATACTATTTTGATTGTCAGTACCAACTTCCCGATCTCTGGAAATTATTTTTTCTAGTAGAAGTTACCAATGGTAAGCGGAGTCTAAGCTAAGAAAAGAAAAATTAAACATTATAGCGATATTTATGAGGCTATTTTGAAATTGATACATAAAAGTGCAGATGGTTGTAATAAAAATAAGAAATATAGTTAATCGAATGTATTGTAGATGGCGGAAGGTCAAATTGATCAACTAACTTTATGCTTATCAGTCGGTCGTAGAAAATTGCTTAGGTAACGCTTATTGCAGATAAATATACAATCATGTACATGGTGGTTAATTTGGATTAGGAGTAATTACTGCCGTGACTTTTTTATGTCTTATGATGTATATTGTATAGTCTACGCGGACAAAACCATGGTCTTATACTAGTCAATTACCATAATTCGTAAAATAATATTAGTTTTCATGATAATGTGGCATTCCAATTACTTTTTAAAGAGATAAATATATTACCAATTTATTGAGCGCCCGAACAAGTAACATAAATAGTAATTTAATACCCTAATAATGAAAAACTAACAAGAAAAAACATAATAGGAAGGCGTTTTTTTTAAGGTATCCACTAGAGATATAACGGATTTACCTGGCCAAAACCAGATTACCGGCTGATTTGGCCAGGTACCCGGTTTGGTCGGATACTTTATTATCTGGCCGGGTACCCTGCCAATTTTTTTTGAACAAACTGTCCAGCAACCAAGCTATACTTAGAAAATAGAATCAAAGACCATAAATACGACAAAAAAAAACAGTACAGCTCTTACAAATCATGAAATGAATAAAATTCATACCTTTGATTTCAAAAACATCGAAATTATCAAAAACAAAATAAATACAAAAAAAAAAGAGAAATACTGGAATCTATACCCATACAGATGACACCCACTGCAATAAACGAAAAAACAGATGTAAATAACCTAAACCGTATCTACCTACCAGTCATATAAGTCCTTCACGTTAAGTGGTTGTTTGTAGAATGTAAAAATGTGTTTCTGACAGTGATTTAAAGTTTAATAAATCAATACAATGAACTACTTTCTAAGGTAAGGCCCTCATTAATTTATACAGTTAAGTGTTTTAAATTTAAAACTATGAAAAGCTACAAATATTTTAACCTTGAAATACACGACAAACAGATTAATTACCTATCTATATTTAATTCTTCTAATGTCATCTTTTAGAACAAATTTGGAGAAGACCTCTTCCGAAGGTCGAAACATCAATAAATATATAACAAATCCACGAATAGTTTTAATGATCTAATTCCAAGAAGACGAAAATTATAAATAAATATATATATATATATATATATATATATATATATATATATGTATATATATTTATATATATATATATATATATATATATATATATATATATATATATGTATTATTATATATATATATATATATATATATATATATATATATATATATATATATATATATAACATATATATATATATATATATATATATATATATATATATATATATATATATATATATATATATATATGTATATATATTTACATATATATATATATATATATATATATATATATATATATATATATATATATATATATGTAAATATATATACATATATATATAATATATATATATATATATATATATATATATATATATATATATATATATATATATATATATATATTATATATATATATGTTATATATATATATATATATATATATATATAATATATATATATATATATATATATATATATATATATATATATATATATATATAATATATAAATATATATACATATATATATATATATATATATATATATATATATATATATATATATGTATATATATATATATATATATATATATATATATATATATATATATATATACACACATATTGAAATTCATATCTCATTGTTCAAGAGTTATGGTATCAACAGAGCGACCGACTGACATATCGAGAGACAAACAAACAGACGGAAATAAGTGACTATGTTTCTCCTAAAAGTTGAAGGGTGCAACAAATTTGGGAGTGCGGTTTTGTTTATGAATACAATACTTTTCTTTAGTAAGGAAAGTAAAGACACTCTGGTACTTAATGGTTTCGACTAGGTATTAGAAAATTGCTTATATAAATACGTAAATCATGCACCTAGCAGTCAGTTTCAGTTAGTAGTACGTACTGGTACTTTTTTATGTCCTTTATTACTTAAGTGATTTATATCGTGTGGTATCGAAGCCTTGAGTACATGCTAGTGACTTACCATCATATGTAAAAAAACTAATAATTTTTAAAATAAAACAGTATTTTGATGTATGGCATTGTTAAACAGACGAATATGTTATTTTGCTATTAGTGATGCGTAAATTTTTTTATAAGTATTAATTGGGACAACAGACAACATAAACATTGATTTAATACCCTAATAATGAAAAACTAACAAGAAAACATATTACCATTTACCGTCACCATATGTTTAATTACATTTACGTAATTACTTAAACTTATCTATACGAATCTCTAATTGCCATTATCAAAATATTGGGGTCATAAAGAGACCACCTTCATTGCAAAGGATTGGAACTAAATTAGTTCATATCGTAAAAAATGCATTAGTTAATGTTATACATTGATAGTTTCATAGTGTTCACTTTACTGTGTAGTAAAATATGAAAATTTAGGAGATAGTAGAAAATACTTTATTACCGTAGGACACTAAACAATAGCGGTAAGTTACCTCTTAAAGTAGGTAATTCAACAATAATAAATAAATGAAATCAAACAAAATAATTTATTTCATACGGTCCACTTTAACTTCTTCCCTAGTCAACTTGGTAACACTGGCTACTTGAATGACTAGTGCAATTTGAGCAACGCTACTTAATAAGTCTTTACAAATAGGCCACTGTTAAATAGCACGTACAAACCACTATTGAGTAGCGCCACTTTGTTTCTTATGTGAAAGAGAATAAGGAAACTGAAAGTTTATTTTTAGTATTATAGTTTATTGCTTGGCAGGTGAGCTGTTGCTCTTGACATATCCAAAGCATTCGACCGTGTTTGGCACGATGGACTGTTGGCTAAGCTACGCTCTTGTGGTATGTCTGAAAAGTTCTGTTTGTGGCTCTCATGTTTCCTCAGAGAGCGTTCTTTACGGGTGGCGGTCGACGGATTTCTTTTTAACACCTTCACTGTCAACGCCGGTGTGCCTAAAGCTCCATACTGTCTCCTACTCTCTTTCTCATTTACATTAACGATCTACTGGAAAAGACCGGAAATCGAATTTAGCTTTGCAGATGACAGTACGCTTGTCTCTTCGTTCACTTTGAACGCTCGGACATCGGCTGCTCAGGCGAATATCCGCAGACAGCAGGAGGTCGTTCAATCTAACAAATACCTGGAAGAAATTCTATCTTGGGGTGACAATAACCAAGTGGAATTTAACGCTACAAAAACCCAGGCGGCAGTTTTTTCTAAAAAAGTTAACGATGCTGAACCCGATATAGTTATGTCGGGGCACTCCATCCCCTAGCATCGTCGCTCAATTTGTTTGGGCGTTAATTTGG
The DNA here is from genome assembly GCA_019049505.1 of Pachyrhynchus sulphureomaculatus. Lineage (NCBI taxonomy): Eukaryota > Metazoa > Arthropoda > Insecta > Coleoptera > Curculionidae > Pachyrhynchus > Pachyrhynchus sulphureomaculatus. Next base: position 54,193,660 of record CM032455.1, read on the forward strand.
GAGCAAATATGCCTTGGCATGAACATGTTGCAGGCATAGCGAAGAGAGCTTCTCAAAAAGTTGAGAATATAGTTTCGAACCAGAAAGCATTACACTCCACAACAACTGTTAATTCTTTACAAAACTAAAATTCGACCAACTATAGAGTACTGCTCCCATATTTGGGGTTCCGCTCCCAAACATACACTGCATTTGTTGGATTCTATTCAGAGAAGAGGTGTTCGTCTGATTGGAGACCCGGAACTGACCGGCGGCATTGATTCGCTGGAATATCGAAGAACGGTTGGCGACTTGAGTCTGTTCTAAAAGTATTTTCATGGAAAGTGTTCGAAGGATGTAGCCCGCTTAATTCCTCCCCAAGCGGTGCATGTTAGAAATACACGTCGCGCTGGTGCTTCACATCCGTATGAGGTTCAGCTTGTTACTCCGCGTACAACGCTTTTCAGGCAGTCTTTTATATGGAGAACATCATCCCTTTTAAATAATTTGCCCAGGGCTGTATTTTCCACCGAGTACAATTTACAGCGATTCAAAAACAACGTGACTCGCTTTTTCCGCACACATGCCACTCCTGGAGCGCTATAGGGACTTCCCTGCAGCACGTGTGCTAGACCCATAAAAAAATCATTAATGTCCAAAATTATATGGTATCTAATGAGAAAAGCATTTTGTTTTTCTTTTTTTTATTCACCTTCTCACCTCCAGGAATTTTACCCTTTTTACTATATTTCCGCGTATATATTAAGATATACTATTGGGGCTGTTATGACATCCATCAACGTTACCTAGGTACTGAAACATATATTTGTATTTCATAACACTTGTAAGGTAATACGGTGGTGCTACCAACAGCACCATAGTATACTTATATTAACTACCAGCTAGATACATACACAACACCCAGTCACCGTTACTATGCAGGCTCTTAACCCACTAAGACACCAGGGCGACATCAATTTTCTCTTTAATATTTTGGTAATCTAGTTCATAATTTAAATCAAAGGTTACCGATCCATTTTCGACTTTAAATTAAATATTAAAGCCACTTCGGAACCGCCTTATACCATATGAATCGAACGTAACCCGTGTCGATCGGTACACGCCACAAAGAAGATGCAACAAAAAGCATGAATGAACGAGTTATATAGTCACGGATATAAAAATCACATGCAACTGTCATTCAATCGAAAGTAATGAATAGAAGTTTTGTACAGGAAGATGACGGCCAGTGACTGACGCGCTGTTAGTGCGGGCCACTTTGCCGCTCTACTGAATGCCGAGCACAAACGAATGCTGTGGCGTTACAGAGTGGCTTCACTTTCTATTTTATGTAAAATGGTTTAGTGACTGAAACTATTTTTTTATAATTTATTTAGCGGGTCTCGAGAATTTAATGGAGCGAATATCTCAAAGTATTTGTAAATAACTTCTCAATTTATCAAGAAGAAAATATGTTAAAAGAATAGATATAAATAAATATTAAACGAAGTTACTTCGAATCATTTGTTGTCATATAGTATTCAATGTCAAAACAACCCAAAATAAAAGTAGGCCCTGTGGAAGGGTTCAAGCCATAATGTAGACATAACATGCAGCTGGAATGAGCAACTTTATGCGGCAGTCTCAGAGGTAATAGTATTAAAATGACAGAATTTACTAATAATTCCTTACAAAATATAACAATAAACGGAACACCTATTTAATATTTTAAAATTTATTTATTTTTTAAAAGGTATTCTATAACTTTGGTAACAAATTGGTAATACCGTACTTCTCTACCAATCAAATAGAAACGTCGACACTGTCAGCTATTGGCATTGATGTAGTTTCTTCAAAACAAATTTGTAGCAAAATTATTCTGAATAATTGCGTACAAGAAATTTCCCATTTTTTTTAAAATCTATAGCGAATTTGACTTTCTCAAGTAAAAGGAAAGTAATGGAGTAGGGTTAATAAGGATGGTTTTTGGCCCAATCAGAAAATCACCCAAAACACTTGAAATACATTCCCTGAGTCCAGACAAAGAATTTAAAACAAAAAATGCCCATAACCCATGGGATATAGTACTTTGACAACTACAGTGTAAACGAGCGTTCCCCACCCCAATACCCATCTCTACCTTAATCGAAGAAATATAACAACATTGTCTTAAAGTTTGAGCGCGACATGCGTACGTTTTTAGGACGCAGGAAACCTAGAGATTTCCATTACGTGGTCCTACGTTTTATTTCAGCGCCGTACTAGAAGCACCAAGTACCATCACTTGTAGCAGCATCAAGCCGAAGCCGCCTCTGTTCATTCGTCCAAATCCGATGCACAAACTGTAGAAATCTGTTTTACTGTTCAGTATCGGATTATGCATCTCTCACTCTATACCAATATATGTCCCTTACTTTAGCTGTTTGCTTTTTAGTTCATTAATTACATCTTTTCGCCTATCTTAGGATGTATTAGACGATTCATCTCAGTCACAGTATCCTCAACGTTTCACTAGCACGATTACCACTAAAGGGTACACGCAAATATCTATTATTGTCCTAATAGCTAAATAACTAACAACTAGCTCTACCAGCTTGATAATAATGCCCATGTTAGTTTAAATATATTCAAGTATTCAAGCATATTCTTGTTATTTTGATACAATGACCTCACGGACGACATTACGCTGTCATTCTTCGAACTCAGTTGTCGCAGCTCTTACCACAAGTAAGATAATAAAAACGATGTTTATTTACGTACAAAATTTAAAGTTAACCTTTTTTTGTTGCAGATTACATCGCCAATTTTATACAGCAGTTGTAGCTGTAAAATTATAATATACAAGGATATTTCAGTTACAATGAATCACAGTAAAATACAAAACGAAAACTCTCTGTTCGGACCAAATATTCAAATATTTAAATTCTTCGGCATCGTACCAAATTTCGACTTCAAAAAAAATTGTTTGAAGGGAACTAAATGTAATTTATTTTACATTTGCTTTCTTCTTACACTCATTATTCTCATGGAAATCTACATATGGATTCATAAATTCTACAAGGAATATTCTGAAAGTTATTTACCAATTACAGTGAGAGTAACGTGTGAACTTTCAGGCTTTGTAATGTTTGTAAGTGTTGTGATTTGGTCGTACACCGAAAGGAAGTTATGGGAAAAATTATTTCAGCAAATTGTTTTTGTGCATAATGAACAAATTATAAAAGAAACTTATGAAAGGAAAAAGATGCTACTACGTAAAGCTAATTTATATTTTGTGTTGGCGACGTTTTCAATCTTAGTATTATACTGTATGGATATAATCTTTTGGCAAATTGGAAACAAGTCTATGAATTTTATTTTATCTTATGTGTACTTCTACTACTGCTTTCTTTTATCAAATCTTATTGGATCTATTGCTCTAGAAATATCCAATCAATACAGATTGATGAAAAATGTACTAGTCGCATGTGAATATGCTGGCACTGATGACTTTACAAATATTGTGAGGAAAGTAAAATGGCTTCATATCGAAACACATAAAGTAATATATACATTTAATAAACTATTTGGACACTTGTTATTATTACTGGCAGTGCAGTGTTCCTTGCAAGTTTTGGATTTTGGAGTATTTCTGATTGAACAAGTTTTACCAAAGTTAACGTTCCAAGTTGATGTATTGATTATATACGTTGTCTTTATTATTTTAAATATGGTGAGTATTGATATATTAAATAAATTGATATAAACCGTTTTTATATCATTTAACAATCGTAATAACTAAAAAAGGGATAAAATTTTAAAAAAATAGAAATAGTGGGTTTTTGATCGAATTTGTAATGAGTGAATTATAAATATAATATACGAGAGCCGTACACTTCTAACCGGGGTTTTTGGTTTATAACATAAAAACAAAGTTTATGGCGTATATACTAATTGTTCAGACGATGACAGTACTATTCACTGTTGATCACTGTTGAACATGGTACAGAATGTCTATATGAATAATGTCATGTTTGCCCAGAAAACGCTTGCCATCAGTTTACCTGCAGACGAAATTGCTCAATATTTTTTAGTTTTGCTAAGTCTACTGGCTTCCACTGCGTTTAGTACAGTAAAAAAAGCATTTAAAATTACACAGTTTTGATGCAGCAATATTATGATTTTATTCTCTCTGGGGCATCACCAGGAGTATTGTCCTGAGTTTTGGACCTCTAAAAATTTGTGCTCTTTTATTTATAAACAATTGGAGTTTTCAAAACACTTTTCCCCGGTTATATATGTCAGATCAAAATAAAAAAAAAACCGGTCAAGTGCAAGTTGAACTTGCACAATTAGTGTTCCGTACGTTGATTGTTTTTAAAATAAAATTTTTTGTTAGGGTGGTATAAAATGATCAGTGACTTCACAAAAACACACCCCAAATGAGTTTTCAACAAAGTTTGTTTCCAATCTTTACTGAAAACTGGTGACCTTGAAATTTTTGTTTTTTTTTTATATACCAAATAAATTATTAAAGGTGATAATTTTCGTTGAATCTATACCCCATGGAGAATATTCCAGAATTTTTTCAAAATTTTTTGATCAGTCCTTTTCGAGATAAGGTAGAGGACAGCGATTTTTTAAAAGTAATACGAAAAAAAGTGTGCGCAAGTATTACATTATATATATATTTTTTACTCGTGTTTTCACAAGCTTTCATTTGACACCACACTCGATGACCTAGTAAAAAAATTTTTTTTTCACTTCCGATTTCACTCCTCAAAACGAACCCCTTAAGTCAAAATTTATGTTACGGTGGTATAAAATGATCAGTGACTTCACAAAAACACCTAAAATGAGTTTTCAACAAAGTTTGTTTCCAATCTTTACTAAAATCTGATGACCTTGAAATTTTTGTTTTTTTTATATACCATATAAATTACTAAAGGTAATGCACTCGTGATAATTTTCGTTCAATCTACACCCCGTGGAGAATATTCCAGAATTTTTTCGAAATTTTTCGATAAGTACTTTTCGAGATAAGGCCCGGGACAGCGATTTTTTTCGCGAATTTTTAAAAATAATACGAAGAAAAGTGCGCGCAAGTATAATATTATATATATATTTTTTCCTCGTGTTTTCACAAGCATTCATTTGACGCCACACTCGATGACCTAGTAAAAAAATTTTTTTTTCACTTCCGACTTCACCCCCCAAAACTAACCCCTTAAGTCAAAATTTAATTCTCGAAACTACATGGCTCTGATGAGGCCATCAATTCCTATATTATTGCCAAATTTCACCTTTCCAGGTCAAATAGTTTCGGAGAAAATCGGGTGTGACAGACAGACAGCCAGACAGACAGACAGAAAGACAGACAGACAGAAACCGAAGTGATCTTATAAGTGTTCCGTACGGAACACTAAAAAAAATCAAACTCTTCGTAATGAAATTTCCAACAAACTCTTGTTAGTTTTAAGTTGGCCAAATATGTACATAACCTATAAAATTCAAAAACCGACAAAAAACTGTTTTTTTTTTCATTTTATTGTACAGGCCGACTAAGTGAACCGATAGCCTTAAAACTTTTAGAAAATATGCCCTTTATTATAACAAAAATACCCTGAAATTTTAGTTCAAAAATATTGAACCCATTGGGCACAATTGAATTTGTTATTTAAAATTTGAATTGCTCGCCATTTTATGCCATTTGATCCAAAATGGATCTTCTTTTTTTCAGAATTTAGGTCTTGATGCCAGCTTTCCAATGGTATCAAAAAAATTTTTTTTATAAAGTCATTTTAACCGTTTTTTTTTTTTACATTTGTTTATTAGTTGAAAATTTTTATCACCTCTGGTAGAGAATCGAGAGATCTTTATTTAAAGAAAAAAAATTCATTTTCGTTAAAAATTGTTTTTAAAACAAAATGTCAATTGTTGTTATTTGATTAATAAACAAACGGCTAAAGTGACTTCAAAATTTTTTTTTTTTTAAATGGCATTGTAAAACTGTCATCGAGACCTAAATTTTTTTAAACTTAAATTTTATTCATAAATTCAATTGTGTCCACTGGGTTCAATATTTTTGTACCAAAATATCAGTATATTTTTGCTATAACATAAGGAATATCAGTTAACTTAGTTGAGCTGTATCATAAAATGAAAAAAAAAATAGATTTTTGCCAATTTTTTAAATTTTGTAATATATGTACACATTTGAGCGATTTAAAACCAATGAAGGTTTGTTGGAAATTTCTTTACGAAGGGTTTAGTTTTTGTTTGTCTTGATCCGACTGATATAATAGGAGTTATTCACATTTTTAGCTCAGAAAACGCGTTTAGAAAACTTCAATTGTTTATAAACAAAATAGCACAAGTTTTTTAAGGTCCAAAATTCAGAACAATACTCCTCGTGATACCCCAGAGATTATAAACATCATAATATTCCTGTATCTAAACCATACCTATCTCATCACTATTTTGACCTCTTTCTACTGCACTATTTGATTTCGGTATGAAATCATGTCTAGGTTTTGTAATGTCATAAATAATATTCTCTCAAAATGCTCCTTTAACTCAATGCGGATTTAAACTTTTCTGAGTTGATCAAACGCGGAATACAGGAAGCTATTTTAATATTTAGGGGGCGCTAATATTTTAAAAATCCAAATTCTCATAAAGAATTGTGCTCGCGTCCCCACAGAAGATTTTGTAATCTCACGACAGATTAGAGTCGATAAGCCAGGGTTATGTACATACTGAACGTTTACAGAAGTGATTGCTGTGGACTGACAATTACCGCATCTGTAATCATCACTGATGGACGTACGCCTCTTTGAAACATTTATACATATTTACTATGAGTTATAGCGCAGCATACATGACTATATCGGGAGTTTGTTCATTGAATGTTTTTTGGAATGTAAAATATGTAGTAATGATTATTCAGGGTTGTTCTGTTTAAACCTGTCTAATCTTATAAAAATGGAGCCGTTATTTTCTATATAATGATTCGACGTTAAGACTATGCAGAATATTCTCAGTGTGCAACCTTATAGTGTTTGTCAACAAAAAAATGTTAATTTTTAATAAAAAATAATAATCGGTCAAGTGCAAGTTGGATTAGTGTTCCGTACGTTGATTTCTTTTGAAATAAAAATTTTTGTTACGGAGGTATAAAATGATCAATGACTTTTTCCGAACTTTACTGAAAAACTGATGACCTTGAAATTTTCATTTTTTATATATACCAGATAAATTATTAAAGGTAATGCACTCGTGATAATTTTCTTTCAATCTACAACATGTGGAGAATATTCCGGAATTTTTTCAAACATTTCTGATAAGTACTTTTCGAGATAAGGGGGGACAGCGATTTTTCGAGATTTTTTAAAAATAATACAAAGAAAAGTGTGCTATCATTATATATATTTTTGAGCTCGTGGTTTTACAAGCTTTCATTTGATACCCCACTCGATGACCTGGTAAAACAATTTTTTTTTTCATTTCCGATTTCACCCCCTAAAACTAACCCCTTAAATCAAAATTTAATTTTCAAAACTACACGGCTCTGATGATGCCATTAATTCTTATATCAATATCAAATTTCAACTTTCTATGTCAAATAGTTTCGGAGAAAATCGGGTGTGACAGACACACAAGTGATCCCATAAGCATTTCGTACGGAACACTAATAAATACCTGAAAGAAATTTAATGGTACAAAAACCCAGGCGGCAGTTTTTTTCTAAAAAATTAACGTTACTGAATCCGATATAGTTATGTCGCGACACTCCATTCTTCTAGCACGGCCAGACAGACACCGAAGTGGTCTTATAAGTGTTCTGTACGGAACACTAAAAGGGTTTCTTGTGAAAACCCTTAAGAGGTTTTCTGGATAATTATCTATTTTATATGTTGATCTACAGCACCCACGATCAAGCAAGTAATTTGTCTAGTCTTATAAACCAAAATGAAATAAAACGTTTTTAAGTTACCTAGTTTCATTGAACGTCTTCAGAAGTTTGGTTAGAGACGTTGATTTATTTTCCATACTCTACATCTATCTATTTTATTGAGTTGATAGATTTGAATAATCCTTTTTTCAGGAGTAATATGCGTGTCGAATCTATTTTGCATACTCTATATCTAAAAAGGTCCATTCTTGCTTTAACAAGTAACTATACACCTACGCATATTAATCCATTCAAATAATATTTTGACGGAAACATCGGTCTTGCAATTTACGCACCTAGGGGCATCCCGCGGACCTGTGAGATCAGTATGTGCCTTTTCGCGTATTAACTCATACATACATACTCATACCTGCAGACAGGATGGACTGTCTGCGGATCCGTTTTGACCAGCAGTCTGTTTCTGGCTGACGCACATCTAGAGGTATACTGGGACCTGTGCAACCAGTACGCCTCTCATTGTGGTATTTACACTGACCAAGACGAACCTACAGTATCAAACGTAATTAGCCGCTCAATCGCACCAATAATCTGATGCCTAACCGCGATGACCAATTTGCTGACAGTCTAGAGGAGTTTTTCATAGAGTCACGGAGAGTGCAAAGTATCATCAGCGCCTATCGACTAAATCGCAAATCTGCTCGAAATCAATCTCTACTCGCTGGAATCAACGGACAAGTCATTATCTGTGTTCCTTTTTATCCGCGCACGGGCCGTTTTCCATGGACAGGTGGCGACACATAGACCAGTGTACATGGTAGGGCTCGATAAGTTTTACCGTTAGGCCTAGACTTGTTTAAAAGGCCAAGCGCCGCGAGACCGACCTAGACAGGACATTCCAGTACGACTGAGATTGTTACTAGGGAATGTCTTGCGCTATTGGAAAAAGGATAGTGAAGGAAGTAAGGCATCTGATCGTCCGGCTGTCTCCTGCCGCCTACAGTTTTACCCGTCGTGATTGACAGAAATGCTTGATACCACTCTGATGACGTCAGTGTACGCACCACTATCCGTCCTACGAACTCCTTTAGATTCTATGTATCATTCTCGTGCATATACGCATACTGCCTTACTCCATACCACACATCTTAATCTAGATGTATCTTGGTTAAACTTCTATTTTTTAGGGCGTATCCAAGCTAGACAACTATCAACTAGTAGCTGACATGCGCATTTACCCCTGGGTTATCGTTTTTTAGTGTAATAACACAAGTTACCAAGACTCCGGTGTGCCCTTTACCATGTGAATACGCAAGGAAGCGTCCGAGGTCTGACCGTTGAATAATGGTTTTATTTTCTGCTTCTTCGTTGATAATTTAGTATAAGGTTTCAAAAGTGTTCCGTTCAATAAGAGATAATTTTGTGTAGAATTATGGAGGTTGAAAGGCACTAGTATCTTAATTTTTTTTTAATTAAGGTCATACCTGAGGTTGGCGGTTCTTAGTGTTATGTGATGTTTCCTCTATAGTTATACTATGACAACATCTTCATCTGGATGTCTGAAGTAACTCGTAGAGTATTTTCTTCTTGCATTTGTAAATGAAATAAATGAAACATTTTATTAATAGAGATCTAGAGTACAGTCTGCAACATATGTCAAAACTGATTATCACACTAGATAACCGTTAAATGAACACTAGTCAGCTATAAATATTTAGTGTCGGCAGGTTCATTCAGTTCTCTAGTCTTGAAGAGCAAAAATTCTTAATAATATTCCATGCAATCTTAGGCGGAACATCGAAAAGTCGTTTCAATTTGACAAGATGTAATTCAAGCACTACATTTTTTTAAGGTTTGTAAACCAGACCTTACCTAGACTAAGACCTTAGGTAATCAAAGCAGAAAATTGGATACAATAGCCACAACTCACTTTTAAAGCTCTACTTAGGAATCAGAAACTCTGAATTTGAAACCTAATATTTGACTTAAGAGCCCTAAAAATAGAAGAATTTTATGTAAAGTGGATTCGATTTCCATGTTTATTGTTTTTTTTTACCTAGTATTACAAAACGGGGTACTTGTCCATTTTATAAATGTTATGTCATATCTTCTCTATTTTAACTTCGGTTTATTTTAGTATTTGTATAATTTAATGTTAGCTAAACTTTACACATTCCAGAAAGTCAAAATTTTATTAATCTTCAGATTTTATTAGCTAGGTTGGAATGTAATGTCTATCTTCTTCTCTTCTTTAACTTTAAATGTATATATATCAGCTCTGAGATAAATTCTAATTTCCTTTGTTGACAAACGAGATAGGGCTAGGCCCTTTAACTACTATACAATGAGATGAATTAACATGGATATGTATGTTTATATGTTAGTAACCTAATTATTTAGCCTAGGTAAGAATTTTATATAAATCAGATAAAAAACTTATAAATTTATGATTTAAGATATTTCACCTTACAATATAGAACTTAAAATAATTGATAACTTAAGATAACTATTATTAACTTGCAACTAAACCTAGTCCAAAGCCATCATTAGGGGTCCTGGGGTAGGGAGTCTGAGGGTCTTGGCTTGTGTATTGCGAACGAACCATGGGGCGTTTGCGATGATGCTTATTGCTTTGTTTTAGATAGTCTGGAGAGTGTCTCTGTGGCTATGTGACATCTGGCACTATGCTGGGTTGACGTAGGGGAAGCCGGCCCTAATGATCATTTTGTAAAATGTCAACTTGTTAACAATTTATTTGACTTGCTGAGGAGTTGGTAGAGTTTAGCGAGGAGTTAGTTAGCCTAGATCCAACGACCTGGTTCTTCCATACTAGCCTCGACTCTGAATAAACTTTACTATTCTAAGTATAAAACATCACAATCAATACATGTTTGCCAATAAGAAGTTTTTTTATTTCATCAGAATAGAAAAACAGAATTTTGCATTAAAACACTTTTGGAAGCGATTTTTGACAACAACTTGACTGTGCAATATTTTTTGTTGCATAAAGTTATCGTTATAAGTAGTGGTCAGTTGACGAAGGTGATTATAGTGGATCAAGGAGAGTTTCAAAGAACAATTCGTTTAGCTTTTACAATGCCACTTGTGAAACGTGTAATCTGAATATATTGGGCCGGCCGTAGTACTATGGTCTTCTTTTAATGCATTTTCGGCTTTACAAAGCATTGTGGAATTTTGCTACTCTCCAGTCACTCTGCAAAACCTGATTAATTACTATTGTACAGAATCCATTTTTCATTACAGGATTGTTATTGTTGCATAAAAGACGTTCATTTATATAACAACGAATTTTTTTTATTTTAATATAATTCGTGCAACACCCAGTTGTCTAGCTATTTGGATTTTTTAAGTTACCTAATATAATGTGGAATTGTTGGATGGCTTATGCCTAAATTTCGGCATATTCTTAAATTCCACGCTTACAATTAGGTGTTTTTAACTGGGTCTCATATCTATTAAGACATTTTTGAAACCAACATTACACATTATGTTCATTTGCTATTCCTCGATTGAATGTGTTGATGTTAAGAGTCACCTCTGAAGATGTATGAGTTGATGTATGAGTTTGAACTTATACAAGAATAACGCTTAAAATTAATTACATAAATAAAAATAAAATAACCAGTCAAGTGCAAGTTGAACTTGCGCAATTAGTGTTCCGTACGTTGATTGCTTCTAAAATAAAAGAAAAAACTGTAACGGAGGTAAAAAATGATCAGTGACTTCAGAAAAAACACCCCAAATAAGTTTTCATCAAAGTTTGTTTCCGATCTTTAATGAAAACTGATGACCTTGAATTTTTTTTTTATGTACCAAATAAATTATTAAAGATAATGCACTCGTTATAATTTTTGTTCATTCTACACTCCGTGGAGAATATTCCAGAATTTTTTAAAAATTTTTTGATCAGTACTTTTCGGGATAAAGTGGGGAGACTGCTATTTTTCGCGATTTTTTTAAAAATAATACAAAGAAAAATGCGCGCAAGTATTACATTATATGTATATATATATATATATATATATATATATATATATATATATATATATATATATATATATATATATATATATGTATATATATATATATATATATATATATATATATATATATATATATATATATATATATATATGCTTGAACTCGTGGTTTTACAAGCTTTCATTTGACATCTCAGGCGATGACCTAGTAAAAAAAAAAAATGTTTTTCACTTCCGATTTCACCCCTCAAAACTAACCCCATAAGTCAAAATTTCACTTTCAAAACTACACGGCTCTTATGAGGCCATCAATTCCTATATTAGTACCCAATTTCGACTTTCTAGGTCAAATAGTTTCGGAGAAAATCGGGTGTGACAGACGGACAGACAGACAGACACCGAAGTGACTTTATAAGTGTTCTTTACGGAACACTAATAGACAAATTAAAATAGTGAAAATAAAATAAGTACGGATTATTCTTGAAGTTCTTTTAACATAGTCTGTAGTTCCGTTATGTTTTGGCTAATAAGTACAATGTCGTCCGCAAAGCGCAGATGGCTTAGGTACCTAACATCTATCTTGATGCCCTTTTCATCCCAATTCAGTTTTTTAAAAATATCTTCCAATCGACTAAATCGCAAAGCTGCTCGAAATCAATTTCTACTCGCCGGCATCAACGGACAAGTCATTACTGTGTTCCTTTTTATCGGGCTCGATAAGTTTTTACCGTTAGACCGAGACTTGTTTAAAAGGCCTTGCGCCGCGAGACCGACCGAGACAGGACATTCCAGTACGACTGAGATTGTTACTAGGGAATGTCTTGCGCTATTGGAAAAAGGATAGTGAAGGAAGTAAGGCATCTGATCCTGCTGTCCCCTGCCGCCCACAGTTTTGCTCGTCGTGATTGACAGAAACGTTTGCCACCACTCTGATGACGTCAGTGTACGCACCACTATCCGTCCTACGAACTCCTTTAGATTCTATGTGTCGTTCTCGTGCATATATGTATACTGCCTTACTCCATACCACACATCTTAATCTAGATGTATCTTGGTTAAACTACTAATTTTATTTCTTTTCCCCGTCCCTTCTGTTTGCTAGGGCGTATCCAAGCTAGGCAACTATCAACTAGTAGCTGACATGCGCATTTACCCCTGGGTTACCGTTTTTTTAGTGGAATAACATAAGTAACCACTCCGGTGGGCTCTTTACCTCGTGAATCCCGAAGGTAGCGCCCGAGGTCTGACCGTTGGATAATGGTTTTATTTTCTGCTTCTTCGTTGATAATTTTGTATAAGGTTTCAAAAGTGCTCTGTTCAATAAGAGATAATTTTGTGTAGAATTATGGAGGTTGAAAGGCACTAGTATCTTAATTTTTTTTTAATTAAGATCATACCTGAGGTTAGCGATTCTTAGTGTTATGTGATGTTTCCTCTATAGTTACACTATGACAACATCTTCATCTGGATGTCTGAAGTAACTCGTAGAGTATTTTCTTCTTGCATTTGTAAATGAAATAAATGAAACATTTTATTAATAGAGATATAGAGTACAGTCTGCAACATATGTCAAAACTGATTATCACACTAGATAACCGTTAAATGAACACTAGTCAACTATAAATATTTAGTGTCGGCAGGTTCATTCAGTTCTCTAGTCTTGAAGAGTAAAAATCCTTAATGATAACCCATTCTATCTTAGGCGGAACATCGAAAAGTCGTTTCAATTTGACAAGATGTAATTCAAGAGCTACATTTTTTAATACATAATTACAAAAATTTTTTTGATATGGTTTGTAGACCAGACCTTACCTAAACTAAGACTTTAGGTCAGGGGCGCTCAAACTTGAACTGCTGGGGATCTACCTCAATATTGTTAGACTACGATCGATCGACTCAGAAGCTGCAAGTAAGTGTGATGCAGGATTGTCGTCTAGGTAGGGTGTATCGTGGCATAGATATTAATTTTCCGCACAATATCCATTTTTTTAGTCAAGGTAATTGTAGGTCTGCTCTAAAATGTCAATGAAAAAAATCATAATTATTCAAAATTGCGAGTTTATTGGTTCTTACAAAACAAACGAGTTCTAGTGTCTAAACTTAACTAAATAGTGACTTTGGATGTTGAAGCGTGGCACTGCATGTCCTCAGCATACTTTTCATAAGATGGTACGTAATTACCGAGTGCTAATCGCAAGCATGATGACATATGTTCGTCAGTTAGTCGTTTGCGATATTTTGACTTAATTATCTTCATTTCAGAAAATGCAGACTCGCACAAGTAAGTTAACCCAAACATTGCCGTCAGTTGAAAGGCGATTTGCCTTAGATTCGGATATTTATCTTCAGATATAAAACACCAGAATTTTGTATCAGATGCTGTGGCTTTGAGATGTATGTCTGATATAATCTGCACTAACTCATTTTCAACAGAACATGAGTCCATGTTAAACTGACTTGCTATTTCAGTAGCTAATTCCTCAATGTTTTTTACACGAAAAAGGATAACTCATAAATGATGCGATATTTGCCAATTTACTGAAATCATAAAAACGTATTTCGAATTGGCCCGAAATATTTGATAATTCTGCCTCATAAATATCATAATTCAACTGAGGAATCCTTGCTTTCAAAGACGGAAAATTTTTCAGATACTTTCTTTTCAGTTGATCTATCATAAGTTGCAATTTACTTTTGAATGCGTTTATTGCGCTAATCATCTCAATAATAGTTTTTCCTTTACCTTGAAGCTCCAAATTAATGGTGCTTAAATGCATTGTGATGTCTGTCAAAAATGCCAAATCAGTCAGCCATTTTCCGTTTTTCAGCATCTGAGTGTCATCACCACTTTCGTCCAGAAAAGCTGTTATTTCGGACAATAATTCTTGAAACCTTTCTAGGAATTTTCCGCGACTCAACCACCTGACGTCCTTGTGAAGAACTAAATCAGTGTATTCAAATGCAATTTAAAGAGCCGTCGTTGCAAGCTACCTGCACGGATAGAATTCACAATTTTTATTGCAATGCCCATAATCTCCTCCATGTTTAGAACTTTTAAACACAAAACTTGTTGATGTATAATGCAATAGAAGGAGAAAAATGAAGGGAAATCATCATTAGCTCGACACAATGCCACGAAACCGTTTTCGTTTCCAGTCATTGCTGGTGCTCCATTGGTTGTAATGCACACTAGTTTATATATTGGTAGCTTGTAGTTTGTTACAAAATTGAAGAAAACGTCATATATATCTTCGCCACGGGTCTTTCCTTTCAGAGAAATCATTGTCAAAAACTCTTCCTTAGCCGACATGTCATTGAATACCATTCGAATAAAAATACGCAGCTGGTCAGTGTCTGTCACATCGGTGGATTCGTCGAACTGTAAAGAAAAGTATGTACATTCCATGATATCATGTTTTAGTTTATCTGCCATGTTCTGACTCATGACTTCAACACGCCTTGTGACAGTCGGACGAGATAACTGAAGTTCTCTAATAGCAGACATAATCTCTGTTTTATTTTTAAAATCTCCAAATAAAGTCTCACCCGCTTCAATAAATGCTTCCTTCACAACCAATCCATCATTAAATGGTTTCTTGTGTTTCGCCAATATATGAGATATTTTAAATGACGCGATCGTTGCAGCTTTTGATTGTTTGGCTGGTCTTGTGAACATGGTTTGTTCTTTTTTCAAACAAGTTATCAAATCACGTACTTTTCGTTTTCTTAATTCACTCTGTGATGGAAAATCCTTTTCATAGTTTTTATGAACCATTTTATGATGCCTCTCTAAGTTCCCACGCTTAGGTATTGCAACATTTATATCGGCGCGAACGAAGTCTCGAATGTTCCCGTCAAACACGCCGCCTGAAGTTTCTAGAAAAATCGGCGGGAATCAAAAACGCGGCTTTTCTTTGACAAGTACCGCGCGTTCCTTTGATAAAGCCGCCTTTTGCCGCTAGCAGGGGGTTATTACGATAAAAGAAAGTGATGAGGGGGTTATTCTGGCCTAATTCTGGATCGAATAAATTTTAGTAGTTTATTCATTACATTTTGTTTTAGTTACCTAAAACAAGATCTGTGAATAGTTCTATATCGGATTTTTTTTTTCGAGATCGACTCAAAAAGCACTCGCGATCAACTTGTCGATCGCGATCGACCATTTGAGCACCCCTGTCTTAGGTAATCAAAGCAGAAATATAGCCACAACTCACTATTAAAGCTCTACTTAAGAATCGGGAACTCTGAATTTGACAACTATATGACTTAGGGGCCCTAAAAATAAAACAATTTTATATAAAGTGGATTCGATTTCCATGTTTATTGTTTTGACCTAGTATTATAAAACTTGTTCTTTTTATAAATATTATGTCATATTTTCTCTATTTTAACTTCGGTTTATTTTAGTATTTGAATAATTTAAAGCTTCTCTTAATTTAATTTAGCTAAACTTTACACATTCCAGAAAGTCAAAGTTTCATTAATCTTCAGACTTTATTAGCTAGTTTGGAATATAATGTCTATCTTCTTCTCTTCTTTAACTTTAAATGTAAATATCTCAGCTCTGAGACAAATTCTAATTTCCTTTATTGACAAACGAGATAGGGCTAGGCCCTCTAACTACTGTAATATGAGATGAATTAACATAGATATGTATGGGTACATGTTAGTAACCTAATTATTTAGCCTAGGTAAGGATTTCATATAAATCAGATAAAAAAACTTATAAATTTATGATTTAAGATATGTCACCTTATAATATAGAACTTAAAATAATTGATAACTTAAGATATTACTTAAGGTAACTATTATAAACTTGCAACTGAACCTAGTCCAAAGCCATCATTAGGGGTCCTGGGGTAGGGAGTCTGACGGTCTTGGCTAGCGAGTTTTGACATCCATAAGCATTTCTGACCGGAGGTTGGGAGTTGAGATAATGAGTGGCTTTGTTCAGAAATCTGGGCTAAAAGTTGCTCATGAATTCCCGGATTGTTAGCATTTGTAGGTCGCGATGGGTTTGTTTATTGCGAACGAATCAGGGGCATTTGCGATGATGCTTATTGTTTTGTTTTAGATAGTTTGGAGGGTGTCTCTGTGGGTACGTGACATCTGGCACTATGCTGGGTTGATCATTTTGTAAATTGTCAACTTGTTGACAATTTATTGGACTTGCTGAGGAGTAGGTAGAGCTTGGCGAGGAGTTAGTTAGCCTAGATCCAACGACCTGGTTCTTCCATACTAGCCTCGACTCTGAGTAAACTAAAGAAAAAATATAATAAATATAAACTAACTATAAAACATCACAATCAACACATGTTTGCCAATAAAAAACAAGTTTTTTTTATTTCGTCAGAATAGAAAAGTGGAATTTTGGATTAAAACACTCTTGAAAGAGATTTTTGACAACAACTTGACTATGCAATATTTTTTTGTTGCATAGAGTTATCGTTATAAGTAGTAGTCAGTTGACGACGGTGATTATAATGGATCGAGGAGAGTTTAAAACAACAATTCGTTTAGCTTCTGCGATGCCACTTGTGAAACGTGTAATCTGATTATATTGGGCCGGCCGTTTTCGGCTTTACAAAGCATTGTGGAATTTTGCTACTCTCCAGTCACTGTACAAAACCTGATTAATTACTATTGTACAGAATCTATTTTTCATTACAGAATTGTTATTGTTGCACAAAAGAGGTTAATTTATATAACAACGATTTTTTTTATTTTAATATGATTCGTGCAGCACCCATTTGTCGAGCTATTTGGATTTTTGAAGTTACCTGATATAATCCGGAACCATTGGATGGCTTATGCCTAACTCTTCGGCATATTCTTAAATTCCGCGCTTACAATTAGGTATTTTTACCTGGGTCTCACATCTACTCAGACATTTCTGAAACCAACATTTACACATTACGTTCATTTGCTATTCCTCTACTGAATATGTTGATGTTAAGAGTCACCTCTGAAGATGTATGACTTGATGTATGAGTTTGAACTTATACAAGAATAACGCTTACAGCTAATTACGTAAATAAAAATAAAATAACCGCTCAAGTGCAAGTCGAACTTGCGCAATTAGTGTTCCGTACCTTCATTGTTTCTAAAATAAAAGAAAAAACTATAACGGAGGTAAAAAATGATCAGTGACTTCAGAAAAAACACCCCAAATGAGTTTTCAACAAAGTTTGTTCCCGATCTTTAATGAAAACTGATGACCTTGAAATTTTTGTTTTTTTAGTGTTCCGTACGGAACACTTATAAGATCACTTCGGTGTCTGTCCGTCTGTCTGTCCGTCTGTCACACCCGATTTTCTCCGAAACTATTTGTCATAGAAAGTTGAAATTTGGTAGTAATATAGAAATTGATGGCCTCATCAGAGCCATGAAGTTTTGAAAGTTAAATTTTGACTTAAGGGGTTAGTTTTGGGGAGTGAAATCGGAAGTAAAAAAAAAAATTTTTTACTAGGTAATCGAATGTGGTGCAAATGAAAGCTTGGGAAAACACGAGTAAAAAAAATATATATAATGTAATACTAGCGCGCACTTTTCTTTGTATTATTTTTAAAAAATCGCGAAAAAATCGATGTCCACCCGCCTTATCTCGGAAAGTACTTATCAAAAAATTCTGGAATATTCTCCATGGGGTGTAGATTGAACGAAAATTGTTACGAGTGCATTACCTGTAATAATTTATCTGGTATATAAAAAAAAAACAGAAATTTCAAGGTCATCAATTTTCAGTAAAGTTTGGAAATAAACTTTGTTAAAACTTATTTGGGGTGTGTTTTGTGAAGTCACTGATCATTTTATATCACCGTAACATAAATTTTGACTAAGGGATTCGTTTTGAGAGGTGAAATCGGAAGTGAAAAAAAAATTTTTTTACTAGGTCATCGAGGGTGGTGTCAAATGAAAGCTTGTGAAAACACGAGTAAAAAATATATATATATATATATATATATATATATATATATATATATATATATATATATATAATGTAGTACTTGCGCACACTTTTCTTCGTATTACTTTTAAAAAATCGTGAGAAATCGCTGTCTCCTACCTTATCTTGAAAAGTACTGACCAAAAAATTTTGAAAAAATCCTGGAATATTCTCCACGAGGTATAGACTGAACGAAAATTATCATTACCTTTAATAATTTATCTGGTATATAAAAAAAAACAAAATTTCAAGGTCACCAGTTTTCAGTAAAGATTGGAAACAAACTTTGTTGAAAACTCATTTGGGGTGTGTTTTGTGAAGTCACTGATCATTTTATACCACCCTAACAAGATTTTTTATTTTAAAAACAAACAACGTACGGAACACTAATTGTGCAAGTTCAACTTGCACTTGACCGTTTTTTTTTTTATATACCGAATAAATTATTAAAGGTAATGCACTCGTGATAATTTTCGTTCCGTAGAGAATATTCCAGAATTTTTTAAAAATTTTTTGATCAGTACTTTTCGAGATAAAGGGGGGGACAGCGATTTTTCGCTATTTATATATATATATATATATATATATATATATATATATATATATATATATATATATATATATATATATTTATATATATGCTTGAACTCGTGTTTTTACAAGCTTTCATTTGATATCCCCGCGATGACCTAGTAAAAAAAAATGTTTTTCACTACCGATTTCACCCCCAAACCTAACCCCATAAGTCAAAATTTAACTTTCAAAACTACACGGCTCTGATGAGGCTATCAATTCCTATATTATTACCAAATTTCAACTTTCTATGTCAAATAGTTTCGGAGAAAATCGGGTGCGACAGAAGTGATCTTATAAGTATTCCGTACGGAACACTAATAGACAAATTAAAATAGTGAAAATAAAATAAGTAGCATAATATAACTATATTACAAGAAATATTTATTTTCATAACTCTTGGTAAATGAGAAGTCGGTATTCTTAGAGTCAAACTGCATTAATTGAGAGTGACTTTTCAGCATTTCACCTACGCTTGCATGAGACATATTCACGAATTTTCACTTCACGAGACTTGAACACTAAACGAAAGAGTTACTACGGTTTGACATGGTCCAATCTCCAGAATCATAACTCATCAACCGAGTAATTTTTTGAATTATTATTCCCACATATATATCCTATGTAAAATATATAGTGTGTCTACCAACTGAGGCGCTTACTATTTCTTTGTTTAGTGAATTTCTTCGGATTTGGCTAAGCCAGCAAAGCTTGATCCAAAATAACTATTTCAAAAACCCATATAATTGGTTAAAAAACAATAAATTGAATAAAACTTTTTTTTCCAGATATGGTTTTCAATGACCCAGCTCCGGTGCGACTCCGTCAAGCATGAGTCTCTAAAACTTCTTTCAATTTGCTTTAACCTCATGGATAATCAGTGTAGTTCTTCGGAATTATATCAAGAAATACAAAGTCTTGCGAATCAGATTAAAAACAGACCGGTTTGTTTTACTGCTGCTGATTATTTCGAAATAAAGAAATCGACAACTTTTTCGATTGTGGGTGCCACTGCTACCTATTTTATTGTATACGTGGAACTCCGTAATAAGGACAGTACCTGGGCTGGTAACAGAAACATATAAAGATCTTTTTCACTAAATTTTACTTTTAGTACTGTTAATTCGATGGAAAAAACAAATAAATTGATATCACCTTCTGGGTTTTTAATTCTCTAAATTAATTTTTAGTTAAAAATAAAATAAAAAATAAGGTCTCGAAAAAAACGCAAATGAACGTAAACTCATTTGCTTTGCTTTGCTTTATCGTTAATGACACTGCTACTAATGCAATTTGCCAATTCAAGATCTGTCTCGTGCTTAGGCAGAGCACCGGTGACCCATCGGTGGTGCGTTACACATTCACGAGCTTGCTTCCGGTCCTGAGGGGAATCTAGTGTTATCGAGCCTGTGCGCTACTAGATCTCCAAAATATTAATTGTTATGTAGAAGTTTAAAAATTTTATTGATCGTGATAATGGATCTCTTCGGGAAAATTCTGCTCGTTTTTGATATAACCGTTTTCTGTCAGCACGGCAGTCCGATTACGTAACTGTCACAAAAACACGACCTCGTGTGTTCACCCAGCTGCTTAAATCACATAACCTCAACTGACGATTTAGGAATCATTCCTCACAGCGTTTAGTAACCCGCTGTGATTAGAACCACTACCGAGCAGCTTGAAGATCACCATACGGAGTCCGGAAAGATCCAAACTTCGCTTTCAGAAGCACCAACAGGGAAATCGCGACCGCGTGCTTCGAACTGTCGAACGAAAGTTGCACCTTTGACTTTATACATATCAGGTATGCGAGATAATAGAGAGATTTTGCAAAGCTTTATTTGAAGCATGTGCCCACCGTTTGAAGCTTGCGTAATAGTTAAGGGAAGAAATTAAATATAAGGAAACAGCTGTTATCGTTATTTGAAGCATGCGCCCAACATTTACAGGTTGCGAAGTATTGAAACAAAATAAGAAAAACCTTAATTAAGATAACGATTTCCCTTATTTAATAACTTATAAGAGAGGTTATTTTTTTCTACTTAGGTATACAAGTCACTAAGAAAATACGGTAAAATTGAAATTATAATCTTTTATTGCAAATAACACTAACAACAGTTAATTAGTGTTCAGATTATGTTGGGATTTTGCCATCTTTGGCACGATGGCATTACAGCGTGTGTTGTACTAATTTCAAATGAAGTTTTATTTATCTGACATTCGTATTACCTTGGAAATATTGAAGGAAGTAATAGAAACCTGTTAGACACAACTTTATTTTAGAAACTTGGGTTTACTCATCAAATACTATTAACAGGTGTGCTTAACCATGAAATGAATGAAAAAAAAAAGATGAATACTAATCTAACCTTGCAATTCCTTCGCGTTAATACTGCGCATGCTTGAGATGACAATAAGGACAAAGGTATGTGAAAACTAAGCGTTGCAAAATCTCTCTATTGAACAATGTTGCAGGTGTATTTAAAATACTACATTAAAAACATCAGTGCAATTGCTAACATGATTCATCGTTCTTGTAACTTTTTGAGTAAATAATAAAAATGCTATTTTTTACTGAAACATAATTTTTTATGCATTTTGGTAAAATATGTTTTTAAAAGTAAACCGGAAATATAAGCAGAAAAGGCTTCAGCCATGTCAACAAAAGAATGGTGATGGTCAGACAAAATGATAATCTTCATCCGTAGAAAATTACCCGTAGTTATGTTTGAATATTAGAAAATACCAATTTAAAGTGTTTCAGTTGTAATAAAATACCACATTTGCAATTATTCTATAAAAGTTGTAAAAATTCTATGAAATTAAAGTAATTAAGTATAAAAAAATTCACTAAAATTCTTTAACTCTCAAAATTCGTTAACCTGAGGGACTGAATAAGAATGTAAACAATCAGTTCTGTAAGTTAGCAAAAATAACTATAAATGCCGGCTTATGACATGACATGTGAGATACCTGTACCTTCAGTTTAATCATCCACGGTTAATCGATTATCTTTTATTACCATATCTTGTACTTCCACAACAGTTTCACCAGTTGTTGGACGTCCTGAACGTGGATCATCATTGACGCTTGTACGACCACGTTTAAACTCTAGAGTTCATTTCTGAACAGTTGGAAATGCAGGAGCAGACTTCTTTAACGGTTTTACTAACTTTACAAAGACTTCATTTACCGATAATGCTTCCAAAACAAATAATTTTATCACTGCACGATATTCGATTTTTTCCATTTTTAAAAAACACTCAAACACGTCTACTTTAACCAGCTAAATAAATCATCACACTGTAAGGCATTAAATATTTGAATACCCTGGTCTATTGAATGTATATTATATTAATATAAATTTATTTAAGTATACAGGACGACCAACAACTCTTGTAAAAAATTAACATTCTAGATTGAGGTTATAGTTGTAATAAATACGTCAAAAATTTTACCAATTGGAAGTTATTAACTGAAACAAGTCCATGATATTGTAAGAATAGATGAAGTCAACATAATAGGACTATAGAGCATTAAAAACATAAAATAATAATTAAAATTGGATGGGAGTTGATTTGCAAAAACTTTTTATAAAAATTAGATAGGTACGGTATTATCTCCATAAGTTATTATATATTTTATATTGTATCTTTCCTGTTGGGTCAACAACAATAAAATGATATATAAATAATAAAATTCAAACAAAGAAGAAGGAGCATTGCCTTATTTGCTCAGCTTTGTTGTAGTGTTATTTCCTCAAAGAAAATAATATTGATCTTAATGCAAACAATTTTAATACTGTTTTGATTATCAGCATCATTGAGTATTTATTTTTTTCATGCCCGGTTACTACATTTAAGTTATTGATTATACTGACAATTTGAAATTATCTGCATCATATGGCTGTGATTTCGTATCCAATAAAATTATAAAATAAATTAAATTTAGTATTCTAATCGACTAACACTTCTTACTAAAAAAATTGTTTGAATTATGTCAATTTTCCTCCACATTTTCTAAAATTTGCAAATCAGTAATCCATTCAAGATTTAATTGTATGTAAAACTGTACGAATCTTAGCATGGTTTTACTAAGGACAAAAACCTTGATTCTTTTTGTTATAGATATTTTTTTATTTTGACTCAAGTAAGACTTTGACTGTAGAAATGACCACTTACTTTAAAAAATTTCAAGATTAAAATGGTAGATATGTGGAAGTCCTTCAAGTTGTGATTTTACCGGTACTGATATTTAATAGTTATAGAAGACGATTTAAAGTATGCTGCCGAGACAAATTGACAAATATATAACCGGCCAAGTGCAAGTAGGACTTGCACAGTTACTGTGTTCCGTACGTTAATTGCCTTTAAAATAAAAATTTTTTGTTACGGAGATACAAATTGATTAACGACTTCACAAAACACACACCCCAAATGAGTTTTCAATAATTTTTTTTTTCCGATCTTTACTGAAAACTGTTGACCTTCAAATTTTTATTTTTTTTATATACCATATAAATTAGACAGGTATACAAAATAAAAAAAAATCCCTGACTTTTAATTTGTATTTTTCATGCTGAATCCAAAAAAATCATAAAAAAGACATCTACCGTGAGGTTTTTTCAGAAAACACACTTAAAGTTGCCAGAAAATATTAAATTGAAGAAAATACATTTTAATAAAGAATGTAAAACTGTATAATCATTAAAATTATGGAATAAAACTATTACTTCGGACATCTTTAAATGCTCTGCATCTACATTTATCATAAAAACTTAAAAATATTAGGTTTTAGTGTTCATTTTTAACAAAAAAATGCATACACCACCTTTAACTAAGCTACGTAGCAAAATGCTGTGTGCTGAATAAAACTATTATTTCCAGTGTTTTTTGAAGTTCTTAATCCTGATTAGTGATTTGATATCAAAAAATAAAGTTTTATGTTCCATTTCAACAAGAAACTCCCTTTTAACACTTACAAGGGTACTATTTGGTTTTTTTAAGTAAATAAATGCAACAGCTAAACAAGAATTTTTTTTGAACATAACTACCATTTCTAAGAGTCTTTTAAGTTTCAAATTCGAATTGGATATCAAAACATGAGTAATAGTGTTTAGGGTTGTAAAAAAACAAAAAGGAACTAAAGGTTGCAAAATGCAGTCTAATATATATACCTTGACAGTTTTAGAAGTCAGTTTTGTGGATAGATTGTTTGAGTGAATATGGAGGAATGTGAGTAGGTGAGTAAGATAATGAGTGAGTGAGTGAGTGAGCGAGTGAGTAAGTGAGTGAGGTAGTGAGTGATCGAGCTAGCGAATGAGTGAGTAAGTGAGTGAGTGAGTATGGGGTATGTGAATGAGTAAGTGTGTAAACGAGTTAGTGACTGAGCAAGCGAGTGAGTGAGTGTTTCGTTCAGTATTAATAAAAATTAAAAACAATTATTTTAATTTAGCGGTAACACAAATTTATTTTAGACAGCATTTTGCTACGTAACTCAGCTAAAGCTTAAATTTTCAGTTTATATGATAAATTTAAATTCAGAACATTTAAAGATATTCGAGATAATAGATTTATTTCATAATTTTAATGATTATACAGTTTTACATATTATTTATTAAAATGCATTTTTTTTTCAATTGAATAGTTTTCTGGTATCTTTAAGTATGTTTTCTAAAAAAACTTCAAGGTAGATGTCTTTTTATGACTTTTTTAGATTCAGCAAGAAAAATACTTAAGAAAACACGTGTCTCGCTTAAAAAAAGACAGAATTTTTTTTATTTTGTATACCTGTATTATTAAAGGTAATGCGCCCGTGATAATTTTTGTTCAATTTACACCCTGTGGAGAATATTCCAGAATTTTTTCAAAATCAGCACTTTTCGAGATAAAGTGGCGACAGCGATTTTTGAAAATTTTTAAAAATAATACGAAGAAAAGCGTGAGACAGTATTACACTATATACATTTGTGAACTCGTGTTTTCACAAGCTTTTATATGACGCTCCACTCTATGACCCGGTAATTTATTTTCATTTCCGATTTCACCCCTTAAAACTAACCCTTTAAGTCATATTTACCTCTCAGAACTCAATTTCTATATTAGTTCCAAATTTCAACTTTCTAGGTCAAATAGTTTCGGAGAAAATCGGGTGTGACAGACAGACAGACATACACCGAAGTGATCATATAAGTATGAAACCATGAGGTTTTTTCAGAAAACACACTTAAAGTTGCCAGAAAACATTAAATTGAAGAAAATACATTCTAATAAATAATGTAAAACTGTATAATCATTAAAATTATGGAATAAAACTATTTCTTCAGACATCTTTAAATGTTCTAAATCTACATTTATCATAAAAACTTAAAAATATTAGGTTTTAGTATTCATGTTTAGCAAAAAACTTTAATTAAGCTACGTAGCAAAATGTCGTGTGCTGAAAAAAACTATTATTTTCAGTGTTTTTTGAAGTTCTTAAACCTGATTTGATATCAAAAAATAGTTTTATGTTCCATTTCAACGAAAAACTCCCTTTTAATACTTACAAGGGTACTATATGGTTGGTAAAAAGCTTTTTTAAAGAAATAAATGCAACAGCTAAACAAGATTTTTTTTTCAACAAAACTATCATTTCTAGTAGTTTTTTAAGTTTCAAATTCGAATTAGATATCAAAACATCAGTAATAGTGTTTAGTGTTATAAATAAATATCCGTTTACTATTTAGGAACAAAAGGTTGCAAAATGCAGCCTCATGTATATCCCTTGACAGTTTTAGAAGTCAATTTTGTGGATAGATTGTTTGAGTGAATATGGAGGAATGTAAGTAGGTGAGTAGTGAGTGAGAGAGCGAGTGAGGTAGTGAGTGAGTGAGGTAGCCAGTGAGTGAGTAGGTGAACAAATGAGCGAGTGAGTGTAGAAGTGAGTGAGTAAATGAGTGAGTATGGGGGTATATGAATGAGTGAGTGTGTGAATGAGTGAGTGACTGAGCAAGCGAGTGAGTGAGTATTTTGTTCAGTATTAATAAAAATTTAAAACAATGTTTTTAATTTAGCGGTTACACAAATTTATTTTAGACAGCATTTTGCTACGTAGCTTAGCTAAAGATTAAGTTTTCAGTTTTTATGATACATCTAGATTCAGAACATTAAAGATGTCCGAAATAATATTTTTATTACATAGTTTTAATGATTATATAGTTTTACATTTTATTTACTAAAATGTATTTTTTCTAATTTAATAGTTTTCAGGCAAATTTAAGTGTGTTTTCTAAAAAAAAACCTCACGGTGGATGTCTTTTTTATGATTTTTTTGGATTCAGCATAAAACACGTGTCTCGCTTAAAAGACAGAGAATTTTTTTATTTTGTATACCTGTGTTATTAAAGGTAATGCACTCGTGGTAATTTTTGTTCAATTTACACCCTGCGGAGAATATTCCAGAATTTTTTCAAAATCAGTACTTTAAAGGGGAGGACAGCGATTTTTGACAATTTTTTAAAAATAATACAAAGAAAAGTTTGCGACAGTATTACTCTATATACATTTTTGAACTCGTGTTTTCACAAGCTTTCATATGACACTCCACTCGATGACCTGGTAAAAATTTTTTTTTCACTTCAGATTTCACCTCCCAAAACTAACCCTTTAAGTCATATTTACCTTTCAGAACTCAATTTCTGTATTAGTGCCAAATTTCAACTTTCTGTTTCAAATAGTTTCGGAGAAAATCGGGTGTGGCAGACGGACAGACAGACATTGAAGTGATCTTATAAGCGTTTCGTACGAAACACTAAAAGTTATAATAAATACTAAAATATTTATTTTCTCGCAAAATGTTTTTAAAAACTTGTCTACAATTTAAATAAAATTCTTAAAGTTTAACGCTAAAAAAACATAAATGACGATCCGACACTTTTGCTTTATACTCTATATGTTTTCACATATAAAACCCTCATACTGGTAATTTATCCTAGTCTTAAAGGGCAAGGACGTAAATACAACAAATTGCATCTCTGGCTTGGGAAAGTCTAAAATAAAAAAATATATCTGTCCTACGTCAGAGGCCACAGACCATCATAGAAATTGTTGCAAACAATTATCGCTTCAGATTTCAGATTTCATTTATTGACAAATTAGCTAGTAACTAAAAACTAATATACAATGAGTAGAATAAGCATGATTTACAATTTAGGTTTTAAGATATGGACATTGCAGGGACCTAACTAACTTAGCCTAAGTATTAATAAACTTAAGATATTTCAACTTAAGATATTTCAGAACGTAAACTTAAAAATTGGACTTAATAATTAAACTTAATATGAATTTTAGCTAATCTTAAGATTATACCTGGTAGGGACCTAACTAACTTAGCCAAGGTATTGACGAACTTAAAATATTTCAACTTAAGATATTTCATGAACATGAACTTAAAATTAAAGTTAATATTGAATTTAGTGTGAACTTAAGCTAATCTGGAGGCATGGGGTCGCTAGGTCTTAGCAGACGGCAGCGGGCATGGCATGGCAATTACCGCTAGGCAGCTCGATCGTTTGACCTCAGTGGGTTAGAACTGGGTTAGAACTCTGATGATCGAGCCGCTTAGAGTTAATTGTTTTGTAACAATTCCTCGGTCAGTATGTGCCCGCAAATAACTCCTGATGAAGGGCAGGCATGCTTTTCAATTTTAGGCTCTCACAGGCCAGGGAGGCATTTTGTTACGAAAGAAAGTTGTATTTCTTTAAGTTACAGTTCATTTTATCAAAAGAATTGTGTAAATGCCAGTAACTCCTTAATTTGTAATAACTTGTTATGCGTGAGTAAAAAAATTGCGCTTTATAATATATAGAAATAAATAGGTTTGTAAAAGTCTTGAGCAGCTGTAAATATAAAATATTTATAATAGCAATTACAATAAATATAATTATTATACTGAAATAAAAATCTGGGCCATTTGTTTCTTATTTTTTTCCTATTTTGATAAATAGAGACCGGATTATATGCATTTGCATTTTTTCATATGCATTTGCATATTTGGACCATTCTCGCCGATTATTGCATATTTTACCCAAAATCTAGTAATGTTGCATATTTTCCCTATATTTACGATATTTCTCGGTATCACTAGGCAATTGAATTGCTCAGGGTATTGTTAATGTCGCCGTCTGGAACCGATCTTATAGCCGGGACATTACCTGCAATAGTCCAAACATCGATTAGGTTATAGTGCCAAGGGAATACCCAAAATTACGACAGTATTTCATTCCTTTGTTTCTTGGTAGGGATATTAAGTGATAAGTAGTTTGTTTCTAAGAATATTTGTTTGAGCGTGGATCAAATAAACAATTTTCTCGAAGACGAATTTTTATTTTAAAACAAGATATCAGTTTTAACATTATTGTTGACGCGTTTGCATCAGTGTAGTCTTTTTGCAATTTTTAACGTGTTATGTTAAAGTTTAACGTGTACCATGCCTCGCAAAAAAAGTGTCTCTTCGTGGGTAGCTGATTATCCTGGAACATTTACATACGATGGAAATGTTTAATATTGTCGAGTTTGCGAGAAAAATGTTTCGTGCACAAAAAAGTTTCAAATTGACCAGCATGTCAAGACAAGTCTTCGTATCGCAGGATTGCAAAAAAAGGCCCACGACAACAACTTATAACAGCAGCAAGTAGCAGCGATTCCACTTCTATAGGCAAACAAAAAAAACACTTTAGCATGGATTTATGTGAAGCATTGCTTGCAAGTAATATTCCTCTCCACAAACTTACAAATCCTACATTCAAAGATTTTCTGCGAAAATATTGCCTGAATCAAAAAATACCAGACGAATCAACACTGCGTAAAAATTACATACCAACAATTTACCAACATGTTCTGGAAGAAATACGTAATGAACTTAAGGATGACATTATTTGGATTGCAGCTGATGAAACTACCGACAGTTGTGGTCGCTATATTGCGAATTTAATTGTGGGTGCATTAAGATTAGAGCCTTTTTCTTCCTATTTGGTGGCCTGCAAAGAACTTGACAAGACAAATCATTCTACGATAGCCAGATTTGTGAATGAGGATATTAAAAAATATCTTCTGCAGATGTAAGAGTGTTTATATTTCTCTCAGATACTGCTCCCTATATGATCAAGGCAGCCAAAGTCCTCCAAGTATTTTATCCAAATTTAATTCATGTGACGTGCTTTGCTTACGGGGTCCATCGACTCGCTGAAGAAGTACGATCCACGTTTGGAAATGTAAATAAACTGATTTGATCAGCAAAGAAAGTGTTTCTTAAGGCACCTGCTCGCAATAACGCCTATAAAGAAAAGCTGCCAAATGTGCCTGTACTATTTTACAATGAACATTTCGAGGCCATCAAAGGTGTAGTAAATGACTTCGATAGTGCAGAGGCTATGGCAGTTCATCAATTCAAGGAAGCATTTAACGATTCTGATATTAAAAAAAAACATAGCTTTGATTAGCACTCACTTTTCCCACCTTATTGTTTACGTTTACAAATGTTAAATAATTTTAAAAAATGTTAAATAATTGTTAATTAAATTTAAGCATCGTCCATAACTTGTTAATTTTATGCTGATTTTGAAATAAAAAACTAAAAATTACTACTTTTATTATTATTTAATATTGCATATTTTGACCCTTTTCATGCATATTTTAAACATTTTTCATGCATATTTGCAAGATTTTTATGTTGCATATAATCCGGTCTCTATTGATAAATATATATTCCCTGTAATTTACCTGGATCTTGTATGAATACATTCACTTCCCTTCCCTTTTATTTTTTTTTTAAATTTTTGGACCAAGCGAACAAAGGAAAATAACAAATTTCATTAACACCAATATTAAGCATATTTTGTAGCTTACAAGAAAAATGATCATTTACATTTTGTGTAATAATTATTGATTTTAAATTACTTTGTGACAAAATTTAGATATAACAAATGTTAAAATAGTTTCTTAAAATAATAACTAAAAATTTTGTGATGGATACACCAATAATTTTCAGTGTTCTACCTTTCAACATTTTATTAGGAATGATATTTTATTATTTAAATAATTTGAAGGTCCAGGGCAATATTTTTAATATATTTTACAGCGTAGAGTTGTTTTTAAATGTCTTCTTAAAATAATCCTTGATAAATACCCCGCAACGTATGCTAAGTCTTCATATTTAGAGTCTTGGGTAACCACATATCGCAAGTCAACAAACTCTGCCGATTTTGCAACTTCTTCTAGCATATATTCAGAAGATGAAAATAAAGACAAAGATACTAAAATAATACTTTAAAAAGTTAATATATAAGCTGAAATAAATTTTGATATTAAAAATATTTCTTTTTAAAAATTGAAATGGTTTCATAGTACTAGGCGAGTAAAAATAAACGCAATGGCCTGTGACCCAATCTTTAAGAATAGGTTTCGTATAATAATAATGGAACCAGATTCTTTTACAGTTAGAAATAATAAAATGAGTGTACTTAGTATAGCTCAAGCAATTGTTGATGTCCCAAAGTTAAGAGTTGATTTATTTGAAAATTCTAATAATGGCTTGACCTGGAAAATTGTTTTGAGGTACACGTATAAAAATATAATACGTGTAATACATAAATCCTTGCGTGGCAAATTAGTAAGTCACACTTCTTTACAGAGAGAAGTTTAAGTATTTAATGTTAAAAATTATTGTATTAATATCTGTATTGCTTATTTTGTTACATTGTGCCAGTGCCCTAGATTTGTCCTGTCCTTTACTGCCAATTATACTATTCAAAACTTGTTTCATTACTGTCACTACTAAATATAAGTTTTTATTTTATTATTGTACTAATAAAAAAAATAGTAAACAGCAAAAACAAGTAGAACATAAATATACAAGAAAATTTTATTTTGTAACTCTATAAAAATTTATTTTTTCGGACTTTAATGATTTTTCCAAGTGCCTTTGCTAGTTGGTAAATCAGTAGGTTCAGACCAAAGATAATATTGTTAAAACGTGTGTTACTTGGAACAGTGCCAACATAAATAATTGATTGTCTAGTTCGTTAAAAATTGTCTTTTCATGTATGCACATGCAAATATACAAAATATTGACGCAGTTTAAAATATTTGATATTTTTCGTATCTATTATAAGCAAAACTTCTATTAAATAAAATATACAAATTGCTCAAAGAATCCCAAACGAAAAAGCGCGCCATAATGGAAGTTTTCAAAAAACCAGCCATTTAAAATTCTGGGTTACTATTGAAAAAACTATAACAAAACGGTATAAAATACATATAAATAAGATATAAAAACTTTGTACATAAATAATACAACTTTTGTTAAGACCTTGTACTAATACAGTAACATTACCCCTCACTATCGCTCTAGTCATTTTTTACTATTTAATGGTCATAGCAAACATCATCTGTCAAATGTTCATTGTCAAATACTTGAGAAACTGCTGGAGCAGGTAAAATTAACAAAGTAAAAGTAAAATTGTGAAAAGATACCCGTCTAATCCCAACTAACGAGTACGCTAATATTATAGCCATCTGGAGAACTCCTGCCTAGTTTTATTCGTTTTAGATAGCTATACAATGATATTGAGCTTCTCCTTTTTAAAACAATTTCTTATAAAATCAATTATTTTATGTATTTGCGATTGAATCATCTATATCAGCAATACCCTATCTACACTCAAAGATAAACTTAATATGTTTATATATACTAGGTGTACAAGTATGAAATGCGGATTTTTTTTTCTAAAAAAACATGTTAAATTCGGAAGAATGATAAAAAATGCTTTATTCAAAGTATGCTTCATCACTTGTTATACATTTTTCCCATCTTTCGGGGTATTTGTGAATACCACGCCAGTAAAAATCTTCCCCTATTGCTGCGAACCATTCATCGAGCCATTTTTTCACATCTTCATACGAACCAAAGCGCTGCTCAGCAAGTGCGTGACCATTCGATGCAAACAAGTGGAAATCGGAAGGAGCCAAGTCTGGTGAGTAAGCCGCATGGGGTCGAACTTCCCAGCTGAGTACTTCCAACGTGTCGCGAACTGGTTTTGCCGTATGTGATGGAGCATTGTCATGAAGAAAAATAACTTTGTGTTGCCTCTTTGGGTATTCTGGCCTTTTTTCAAGCAGCGAACGGTTCACATCGGTCAATTGTTGTTGGTAACGTTTAGTATTAACCGTTTCCTCAGATTTTAGCAGCTCATAATAGACCACGCTCTTCTGGTCCCACCAAACATAGAGCATCGTCTTTCTGCCAAAGCGATTCGGTCTTGCGGTCGATGTGGATGGTGCGCCTGGGTCTACCAATGATTTTTTGCGCTTGGAATTCTCAAAATAAATCCACTTTTCATCCCCTGTAACTATACGATGCAAAAACGACTTCCTTTTGTACCGAGTGAGCAACATGTCACAAGTGTTTTTTGCTCTTTTTCATTTGCCTGTCGTTCAACTCATGTGCTACCCGTCTACCGGTCTTCTGAATCTTTCCCATCTCTCGTAGCCGATTGAAAACAGCTTGTTGACTAACGTCCAATTGCTCGGTGAGTTGTTTTTGTGTTTGCGAATCATCTTCGTCCAACAGTGCTTGCAATTCCACATCTTCGTATTTTTTTGGCTGTTTTCCACGTTCCTTGTCTACAACATCGAAGTCACCACTTTTGAAACGCCGAAACCATCGTTCACACGTATCTTGCGATGGAGCATGTTCACCATAAGCTTCTCGAAGTAATCAGTATGATTCAACAGCAGTTTTCTTCAAATGAAAACAAAAAATTAATCCTGTCCGCGAATGCTCTCTGTTCGGTACAAATTTCGACATATTGAACACAACAACACATCCCTACGCACACACTTTTCCAATTTATCACTCAAGCGCGTCTGACACTTGTTGATGACACAACAAAATGGCGCAGTGTCAAATCTTTATAGCACAAACTGCATTGGTGTACCATCTGTTGTCTGAAATCCGCATTTCATACTTGTACCTTTCAGAATAG
Source organism: Pachyrhynchus sulphureomaculatus (assembly GCA_019049505.1). Taxonomy (NCBI): domain Eukaryota; kingdom Metazoa; phylum Arthropoda; class Insecta; order Coleoptera; family Curculionidae; genus Pachyrhynchus; species Pachyrhynchus sulphureomaculatus. Next base: position 54,227,073 of record CM032455.1, read on the forward strand.
GTTCTTCTTTCACCAAAATACCTAAATCCATGAATACTGGTTGAATTACAATATTCTCGGAAATATTGTCTTAAATTCTTACGGAATGTTAACGAAGTTTTTTTGTTTGGTGTACCCTCCATTGCGCGGTATATGTTCTGTTTTGAATAAACTTTATTTTTTTTATCATAAACTATTAAATTAAAATTGGGATTTCAAGGACGGAATAATCAATATATTGGCCTCTTTGTTTTATTATAAAAGGAGTGTTTTTTATGCTGCAAATTATATTAAAAGAAGGAGCAAGGAGGTATGTTCTGAATTTTGAGGAGTGTTATAGTGGGATAGCTTCGGAAGGTTTCATTTAAAAAATTTTATGTCGTTTGGAATTTTGTAGGAAAGTACCTTTTATGTAAAGTAATTTCGAATAGTGATATCATCCTCTTGTATTGTAGGACCAAGGCCGTGCAAGACATGGTACCATTCAGAGTTTTCTTTAACAAGATAAAACAAAAATTATGGCAGCAAAATAGGGAAAAAAAACGATTTTTCTAACTTTACCGAAGTTGCCTATACTTACATAATAATAAGGCAAAATTACAATGGCATTTGTTCATGTTAAGAATTTTGATAGTGGTAAGTTGAAGCTAAGTGCTAGTATAAAAATGTTTTTCAAGTAGCCAAAAACAGCATATATACTAAATGTTTATTATAAATTATTATACCAAATGGAAACACAACCGGAATGGATAAAGCTTTACGGGAGGCAAAAAAATACCTAGCGTAAATACATTTCCAAGAATATTTATCCACATCTTAACTGAAACAACGTTTAAATGAAAAAACAAGCTCCAAAAAGGAAAGAGTTACGAAAATGAAGAACGGGACATTATTTTGCGTTTTTAAGTTACCTTAATATTATAAAAACTAAAGGAAATTCAAAATATTTGTATTTTTTTTTTTTATTTTAGGAAATCCAGTAGGTTTTATAACAGTTACTGTAGAAAATCTTGTCACATATATACGCTCCTAGTAAAGAGACTTCAAAAATAATTAACTTGGATTTTGAAAAAACCTGGGCTGTTGCAGTACGGTCATGTTAAAAATCAAATGTTTTCATCCTACGTTGTGCAAAATTAAAAGAATCCTTTTTTCAGCTAAAAAAAATATGTCTTCTTAGAAACAAATTAATTTTAAAGTTTACTTCTTAAAAGACAATTATTCACTAATAAAACTAATACACGAAAACGATTCTCTGCCCAAAGTCAATAGTTACTGCATTTCAGTAGTTCTATAGTTGTTGAACTTTGGTTAAACTTTCGTTATCGACACAACGATACAGTGGTAATTTTCTGTTAATGTAGGTACGCTTTATACTCGTACATATTAATGTTGTAAAAGGACAATTTTCTACACTAGTTAATTTATTAATGAATGTAAAAATTTAATCATAAATGCATAAATTTGCTTGTAATGATAGGAAGCAATAATTTGACTTTATTCATGTATGATTCATGAAATATAATCATCACGTTACAACAAAAATAATAGGGTGCCTCGCTTTTTGAAGCTTTATATTTCAAGAACTACAATTAAGTAAACCGTATATGCCTTTTTGTCCAAACCGATCGCTTTTGCCAATGAAAATAACTTCTAAAACCTAGGGACTTTTATTATGTTAAAAGTAACACCTCAATAAACTCTAAGGTTTATTTACGGCCTTTATAGGTAACTAAGTGGCACCTTTCTTTTCTATTACGGTCACCGTCAAGTTTTCCAGATTAATTATCCGAATACCGAAATTGCCATTCTACGTGACTCTAAGGTCCACATCAACTGGCTAAAACATTGAAATACCTTAATCGAATACAACTCTGCACATGAAACCTCTGCAGTATTCAACTTATCCATAAACTAACACGAATTCTTGATGGAAGTGAAGTGACCTACCAGTTATCGATTAAGAAGTACCCAAATAAGCTTGACACTACAAATCTGTTAAACAAGAAGAACTAAAGAAATGTTTCCGAACCAAATGTGTGCCTTAGCTCTGATGTTCGACCTGATTATCATCAAGAGATTTCTGATATAAGCTTGTCTTGCATTGACACTTATATTTCTTTTTAAAGAAATGCTAGTACAACCCTTGGTTCCATTTAAGACGTAAAAAAGCTGTTGTGTTATCTACAGACTGTGAGAAGGAGAATCCATCGTCAGAAACCGTAATATCTGTGTGGAGGCTTCAAACAGAGGTACAGGGAATAATCGATGAAATCAAGGAGACACCTAAACAGAGAATTAACTAATTTCCTGCCTGTTTCAGCATTTTTTTTTTGGCCAGTAATTAAGGCTAAAAGTCAAAATTTCACGAAATAAACTATATCTTACCTGATACCTCAAATCTACTTAATTTATGTTACACATACTTAAACACACACAACATAATTAAACGTTATAGAGAATCTCGAGTGATTACTCTCGATACATCAAAGAAACTTGACCGTGTTTGGCATGACAGATTATTAGATAAGCTGTGCACCCATAGTATACCTGAACAATTTTGTTTATGGCTCTCGAGATTCTTTTCAGATCCTTCTTTACAAATGACAGTAGATATATTTCTTTCCAATACCTTTACCATCAACGCGAGGGTACCCACATTGTCTGCTACCCTCGTTCAGATTTACAATAACGATCTACTAGAAAGAATCAAAAATCAATTTTACTAACATCTTCACTGAACTTGCTAGACATTACTTCGATAGTAAATATATCTTAAAGTGAGCATGGTGAATGCATAGTAAGGAGAGTTCTCAAGATACTGGAAATATTATTTCGTACTCAACAAAAGAGGCTCATCCTGTACAAAACTCAAATTAAACCATTGCCGATATAATACTTCCATATTTGGGGCTCTCTTCAAAACACACTGTTGCCCGAAACTCACCAAAAATCTTAAACATCATAAAAAAGTTGGTTCTAGAGCTTATTTCAAACACTTTCGTGGGAACGGGAACACATTGCACCATTCCGTCAAATCAGTATAAGATTCAGCTTACTTCTCGCACCAAACTCTTCAAAAATTCTTTTATATCAAGAAGTTCTCTTTAAAATTAGCTGACCAGCACTGAATACAACCTACAGCGATTCAAAACCACGTCCAACATTGTCATAAAAAAACACAGCACAAGAATTCAAGTTCACAACCTTTGGCGCCCGTGTTATTTTAATGATAACGACATAAGTATATTAGAGACACCTAGAATGGTAATTTGAAAGATTAATCTGTAAAAATTGATTATGAGAGAAGCAAGAAGTGGCTCCTAGTGATCGACAAGGGTAGGATATAGGATTTATTTGATTGCGGTTGTTAATGCACTGAATTCTTATTCCAGTTTCAACCTTGCATGTTGGAATAATATACTTGAAAAGTTGGATCTCCGCACGATGACTCCCTAAACCTCCAAATGCTGTGCTATATTATCTCTAGTATTTGTTGATTTCAAATGCTTCATTATCATATCACGTTTCTCATGACAAATTTGGAGAACATCAGCACAGAGATAAAACCTAGGTCCTAGAAGAACTCCGCCCTGTTTAAGTCGATGCGATGATATCAAATTGTGTGATCTCTTGTGGGCTTTTGGCATCTAACATCTATAATGTTTTTAGACTAATTAAAGTTATGCTCTTATAACTATTAAATAATACCTTCATTATTACGTAATTTTTTAAAAATAATTGTTTAAATATATGAGATAACAGCTCACTACTTAATAGTTTCTAGTCAATCACTGAACTGCATTTTTTTTATTGATTAGTTTCACAATCAAGTCAAAAATTATATTTAACATATTATTCAAAATATAAAAAGACTAGCCATCCCCGCGGCTCCGTTCGCGTGGACTTGATTCACTACTATCGTCACTACTTATTCCTTATATTACCTAACGTAATAAAATATCTGCCATTATTTCCGCTTATCTCCCATTATTTTCCCCCATCTCCCATTATCTCTCCATAATTTTCATTATCTAGGCTTATCTCTGCTCGTCTCCCATTATTTTTCCTTATCTCCCATTATTTCTCCTTATCTCCCATTATCCTACCTTATCTCCTATTATCTAGGCTTATCTCGACATATCTCGCAATATTTCTTCTTATCTTCCATTATTTCTCCTTATCTCCCATTATCTCACCATAACTTCCATTATCTAGATTTATCTCCGCTTATCTCCTGTTATTTCTCCTTATCTCCCATTATCTAGGCTTATATCGAATTATATAGAACATATGTATAAATTTATAAAAACATGTAAATCGAATAAGTAGTTCTCAAGTGATAAGCGCACTACCGGACAGACAGACAGACAGAGAGACGTTGCATTTTATATACATTATATTCTTTGCAACATGATATTGTTCCAAATTTAATGGTTTAGGCAGTGTATTGGAAGAGAACGCGCTAACGATAACCTTTTTTCCGACTTGATTCACTATTATCGTCACTGTTTATTCTTTATGTTACCTAACGCAATAAAATATTTCTTATAACTTGGCCAGAGAACATATGTGTGTTTTACAAAAAAGCACCTAACGCACTAACGGACAGAGAGATAGATAGACAGACAGAGAGACGTTGCATTTTATATATATTATAGATAGATAACCTGGCCAGAGAACATATGTATGTTTTAAAAAAAAAGTATGTAAATCAGATAAGTGGTTCTCCAGTGATAAGCACACTAACGGACAGACAGACATATATATTATAGATATAGATTATTATTATTATTATATAACCTGGCCAAAGAATATATGTATGGATTTAAAAAGAGACACGTAAATCGGATAAGTGATTCTCGCGTGATAAACGCACTAATGGACAGTCATTGCATTTTATATATATTATAGATTATAGATATTCTCTGCTACATAATATTGGTCCATATTTAATGGTTTAGGCTGTGTATTGCAAAGGAACGCGCTAGCGGCAAGCTTTTTTACGACTCCATTCACTATTATCGTCACTGCTCATTCGTTATGTTACCTATGGTAATAAAATATAGCCTATAACCTGGCCAGAGAATATATGTATGTTTAAAAAAAAGTACGTAAATCGGATAAGTGATTCTTCAGTGATAAACGCACTAACGGACAGACAGAGACAGAGAGACTTGCATTTTATATATATTATACATATCCTTAAGATAAATTTTTCAGTTTTTATGGAACCAGTCATCTTTGTGAAAGGAATTTAAATTGAGGCAACTTCTATCCTATCTATGATTATTTATAATTAATTTCCTTTAGCGTCGAGCTATCTGTCACTAATTTTGATTGAATTGAATAATTTATCTAACTCACTAAAAATTGGTAATTCACAACCATATATAGTACTTGACTTTTTTAGTACTATTGTTCATTTTTTATTAATTTAGGTCAATTATATTCCAATGACAAACTAAACATATATAACATTACTTGTATTCTATTTTTATTTACCTAGCTAATTCTATCACCGACCAAAAATAAAATGAAAATTCCCCGTTTACCTTGAAAAAATATTAGTAACTTTTTCCCTTTACTATAACCAACAAATAATAATAAACCAGGCTTATCTTAAGCGTGATACCTATTATTAAGAAATTGAATTAAACGCATCTGGATTTCGAAATTTCAATAAAAATCCGCATTAAAGGATTTAGATTACTATAAAATAATAACTTGTTAATGCAGAATTATTAGTATTTAATAGCAGATCGTTTTCCAGATCCAAAGAAGTATATTAAAATGACTTATTACTGAAACAGTGAATCTCCTACAGAACATTAAGTTTCAAAATGTTTTTTATTTGGGGTCTTCTTCTTTCCTATTTGTTTAACAACACATTTTCTTCAGTCATTAGTAAGTGTTATAATATATTTATTTATATTACGTTATTTAATATGATATTAGCTAAGGTGAACGGTGATAAAGGGAAATCTTTTTATATCTCATGATGGTTTTTAATATTCTATATTTCGAGAGTAAACTTACAAACAAAAAATATTTTGGATGGTTGTAGCTTCTACTTGATGGAAATTCGTTATAAATATATAATAAAAGACTGTTTTTTAGTCAATTTCCACTGGTTTATTTAAATTGCGATGACAGCGTTTCGCTGCATCTTCTTGAGATCTACATCTGCACTGTCAAGTTAGGTTTAATGTTCATAATTTTATATAATTTCTTAATTATAATAATATACCTAATTAAATTACATTGATAGTATTGGAAAACCCACATAGACATGGAGTTAGGAGAATAAATTCAATAATGGTGAATTGTTTAAATCTACCTGGTCGTTGAGTAAAGTACCTGTAGCCCTTAATCGATTTATTTGCATTGTCTCTAAAAGGTTTAGTTTTAAACCTTTTTGTTGGGCGTGTAAAAGTTTGAAATTCTTGTTAAATGTGGGATTTTCTGTTAAAAGATGCATATGTTGAATTAGACTTTCTCAGGATGAAACTTTTTTCGTGTTCTGTAATTCTCTGTATAAACGTCCAATTTGTCCTATGTATGTTTTAGGACATGACCCACATGTTAATTGATAAAACCCTGGTTTATTGCCTTTATTGATTTGTGGTTTGTAGTTTTTGAGATATTTGTTGATATCAACATAGCTTACAAAACTAACCATACTATAGGGAAATATCTCAAAAACTACAAACCACAAATCAATAAAGACAATAAATCAGGGGTTTATCAATTAACATGTGGGTCATGTCCTAAAAGATACATAGGACAAACTGGACGTACATTTATACAAAAAATTACAGAACACGAAAAAAGTTTCATCCATAGAAAGTCTAATTCAACATCTGCTAATCATTTTTTAACAAAAAATCACACATTTAACAAGAATTTCAAAATTTTACACACCCAACAAAAAGGTTTAAAACTAAACCTTTTAGAGACAATGCAAATAAATCGATTAAGGATTATAGGTATTTTACTCAACGACCAGGTGGATTTAAACAATTCACCATTATTGAATTTATTCTCCTAATTCCAAATCTGTGTGGGTTTTCCAATACTATCAATGTAATTTAATTAGGTGTAACATTATAATTAAGAAATTATATAAAATTGTGAACATTAAACCTAACTTGACAGTGTAAAATATAAATCTGAAGATGCTGAATTGACAGCGAAACGCGTCATCGCAATTTAAATAAACCAGTGAAAATTGACTAAAAACAGTCTTTTATTATATATGCGAAAAATATGTTATGTTGTGTTATTGAATACTAAAATTTCCAGCCAAGTTTTAAATCTAACACTAATGTTTCTGTGTGCATAATTATGTGAAATATCTGCTAAAGAAATATTTTTTTTAGGATTCCGTTTCTGTAATCACTTCAGAAATATTAGAAAATAACATTAAAGGATACTCAATAATTTTATGTGTAACTGAAAAAAATGTAAATAAATCCAGAACATCTTTGCATTAGAAAGATTATGTAAATCTGCAGGCTATATTGTTTCTTAAATAAATCAGAATTTTCCTTTGAAAATTGAAAAAATTCATAAAATTTTTGATAATTTGCTTTTAATTTTTATTAAAATACTTTGATTTATGTTGTCAAAATTAAAATAGCGTACTCTCTACAAATCTAAGGGTACCAATTGTGAATTTCGATTTAAGAAATATTTAAAAAAAAAATGTTTTTATGTAATTAGGACATAGAAGCAGTACATTCCTTTTAAGTGTTTTCTTATCAAATTCGAAAAGTAACTGACAAAATTATCACTCATTCGAAGAGAATTCCACAAATAATATTGTAGTTAAGGTAATACTTGAAGTTATTTTACTTCTCAGTCTACATTACCTTGTTTATTTTTTATTATTTTCAATCATAACATGATTTAATTTAAGGGAATCGGTTTGATATGTTTTTAACCACATCGGCTGCTCAGGGGAATATCCACAGGCAGCAGGAGGTCGTTCAACCTAATAAAGACCTGGAAGAAATTCTATCTTGGGGTGACATAACCAAGTGGAATTTAACGCTACAAAAACCCAGGCGGCAGTTTTTTCTAAAAAAGTTAACGTTGCTGAACCCGACATGGTTATGTCGGGGCACTCCATTCCCCTAGCATCGTCGCTCAATTTGTTGGGCGTTAGTTTGGGAGCAAATATGTCCTGGCATGACCATGTTGCAGCATAGTAAGGAGAGCTTCTCAAAAGTTAGGAATATTATTTCGAATCAGAAAGCTTTACACTCCACAACAACTGTTAATTTTTACAAAGCTCAAATTCGACCAACTATGGAATACTGCTCCCATGTTTGGGGCTCCGCTCCCAAACATACACTGTATTTGTTGGATTCTGCTCAGAGAAGAGCTGTTCGTCTGATTGGAGACCCGGAAACTGGCCGGCGGACTTAATTAGCTGGAACATCGAAGAACGGTTTGGTGACTTGAGTCTGTTCTACAAGAATTTTCATGGACAGTGTTCGAAGGATGTAGCCCGCTTAATTCCTCCCAAAGCGGTGCATGCTAGAAATACACGTCGCGCTAGTGCTTCACATCCGTATGAGGTTCAGCTTGTTACTCCGCGTACAACGCTTTTCAAGCAGTCTTTTATATGGAGAATATCATCCCTTTGGAATAATTTGCCCAGCGCTGTGTTTTTTCCACCGAGTACAATTTACAGCGATTCAATAACAACGTGAATCACTTTTTCCGCACACATGCCGCTCCTGGAGCGCTTTAGGGACTTCTCTGCAGCACGTGTGCTAGACCTATAAAAAAAAATAACACTTTGTTATTTATTATATGAGTGTACGTGTATGACAATGATATTAAAATTTGGAATGAACGATCAAATTCAGCACTGGCAGGTTTCTTAAAAGAATATTTTTCTAAATAAAATATCTATCGGACACATACATAAATGTTATATTCCAAAATTAAACTGCGCTGAGACAATTTTAATGTTTCCTTTATTTTTTTTTGAAATACGAAAATAGCTCGAAACATTTAAATTTTTTGACCAACCAACGCCTTAACATTTAATTAAAAATATTATTTTTTATTGCCTATCTCTATTTAAAAAGATTATCATGGGATAAAACACTATGTAGAAGTAATAAGAGAATGGTAAAAGATATATTTTACAAATTGAAATAAAATATTTAAAAAAAAAAAAAAAACTAAAAGACGAACGAACAAAAATTGAAGGTCATCACCAAATAGAGTTAGATAAACGTCCAGTATTATTGGTACTATCCGCATCCTTGTTTCTCTAGACAATTTTGACGTTTAAAGCGCCAAAGCTCTATACTATCTCCTTCTCCCATTTTCCTTTACTAACGATTTGGTGGAAAAGTCCATGAATCCCGTTTATAACTTTACCGATGACAGTAAGTTAGTTTCTTTATTATACTAAATGTTTCAATATCAGCTACACATGCATATATCTACAGACAGTAGGAAGTTGCTCAACATAACAAAGTCCTAAAAGAAATTGTATCTTGGGGTTAGAGTAACCATACAGCATTTCAGATTGCAAAATCCTAGGCGGTAATTTTTCTAAAAATTGCAGAATCCAGTATCTGGTCAAGATACTTCAGTTTTCATTTAACTTGAGGGCTTAATTTGTCTCTACATCAACATGTTGCATGCATAACAATGAAAGTTTCTCAAAAGTTAGGAATATTATTTAGTACTGGAAAGATTTATGTCCCATAGCAACATTTAATCCTGTACAAAGATCAAATTTTAACAACGATTGAACACTGATCCTGTCCTTAGTGTTCTGCTCCGAAACATACGTTAAAATTGTTAGATTCTAATCAGAGTAGCGCTATTCGTCTGATTGAAGACCCAAAACTTGCCAATAATTTTATTTCTTTAGAAGATCGAAAAAAACGGTTGATAATTGGTGAATATTCTTTAAGTTTTCATGGACAGTGGTCGATAGCCAAAGCTCGCTTAATTCCTCCTAGAGCAGTATACGCCAGAAATAGATATACTGCTAAGACATCACATTCGAATGAGATTCAGTATACCACTCCTCGTACCATCCCTTTCAGGAATGTTTTCATAGGGAGATCCTTATCCTTTTGGAGTGAATTTCCCAGGACTGTGTTTCAAGTGTAAATTACAGAGACTCAAGACCAACATGAATCGCTTTTTCCGCGCACGCATTTCTTTGCAGCACGAATACCGTACCCATAAAAAAGTAAATAATGTTAGTGTGAAATTAGTTGTTTAATATATTAATCTGAAGTTTGTAGTTAACAATCCCAGTGACTTCCGGTATAGAGCTACTACAATTAAGATGAGTCCTCGTCCAACGGCATGTTTGTATCCCATCTATTCTCCAACCGATTCACACGAATCTAAATAGGTTCTTTTATTAACAGATTTTTCACTTTCTCCTAAATTTTCAGTTTAGTTTAGCTGATTTTAGATACAATCGTCATTGAATTTTGTTGTTAAATTAATTCATTAATTACTATTGTATTTCTGGATTAGAGTTTTTTATTCGTTTAACTATAAATGCATATTCTTTAATACAGTAAAATTTAACTTTGAAATTTTGATATAATTATCAAGTAGAAAAAATTAACAGGAGATGTCTCAAAAGCAAACTTTTTTTTTTTTTTTTTTTTTTTTTATGGGTCTAGCACACGTGCTACAGGGAAGTCCCTAAAGCGCTACAGGAGCGACACGTGTGCGAAGAAAGCGATTCACGTTGTTCTTGAATCGCTGTAGATTGTACTCGATGGGAAACACAGTCCTGGGTAAACCATTCCAAAGGTATGATGTTCTCCATATAAAAGACTGCTTGAAAAGCGTTGTACGAGGAGTAACAAGCTGAACCTCATACGGATGTGAAGCATTAGCGCGACGTGTACTTCTAATATGCACCGCTCTGGGTGAAATTAAACGGGCCACATCTTTTGAACACTTTCCATGAAAGTACTTGTAGAATAGGCTCAAGTCGCCAACCGTTCTTCGATGTTCCAGAGAATCAAGGCCGTCGGTCAGTTCCGGGTGTCCAATCAGACGAACAGCTCTTCTCTGGATAGAATCCAACAAATGCAGTGTATGTTTGGGAGCGGAGCTCCAAACATGAGAGCAGTATTCCATAGTTGGTCGTATTTGAGCTTTGTAAAGAATTAACAGTTGTTGTGGAGTGTAAAGCTTTCTGGTTCGAAACAATATTCCCAACTTTTGAGAAGCTCTTCTTGCTATGCCTGCAACATGTTCATGCCAGGACATATTTGCTCCCAAATTAACGCCTAACAGATTGAGTGACGATGTTAGAGGGATGGAGTGCCTCGACATAACTATGTCGGGTTCCGCAACGTTAACTTTTTTAGAAAAAACTGCCGCCTGGGTTTTTGTAGCGTTAAATTCCACTTGGTTACTGTCACCCCAAGATAGAATTTCTTCCAGGTCTTTGTTAAGTTGAATGACTTCCTGCTGTCTGCGGATATTCGTCTGAGTAGTCGATGTCCGAGCGTTCAAAGTGAATGAAGAGATAAGTGTACTGTCATCTGCAAAGCTGTAGATTGGATTCTCGGTCTTTTCCAGCAGATCGTTAATATAAATGAGGAAGAGAGTAGGAGACAGTATGGAACCTTGGGGCACACCGGCGTTGATAGTGAAGGTATTAGAAAGAAATCCGTGAACTGTCACTCGTAAAGAACGCTCTCTGAGGAAACATGAGAGCCACAAACAGAACTTTTCAGACATACCATAAGAACGTAGCTTAGCCAACAGCCCATCGTGCCAAACACGGTCAAATGCCTTGGATATGTCAAGAGCAACCGCTCGAGATTCTCCGAAGTGTTCAATTGCGTTGTTCCAAACATGTGTTACATAAGTCAGAAGATCTCCTGTTGATCTATTTTCACGAAAGCCATATTGGTGATTACTAATAATGTTGAATCCTTCAAGATATTTTAGAAGATGCTGATTGATAGCCTTTTCCATGACTTTCGATATTATTGAGAGTAGTGCGATTGGTCGGTAGTTATTTGGCAAGGTCTTCGTGTCTTTTTAGGTATCGGCTGAACTGTGGCACATTTCCAGCAGGAAGGAAATATTCCCTTTCTGTAGAATAGGTTGAAAAGTCTACCGAAAACTGGTGTTAGTTCCCTCGCGCAGTTCTCGAGAACTATGGCAGGTATTCCGTCATCTCTTGAAGCCTTTTTGGTGTCTAGCTTAATCAAAATACTAAATAGTTTTTAAATTTCTTAACTTTATTAATCCTTCCAAGTTCAAATTGCCCAAAAGAGACGTAAAATATCCGACCTTTTTTCTAATTGCAATCGTTTTTAGTGTTCCGTACGGAACACTTATAAGATCACTTCGGTGCCTGCCCTGTCTGTATGTCTGTCTGTCTATCCGTCTGTCTGTCTGTCACACCCGATTTTCTCCGAAACTATTTATCATAGAAAGTTAAAATTTGGTAATAATATAGAAATTGATGGCCTCATCAAAGCCGAGTAGTTTTGAAAGTCAAATTTTTACTTAAGGGGTTAGTTTTGGGAGGTGAAATCGGAAACGAAAAAAAAAATTTTTAGTAGGTCATCGAGTGTGGTGTCAAATGAAAGCTTGTGAAAACACGAGTAAAAAATATATATATATAATATAATACTTGCGCACACTTTTTCTTCGCATTATTTTTAAAAAATCGGGAAAAATCGCTGTCCTCCCCAACATATCTCGAAAAGTACTGATCAAAAAATTTTGAAAAAAGTCTGGAATATTCTCCAGGGGGTGTAGATTGAACGAAAATTATCACTAATAATTTATTTGGTATATATATAAAAAAAAAATTCAGGGTCGTCAATTTTCAGTAAAGATTGGAAACAAACTTTGTTAAAAACTCATTTGGGGTGTGTTTTGTGAAATAACAGATCATTTTATACCACCGTAACAACATTTTTTATTTTAAAAGCAATCAACGTACGGAACACTAATTGTGCAAGTTCAACTTGCACTTGACCAGTTATTATTATTCTCTAATGTATAAGAATCTAAGAGGTGTTGTAATATACCGGCTGGTCTATGGCCCTAGGAAATGTCTTGAGTTATTAGCTGCAAAAAAAATAAACGGTGTTTCAGTGTTAGCACAGTAACGTATAGATCTTTTATCGGTTGACTGGCCTATTGCTCTAAGAAAATCTTGAGTTATTAGCAACGAAAAAAATGGACTTTATCATTTGGTATTAAGATATCCCAATATCCGGCTTGATAGCAATATGTATAGATTACATGAATTGTTTTAGATTTACAATGTCCACCAGAAGATGGTAAATATCCAACTTTATTTCCCAATGTAAAAAATTGCACTCAATTCTACAAGTGTTCACGAGGTGTTGCCTATTTATATAACTGCTCGGCCGGTTTGGACTTTAACCCAGTTTTAAATGTGTGTGATTATCCACAAAATGCAGGTTGCAATACTTCGGTCACCAGTGATAATTCAACAACTACTACGCAATTAGTCCTATCTAGTACATCGAAATCGTTTATTGGCCCATCAAGTGAAGGTAAATTAATTTTGACCTACCTTTTTTTTCGTTATATGAACAATTTACTCAGAGTTATAATTTTCTTTGTCCTAAAGAAAGAACTACGGACATATTATATAGAAAATGGGTTAAAGTGAATTGCTATGAAAATTAGGCCACGTTCTTGCTCTAGGGTTTTTGATTAAAAGGCTCCATGGGCACAGATCGAGAAAATACTTCTATGGATTAGAAAACTTACTTAGAAGGTTGCGAATAGATCAAAATCAGCTGTTTATCATAATCGAACACACTCACGTACACAAACAGAACTTACGTTTCCACACACAAGCGCGCACGCACGCATGTGAATCTGTGTGTGTGTGTGTGGGGGGGTGGGTGTGTGCATGCGTGCAGATGTAGATTGGCATGCTATAGCATATATTCTTTTGGTTACTTACCGAGGTAGCTAGTTAAAATTTCAACTGTGTGCAAGTATGTATGATTATGATAAACAGCTGATTATAATATATTCACGACCTTTCAAGTGAGTTTCCTAATCTAAATTTGCTCGAGTTGCCCCTTCGAGACTTTTGATGTCAAACGTTATAATTGGAACTTATCATAATTTTTATAGCAATTCACTGAACCCCATTTTTCATTTAAAATATACATAGTCCTTTAAAAAGGGCTTAAGAATTATCGAGTCAGTTAAAATTAGTTGTTTTACGAGCTTTATATTTGCTGAAAAACTAAAACTGTGGTAACGGTAAAATACAATGAATTGTACCAAGTACGCACACCTGATACTCGATGTAGGCTGACACAGCAACCAAAAACTGACAAAGTTATCACTTCAACGCAGCCGGCGCAGTTTTTGAGGGATCCCCTTAGGCATATGTTGTTTAATATAACACTACTGAAAACAGGCAAAGTCCATATTTTAGCAGTCTCTGTTCTTTTATTTGTCAAATTCATCCTGAGATGTGTTTCGCCGTATCATGGCTCATCAGTCGGGCTAGGATCGACAAACAAGAAAATAGAATTTACTAGTCCTTATCCAGGTACTTATGGAATGTAATGGTAAGATACAACGAATTGTACCAAGTACTCACACCTAATAATGCAGCGTAGGTTGTCATCCACCCTGTCCCCTTGTTGCTGCTGTGTCAGCCTACGATGGAGTATTAGGTGTGGTTACTTGGTACAATTCGTTGTATCTTTCTCTTACGTTTCGTAAGTACCTGGATAAGGACTAGTAAATTCTGTTCTCTTGTTTGTTGATCCTAGTCCGACTGATGCACCATGATACGGCTAAACACGTCTCGGAATGGATTTAACAAATACAAGAACAGTGGGTATACTGCTGAAATATGGACCTGTCTGTTTTCAGTAGTTTTATAATGTAATGGTGTTTCACTTTTGCCACAGTAATGTATCAGTTTTGTATTTGACAGTTGGCCTATTGCTTTAGGAAATGTATTGAGTTATTAGCTGCGAAAAAAAACATGTACATTGTCATTAGTGATTAAAATACTCCAATAACTCCACAGCAGGAAAATTTTTATGAATTATTTTAGATCTACAGTGTCCATCAGAAGATCAAAAATATCCGAAATTATTTCCCAATGAAAAAAACTGCTCTCAATTCTACAAGTGTTCGCGAGGTGTTGCCTATTTATACAACTGCTCAGCAGGTTTGAACTTTAATCCACATTTAAATGTGTGTGATTTTCCACAAAATGCCGGTTGCAATGCTTCAGTCACCAGTGATAATTCAACAACCTCTACTACACAATTTGTCTCATCTACTACACCGAAGTCGATCCCTGATCCATCAAGTGAAGGTCAATTAACTTACCTGTTTTTTTCCCGTTATAAGAAAAATTTACTCAGTTATAATTTTGCCATCTATTAAGTTAGTTAAAGAAAGGGCCTAAAAATTATTGAGGCAATTAAATTTTTTTATTTTACTAACTTTATATTAGCTTAAAAACTAAAACTGATGTTACAGTCTTTTAGTATTGGCCTTGGTACTAACTGGGAAAAAAATTTACCATTTACCTTTAGGATATTCCAATATCCGTCGTGGTAGAAAAATTTTTGAATAATTTCAATTATTTTAGATTTACAATGTCCGCCAGAAGATGGTAAATATCCGACCCTATTTCCCAATAAAAAAAATTGCTCTCAATTCTACAAGTGTTCACGAGGTGTTGCCTATTTATACAACTGCTCGGCCGGTTTGGACTTTAACCCAGTTTTAAATGTATGCGATTATCCACAAAATGCAGGGTGCAATACTTCAGTCATCAGTGATCAGTCAGGAAATTCTACTACACAATTATTCTCACCTAGTACATCGAAATCGATCACCGGCTCATCAAGTGAAGGTAAGTGGATTCTCTCTTACTTTTTTTTCGTGGTAAGAACATTTTACTCAGATTTATGATTTTGTACTTTATTAAATAAATAAAAAAGGCTTAAAAGTTACTGGTTTAATTAATTTTTTTTTTACTAACTTTATATTTGCGGTAAAACTAAAACTGCTCTAACGGTGTTTCCGTGTTGGCACAGTAACGTATCGATCTTTTATCGGTTGACTGGCCTATTGCTCTAAAAAAATCTTGAGTTACTAGCAACGAAAAAAATGGACCTTCTCATTTGGTATTAAGATATCCTAATATCCGGCTTGATAGCAATATGTATAGATTACATGAATTGTTTTAGATCTACAATGTCCACCAGAAGATGGTAAATATCCGACTTTATTTCCCAATGTAAAAAATTGCACTCAATTCTACAAGTGTTCACGAGGTGTTGCCTATTTATATAACTGCTCGGTCGGTTTGGACTTTAACCCAGTTTTAAATGTGTGTGATTATCCACAAAATGCAGGTTGCAATGCTTCAGTCACCAGTGATAATTCAACAACTACTACACAATTATTCCTATCCAGTACATCGAAATCCTCCTTTGGCTCATCAAGTGAAGGTAAATTAATTCTGACCTACCTTTTTTTTTCGTTATAAGGCAGAGTTATAATTTTCTTCTTCTTAAAGAAAGAACTACGGACATATTATATAGAAAATGGGTTAAAGTGGATTGCTATGAAAATTAGGCCTTGTTCTAGTGATTTGATTAAAAGTTTCCATGGCACAGCTCGAGAAAATACTTCTAGGGATTAGAAAACTTACTTGAAAGGTTGCGAATGGATCTAAATCAGCTGTTTATCATAACCGAACACACTCACGTACACACTAACAGAACCTACGTTTCCACATACAGGTGCGCACGCACACGCGCACTCACGCACGCACGCATGCGGGTCTGTGTGTGTGTGTGTGTGGGTATGTGTGTGTGCGTGCAGATGTAGATTCTTTATGTGTGGGCGTAAGTGTGCAAATATGTACGATTATGATAAACAGCGATTACAATATATTCACGACCTTCCAAGTGAATTTCCTAATATAAATTTGCTCGAGTTGCCCATTCAAGATTTTTGATAGCAAACGTTATAATTGGAACTTATCGTAATTTTTATAACAGCTCAGTGAACCCCATTTTTCCTTTAAAAATGTACGTAGTCCTTTAAAAAAGGCTTAAGAATTATCGAGTCAGTTAAAATTATTTGTTTTACGAGCTTTATATTTGCTGAAAAACTAAAACTGTGGTAATGGTAAAATACAACGAATTGTACCAAGTACGCACACCTGATACTCCATGTAGGCTGACACAACAGCCAAAAACCGACAAAATTTTTGACAAAGTTATCATTTCAACGCAGGGATCCCCCTTAGGCATAATATAACATTACCGAAAACAGGCAAAGTCCATATTTTAGCAGTCTCTGTTCTCTTATTTGTCAAATTCATCCTGAGATGTGTTTCGCCGTATCATGGCTCATCAGTCGGGCTAGGATCGACAAAAAAAAATATAATTTACTAGTTCTTCTCTAGGTACTTACGGAATGTAATGGTGAGATACAATGAATTGTACCAAATACGCACACCTAACACTGCCGCGTAGGTTGTTAACCACTCTGTCCCCTTGTGGTTACTGTCTCAGCATTCGATGGAGTTTTAGGTGTTGTTACTTGATACAATTCGTTGTATCTTACCATTACGTTTCGTAAGTACCTGGATAAGGACTAATAAATTCTATTTTCTTATTTGTCGAACCTAGTCCGACTGGCGTGATACGGCGAAACGCGTCTCGGAATGGATTTGACAAATAAAAGAACAGTGGGGAGTTCAGTAGTTTTATAATGTAATGATGTTTCACTTTTGCCACAGTAATGTATCAGTTTTGTATTGGACGGCTGGCCTATTGCTTTAGGAAATGTATTGAGTTATTAGCTGCGAAAAAAAAAACGTACATTGTCATTAGCGGTTAAAATGCTCCAATAACTGACACAGCAGGAAAATTTTTATATTATATGAATTATTTTAGATCTACAGTGTCCACCAGAAGATCAAAAATATCCGAAATTATTTCCCAATAAAAAAAACTGCTCTCAATTCTACAAGTGTTCACGAGGTGTTGCTTATTTATACAACTGCTCAGCAGGCTTGAACTTTAATCCACATTTAAATGTGTGTGATTTTCCACAAAATGCCGGTTGCAATGCTTCAGTCACCAGTGATAATTCAACAATTTCTACTACACAATTTGTCTCCTCTACTACACCGAAGTCGATCCCTAATCCATCAAGTGAAGGTAAATTATCTTACCTGCTTTTTTTCCGTTATAAGAACAATTTACTCAGTTATAATTTTGCCATCTCTTAAGTTAGTTAAAGAAAGAGCCTAAAAATTATTGAGGCAATTAAATTTTTTTATTTTACTAACTTTATATTAGTTTAAACACTAAAACTAATGTTACAGTCTTTTAGTATTGGCGCAGTAATGTATCTATTGGCTAGCCTATTGTTATAGGAAATGCCTTGTTATTAACTGCGAAAAAAAATGGACCTTAACATTTACCTTTAGGATATTACAATATCCGACGTGGTAGGAAAATTTTTGAATAATTTGAATTATTTTAGATCTACAATGTCCGCCAGAAGATGGTAAATATCCGACTCTATTTCCCCATAAAAAAAATTGCTCTCAATTCTATAAGTGTTCACGAGGTGTTGCCTATTTATACAACTGCTCGGCCGGTTTGGATTTTAATCCAGTTTTAAATGTATGCGATTATCCACAAAATGCTGGTTGCAATAGTTCATTCGTAAATGATATTTCAACAGTAGTCTTGTCTACTACGCAATTAGTATCATCTGATAAACCGAAGTCCTCAAGCGAAGGTAAATTATATCCTACCTATTTCGTTTTTTTTTGTTATAATTGCAATTTATTCAAGTTTACAATTCTGCAAGTTTTTAAATATTTTGATAATAATACTAATAAATAATACTTTGCTTAAGTAATTCGTTAATGCAAAATAGACAAATTCAATGTCTTTTTTGGAACTGCGTGGTTTACAACGGGATGTAGTTTTTCCCACGATTTGCTCAGTTGTTAGTCTCTTGTGTAAAAAGTTTATTAACTGTTTTATAGTCATATTGCTCAAAAATACAATCAAACGTATGTACGTTTAAAACTTTTGTACTCTAAATAAATGAAAAATGATACAGTTACAGTCATGCAAATCCAGACACTTGTAACATTATTACATAAAAAATTGACATCTAATTTCAAGTTCTCGGATTTTGATGGTGTAAACTGTACAATATATTACATTGTTATCATATTTATATTTTATAGGTTCGGGTTGTCCATTAGAAGATACTGAATACCCAAGTTTTTTACCAAATCAACTAAACTGTTCCCAATTCTACAAATGCTCCAATGGTATTGCATACTTATTCGATTGCCCAGCAGGTCTGTTCTTTAGCCCGAAGTTTAACAGGTGTGAGTGGCCGCAAATAGCTGATTGTGAGATTTTTAGCTAGACTGAATAGAAATTAATAATTTTTTTTTTAACAAATTGTATTGTGTGAACTTTGTATACTAAACATAAATTATTTATTAGAAGATAACACTCTGTTTTCACTTTTTTGTTTAATAAAAAAATATATTAAAAACACAATAATTTAGCATTTTTAATCAAATTAATTTCTATATGCACAGTTTAATGGTCGTAAGGTTTGATTATAGTACCATAAGATTATTGTTATCTTAATTGTTGACTTATCGTATCAGTAAATAACAGTACACATTTTAGATCCAAAATAAATAGTGACGAGTCATAAATTAATTAAGGTGGAGAGAAGCAATCGGATAATTTCCTGCATATTCGTTTACTAATTTTTTACTGGAGTTTTATTTTCGATTTACTTACTAATAACCTAAAGTTAGTTTTGATACTTCACCATATACGCATCGCCAATAAGAGTTGCATAACGTTGCATAATGTTGCAAAAATGTTCTGCCATCTATTTGTATGCTAGATTTTTAGATATTTTAAAGGTATTTGCATTTCTATTGATAATTTTCAAAACAGTTTAATGAATCTCACATATAATTCTGATACCTGCGTTGCTATTTATCAATAACGAAGTGGAAATGAAGAAGCGAAGATCACATTTGGAGAAAATCGATCCAAAGAAGATGGATAATTTTATTACTTAGAAAGGATTATAACAGTTAGGGAGAGACAAATTATAATAAGCAAAATCATTAAATTGGAGACAATTTTTCTAGAAAAGTGTAAGGCCGATTCCACTAAAAGCATTTAAAATATTGATGAATAATGAAATTATCTGGCTATAGTCCGTGTCCAATTGTAGTAACTTTATAACGTTTCGCCTGCCAATATACCGTGCATCCCTAGTGTAATTTCAGATTAAAATACTAAATGAGCTTGATTGGATACAAGACATGTATTCTTGTATGGTTGATATACAATTGTCTCCTGATGATTTTATGATATTTGTAAATTGATAATCGATTAGAAAATCGAAATAATAAATTCAAAAATTTAGTTTCTCTTAGATGAATTGTGTGTTCTTGAAGAGTTCATTTTCCTTTTACCCCTTTCGTATCCCTTTCCCATTTTCCCTACAAGCAGGAACCAGGAACTTTCGAAAACCAATGAGTTGTGTATCTTTTGGTGATCTCAAGCCAGGCTATATTGGCTTATAAAAACGTTGGATTGTTTAGGTAATTTGGCTATTTTACCTACGGTACCGTGTATATATGTATTCTAATTTTTTTTTATGAGCGTAGCAACGTGCGGCAAGAAAATCGCCAAAGCGCCACAGGAATGCGCATGTGGAGAAAAAGCGATTCACGTTTGTCTTGAATCCCTGTAAATTGTATTTGGGAAACACAGTCCTAGGTAAATCATTCCAAAGGAATGAGGTTCTCCATATAAAAAAACTGCTTGAAAAGGGTTGTACGAGGAGTAATGCACACATGAGTACAGCCACTGAACACTTACCATGAAAATACTTGTAGAAATCAGGTCGCCAACCATCCTTCGATGATCTAAGGAATCAAGGTTGCTGGCCAGTTCTGATCTCCAATCAGGCGAATAGCTCTCTTCTGAATAGAATCCAACAAATGTAGTACATGTTTGAGAATAGAGCCCCAAACATGGGAGCAGTATTCAATCGGTGGTCGAATTGGATATTTGTACAGCTGTTGTGAAGTGTACAGCTTCCTAGTTCGAAATAATGTTCCCAGCTCTTGAGAATATCACTTTGCTATGCTTGCAGCATGTTCACGTCAAGACTTATTTGCTCCTAAATTAACAAGCAGCAAATTAAGTGGCGATGCTAAAGGAATGGAGTGCCCCGGCATAACGGATCGAGTCAGCAACGTTAATTTTTTTTAGGAGAAACAGCCGCCTGGGTTTTTATAGCATTGAATTCTAAATGGTTACTGTCACCCTAAAATAGAATTTCTTCCAGGTCGTTGGTATATTCAACGACTTCTTACTGTCTGCAGATATTTTCATGATTAGCCGATGTTCGAGCGTTCAGAGTGAATGAAGAAATAAGCATACCATCACCTTCAAAGCCATAGATTGGATTCCTGGTCCTTTTCAGTCGATCGCTAGTGTAAATAAGCAAGAGAGTAGGATACAGTATGGAGCCCTGAGATATTATTGAATGCAGTGCGACTGGCCGGTAGTTATTTAGCAAAGGTCTTCTTGCTTATTTTGGATATCGGCTAAACTGTAGAATGTTTCCAGCAGGACTATCTTTGTTCGTTTCCGGAACAGATGTAAAGAAATTATCGATGAAACCAAGGAGGCACACAATCCACGAATCAGAAATAAACTTCTTGCTTGCCCCAACAATTCCAGGTCCTTTTGGTCAGTCGCTAAGGCAGTTAGTCAAAATTTCACCAAATCCACCACACCACCACTCACACGGCTAGACTGCAGCACCTGTTGAGAAAGCGAACTTGTTAGCTGAACTCTTTGCTTCATATTCTACTGTCGATTTCTAACGTAAAACACCACCTACTATTCCCATAGTGCAGTCAAGGATGCCCGATATTGTCTTCAAACAGCGTATTATAAAACGTATTTTATTGAAGTTTCTGGTGCTGACGGAATACTGCCATAGTACTCAAAACTGCGGGACAAAACTAACACCAGATTTCTGTAGACTTTACATCCTATCCTACAGAAAGGGAATATTTCTTTTCCTCAGAAAGCATTCTTTACGAGTGGTAATCAACGGGTTTATTTCTAACATCTTCACTATCAACGCCGCGGTTCCCCAAGGCTCCATACCCTCTCCCACTCTCTTTCTTATTTACATTAACGGTCTGCTGGAAAAGACCAAGAATCCAATCTACAGCTGATGACAGTACGCTTATCTCATCATTTACTTTGAACGTTCGAACATCGGCTACTCGTGGAAATATCCGCATACAGCAGGAAGTCGTCCAACTTAACAAAGACCTGAAAGAAATTCTAAATTTCTAATTGAAATGAAACGAATTACTTTTTTATTTGTCAATTATTTTTTATTTATTTGCTACTGCAGTTTCGTAAGTTTTCTACATTTTCTACATTGAAAATGTAGAAACTTACGAAACTGCAGTAGCAGATAAATAAAAAATAAGTGACAAATAACAAAGTAATTCGTTTCATTTCATTTAGATTATTAAAATGTACTGTCACAAAGTAACAGACACCTCAAATATACAATTGGAAGAAATTCTATTTTGAGATGAGAGTAACCAAATGAAATTTAACGCTAAAAAAATCTAGGCGACAGTTTTTTTCTAAAAAAGTTAACGTTGCTGAACACGACATAGTTATGTCTGGGCACTCCATTCCTCTAGCATCGCCACTCAATTTCCTGGGCGTTAAATTGGGAGCCAATATGTCTTGGCATAAACGTGTTGCAAGCATAGCAAAGAGAGCTTCTCAAAAGCTAGGCATATTATTTCGAACCAGAAAGCTTTAAACTCGACAACAACTGTTAATTCTGTACAGAGCTCAAATTCGACCAACGATGCAATACTGCTCCCCTGTTTGGGGCTCTCCTCTCAAATATACACTGTATTTGTTGGATTCTATTCAGAAAAGAGCTATTCGCCTGATTGGAGGCCCCGAACTGGCCAGCCACCTTGATTCATTGGAACATCAAAGAAGGCGACTTGAGTCTATCTACAAGTATTTTCATGGAAAGTGTTCGACGGATGTAGCCCACTTAATTCCTCCCAAAGCGGTGCATGCTACTCCTCATATAACGCTTCTCAAGCAGTCTTTTATATGGAGAACCTCATCCCTTTGGAATAATTTACTCAGGACTGTGTTTCCGAGCGAGTACAATTTTCAGCGATTCAAGACCAACATGAATCGCTTCTTCCGCATACGTATCGCTCCTATAGTGCTTTAGGGATTTCTCTGCAGCACGTGTGCTAGGCCCATAAAAAAAGTAAGGAAATATTCCCTTCCTGTGGAATCGGTTGAAAAGTCTACAGGGAATTGGTGATAATTCTCTCGCGCATTTCTTGAATACTATGGCAGGTATTCCGTCTGTGCCAGCAGTTTTGTTGGTGTTTTGCTTCTTTAGAATATGATTTACGATACGCTGTCAAAAGATAATATTAAGCAACCTTGACTACACTATGGAAACAGTTGGTGGTGTTTTTTCTTGGAAATCGACAGTAGATTGTGATGCAAAAAGTTCGTCTAACAAGTTGGCTTTCGCAGTTGGTGCTGTTGCAATAGTATCATCGGGCCATGTGAGTGGTGGTTTAGTGGATTTGGTGAAAGTTTGACTAATGCCTTTAGCGACTGACAAAAGGACCTTGCATTATTGGGCATTCAACAAGTTTGTTTTAGTTCTTTGATTGTGTGACTTCTTGGTTTCGTCGAAAATTTCTTTGCATCTATTCCAGGTACGAACAAAGATGTTTCGATTTATGACGTTGGAGTTTTGACGCCATTGTTGGTAGTCAAGGTGTTTAGAAGCAACATTAAAATTCAAATTCAACATTTTCTTTATTATTCAAAATATCCTTACAAGATTCTAAATACATTTTCTCTTACATTCTATGGTTTCTACGAGTACAGTATGCTTTAACAGCATCCTCATTCGTAGAGAATGCCTTACGGCGGCTGGTGTTCTGCCATTGGTATTAAAACCTTGTGCGCCTGTTTGTGAAATTATCATTTCCGACAAAGTCTTACGTGATATTTTCTTTATTTATTTTATGTTAAAAGGCGTTTTTACTATTAGTTGCTTATATTTAATGTGATTTTTAAATTGTTGTTTACTGGGAAACACGATAGAAAAAACCCAGCTTGATATGATCAGGTACATTGTAGCAAGATTGTTTACCTTTAAACGTTTCTATTCTAATTGCTTTCATTCTTCTTCCTTTCATTCCTTTTTCTCCCACACTCTTTATCATACCCATATGTTCCATTCACTCTTTTATTTACATTTTTTGTTTGTTTCTAATATTGCTTTATATACATTTTCTTTAGCCTATTTTATATACATATTTACACTTATAATTTTGATATACATATGCATATAAACTCCTGGACAAAATTAACGCAACAATCTGAAAATTAATTTATCTTTTTCTTATGTCAGTTTTAAAGTTTATCGACTATTTGAATAGTAGGCTATGCATATTTTGTTTCGTTGTTCATGACAGAAATCAAAACAATTCGTTTAGATTTACAGTTTTAAAGAATTTTTTAGAAGATAAACAATTTTCTGTAATAATGCGATAGATTTTCTTTAAAAGTAAGCTTATAAATTGTTCCCTTTTTCAAAGTAATACATTTTTGTGGTAGACTGTTTTATTTTGACCCCGAAGAATTAGAAAAATGAATCGAACAAGGAATTTAACTGAAGACGAGGTAGTGCGAGCCTCAGTTTTATTGGACGAGTTACGTTGCCAATTTGTTAGGAAAACATCGTTCCACAATAAGTCGTAGGGTAAGACGCTTGAATGAAGTAGGAACTTATTCTAGAAGGCTAGGGCAAGGGCGAAAACGATGCACTAGCAACCTAGATGAACGTTTTATAAGACAATATGCTTTAAGAAACAGGACTGTCACTAGTTCTATAATAAGAAACGAACTCGAAGCTGTTCGCAATGTCACAATTTCTTCTAAAACAGTTAGAAGACGGTTAAATGAAGCTAGATTAAACAGTACGGGACCAGCCACTGCGCCCTTGCTTACTAGAGAGAACAGAGTTGCCAGGTTACGTTTTGCTCCAAATCACGAAAACTGGTCTGTGGATGATTGGAAACAAGTTTTCTTCACAGATGAAATTAGGGTTAGTCTAAAACATCCAGATGGTCGTGAGCGAGTATGGCGAAGACCAGGAGAGAGATTTGCTCCTTGAAATATCTCTGCAAGGATTCCATTCGGCGGTGGCTCTGTTATGTTCTAGGGTGGCATCTGCTTTGATGCTCGCACAGAGTTAGTTCCTGTCCGTACGAGATCCATGAATGCTGACTACTATCTTGAGAATATTGTAATAGAACATGTGATGCCTTTCGGTCATTGTGTGGGGCCCCATTTCCTGTTTATGCAAGACAACGCTCGACCTCACGTGGCTAGGGAAGTACTCGATTATCTTAATCAAGTTGATATACCGATTATGCAATGGCCACCAAAAAGCCTGGATCTGAATCCGATAGAACATGTATGGAATCACCTTAAGAAAAATGTGAAACGTCATATACCTGCACCTAGAAACCTGGGGGAACTTGAAAATGCAGTTATCACAGAATGGGAGCAAATTCCTCAAAATGTTATCCAAAATTTAATTAGAAGCATGCCTAGGCGCATAAACGCTGTCATCCGAAGTAGAGGAGGCAACACACGCTACTAGTGTCCCAGTTACACCATTAATTTTGCTACTAGTGTCCCAGTTTATTTTTTTCATTATTACATAATTTCAATGATTTTGTTATTAGGTCTTAAGAATAATTTTAATTCGAATCTTATAGAGAAATTTGGTAGCTAATTCACTTTTAAAATATCCGAATAACTTTTAGTGTAACCAATGTTCATAAAAAATTATTAAAATTAATTCATTATAGAGATTTGTATGATTTAATATATTGTTGCATTAGTTTTGTCCAGGAGTGTATATACATATACATTTCTTAATCTAATTTATTTACATATTTTTAGTCTTCCGTACGGAACACTTGTAAGATAACTTCGGTGTCCCCTCAGGGGCTGTTGAATTTATTCAACAGTACGGGGAGTGACGCCCCCGAGGATCCTGAGTCACGTTTGTGTTCGTCTTGTGGTTGTTTCTGTATGTAAAGGTAATCCCAAGGTGTATAGATAACGTGCCAACGGGATGAATGGCTCTGCCATAATTGAGTCGCGAACGTTTCCTGCCAGATACCGGGCTACCTCTGGTAGTATTAAGCCTTGCTGTGGTACCCCAGCTCTGCCACAGTGGACCGTTTATTTCTGAGGATACTCGTGGGAACCTTATGTATTCCAATAATCCAAACAATTACCCCCCCCCCCCTAAGCGGGCTAAAACGGCCCAGAATAGAGTCAGATCCTAGTTCACCAATACAAAGTGATTATGATAGATTTTTCAAAATAACTTTACAAAGTGGAACATTCCAAACTATGTCTCCATTCTTAATTAACAAATGTCTACAATCCGAATTCGGTACACTTCAAGACATAAAAAAATTATCTGATGGCTCCTTGTTAATAGAAGTAGCCAACGAGAGGCAATCGCAAAAAGCCGAAAAATTTAACAAACTGCACATTCACGACGTATCAACTGTACCCCATAAGACGCTCAACATTGTTAAGGGTGTAATCACTTGTACTGATCTCTTAAATTGCAGCAATGAGGAGATTTTAGAGAATTTAAAAGACCAAGCAGTGACAGACATATATAGAATACCAGGAAAAAAAGGTACAAATACACCCTCTAGCACTCTCATTTTATCTTTCAAACTTCACAAACTGCCCAAAACAATTAAAGCCGGATTCCATTCACTACGTGCTAGACAATATTATCCAAATCCCATGCGTTGTTATAATTGCCAACGTTTTGGACAGACAGCTCCAAAATGTACGAACACACCAAACTGTCCATCATGTGGTCATTCCAAGCATCCCGATACTCCTTGTCTCTCCCCGGCAAAATGCATTAATTGTGGTGAGAACCACTCCCCTGGTTATAAAGGATGCCCCACTTATAAGAGGGAATTTGAAATCCAGAAGATACGAACTAATGACAACATTACATATTTTGAAGCAAAAAGAAAACTAAACTCAACTATGCCCTTCACAACAAACACATACAGTTCTGTCACGAAGAAAAAAACCCCAAATGGTCACAGTTGCCACACAGTGTGACATGACGGAATCACTGTCCTTACAGACCAAAGCCACCATCATACCACCTCAATCCTCTCCCCCACTCTTCCGAGACCCCCACAATCACTCCCTCTCCCATTCCCCATACCCAAAACAAGCCCATTCCTCTCAAAAACCCTCCCTCTTCCCCTCCCCCTAGCACAGTAAACCTTATCAAAAAACCACAAACGAAACTTGATATCCCAAAACCCAGGAAACCTAACCTAACAAAATCCTCAACTTCTCAAACCCCCCACACTTCTAACAAAGATCCTCCCAAAAAGAAATCTAAATCCCTCAAATCTACCCCCAACTCGTCCTCTGAATCAATCCTAGACTTGAATACTACTGACCTCATGGAGTTCGATGAAATTGGCGAGAAATTAAAATCTAATAAGAAGTAACCACTCTAATCATATCATTCCAACCAATAATACAATGGAATTGTAATGGCCTATCTCCCCGTGTCCAAGACCTGATTCTCCTCATACATTCCATAAAACCATCCATAATTGCGGTACAAGAAAACTAATTTTAAAAACCAAACTTGCATCCAACTAAAAAACTACAACGTGGAATACAAAAATAGAATAGATCAAACCAGAGCCTCTGGTGGAGTATCTATTTACATCCACAGAACATTAGACTATGAATATATACCGTTGACAACCGACTTAGAAGCGGTAGCTATTCGAACTTACCTAGACTCCCCCACCACCTTATGCTCTATTTACCTACCCCCCTCCCTTACCATTCCTTTGGACTCTATATTAACCTTAACCTCTCAACTCCCACCTCCTTATTTGCTGTTGGGGGATTTTAACGCTCACAGCGTTTTGTGGGGTTCAAACACCACATCACCGAGAGGTTCCACGATTGAACAATTGATAAACTTTCAACAATTGGTACTGCTAAATCAACCAACCCCCACCTTTATAAGCTCATGCACCGGCACAGCATCAAACATTGACCTTACCTTACCATCTGCAGCTCTACCATTGCATCCAACTTTCAATGGGACATTTCTCCAGATACACAGGGGAGTGACCACTTCCCCATCATTATCCGTTCCCTAAATATCCCTTCACAACCTCCTTCTATCCAAACCAAATGGAACATTAAAAAAGCTGATTGGGAAAAATTTTCCCGAATTATCATTCCACCAACATGTTCCACTAAATTAGTAAACAACTTCTTGCACGAACTCACCACATCCATCACCAACGCCGCAGATTCCTCCATACCCTGCATTTCTCTCTCCCTCAAAAAACAAGTTCCTTGGTGGTCAACTGAGTGCCTTGTGGCAGTTAAAAACAGGAGAAGAGCCCTGAACCTTTTCCGAAGGCACCCATCCCCAGATAATTGGGTTCAATTCAAAAAAATGAGAGCCATCGCCAAAAAAGTTTTAACAAAAGCAAAAACCGAATCTTGGCAAAACTTCGTAAACAACATTCGCCCTAACACTAGTACTGGCACTCTCTGGAACGCCGTAAACAAAATGAGAGGTAAAAATGCAAGAACTATTCCAGCTATAACATACAACAATAATACGACCACAGATCCCAGAGATATATGCAACTATCTAGCCCTTTCCTTTCAACGTAAATCGACATCCCTACAACCGGAATCTACAACTAACACACCTGTATTTTCCAAACCCAGAACCAAACAACATTACAATGATCCTTTCTCCTTTAGGGAATTTTCCCAAGCACTTTCACTAACAAGAAACACTGCACCCGGTCCCGATGCAATCCATCTTAAAATGATCAAGTACCTTCCCCATGACATTTCAACATCGCTCCTTGATTGTTATAACCACATATGGAACCATGGACCATATCCGGAATCCTGGAAAGAATCACTGATTGTACCAATACACAAAACTGGAAAACCCAGAATGCTTACAGACAGTTACAGACCCATTTCTTTAACCAACCACCTTGGCAAAGTGTTAGAAAGAATGGTAAACAAAAGACTATCGTGGCTCTTAGAAACAATGAAGCTACTATCGCCTTACCAATATGGGTTCCGTAAGCATCTCTCTACAATTGACCACTTAACTTCTTTGTATAATGACTTAAACTATTCAATTCAACACAAAAAACATGTCGCGCTCATATCTCTAGACCTATCAAGTGCTTTTGATGTCACCAGCAAGAACCTAATCCTACAGCAACTGAATGACATGGGACTTGAAGGGAACCTACCCCGCTTTATAAGAAACTTCCTTTGCCCTAGGACAATAAAAGTTAAGGCAAACAATCGTACCTCTAATCCCCATATTATTACCGGAGGGCTTCCACAGGGCTCAGTACTTAGCCCCACACTATTCAACATAGCCATGACTTCCTTGACTAACCACTTCCCTGAAAACGTCAAGTATAAGCTCTTTGCTGATGACATTATACTTTACTTTGACTCACCCACAAATGACTATTTAAACATTACACTCCAAAAACACATTAAAAACACTCGAAACTTGGTCCAGGACAAATGGTTTTTCTTTCTCTTCAACTAAATCCTCTGTAATACATTTCTGCCATTCTAACACTTGCACCAAAACAAATCTTCTCACAATTAATAATACTCCCATTCCAATAAAAAATACTCTCAACATTTTGGGATTAATTTTTGACACTAAACTAAATTGGACCGCTCACATTAAAGCTTTGAGAACTAAAACGCCAAATGACCTTAACCTCCTACGTTCACTTGCCAACACAACCTGGGGTGCTGACTATCCATCTCTATCCATATTATACAAAACGCTAATTTTAGCTAAACTAAAATATGGTGATTTCATTTACGCCACGACAAATCAACAGAATAAAAAATCACTAGAAACAGTACAAAATCAAGCACTCAGAACTATCACGGGGGCTTTCAGAACCACCCCTATTCATAGTCTGCAATGTATTTCATCCTTTACCCCCTTAAACCTAGTCCGACAGAAATCCCTACTTAAATATCTAGCCTCAAATCTTTACCGTCCACACCTCAAATCTTCCATAAACCTTACCAACATACACCGAAATCTCCCTTTTCCCAAAAACTCTATTCAAAACAGAATCAGAACACTTATACTCTCCCTCAACTTACCAATCCCTACATATTCTTACCCCTTATTCACCTCCTTTCCACCATGGAAAACACCACACCCGTCCATCAACTTCTCCCTATCGCCATTATCTACGGCAGATCACAACAAAAACATTATTACAACAAAATTTCGGTCAATTATAAATGAAAAATATCAAAATCATACTCTACTATTCACTGATGGCTCCAAATCCAATATGGGTGTCGGTGCGGCTTATTATTCCAAAAACCTTCAGACTACCATCCCACTGTTCTATCTTTGCCGCTGAACTGTGGGCAATTAAAGAAAGCATAAGAGATGTGGTCAAACTCAACAGAAATCGGAGATATCTCATAGTATCTGATTCCCAGAGTGCATTGAGAGCAATTGACTCAGGTAAAATTACCTACGCGTACACTAGACACATCTATGACCTATTATACGTAGCAAAAATTAAAAACATCACTATTGATTTTATATGGATACCTGGGCACGCAGGAATCAGAGGCAACGAATTAGCTGATTCACTGGCAAAAAAGAGCTACAATAACGGGGCAGAACATAAAAGAAGAAAATCATCCCACTGAATACTATAACCTATTAAATCAAACATATAGAAATCTCCATCAATTACAGTGGGATTTATTAGACACTACAAATAAACTCTGGGAGATCAAGCCCCTTGTTTATCCACCTTTTCGCAATGAAACACTCACCAGAAGGGAAAACACATTATGGCGCAGATTGTCTGTGGGTCACATATATGCAACTCACATCCATTTACTAAAAAACGAAGCTCTACCAAAATGGCATCTTTGTGATGGACCACTAACCGTAAAACACTTATTCGAGGATCCCATACATGAAGACATCAGAAACAAATATCTTATTCCACACTCACTGAAATCAACACTTGATCCTGAAACCATTTCAACCAACATAAAAAAAATCATTTTATACCTCAAAGATATCAAATACTACAACTTAATCTAATAACAACAGTGGCGCAAAATAACCCTAGCAGTTGATGCGCCTCTAAACTAAATTAACTAACTAACTAATAACTTCGGTGTCTGTCCGTCTGTCTGTTCGTCTATCTGTCTGTCACACCCGATTTTCTCCTAAACTATTTGTCATAGAAAGTTGAAATTTGGTAATAATATAGGAATTGATGGTCTCATCAAAGCCATGTAGTTTTGAAAGTTAAATTTTGACTTAATAGGGTTAGTTTTTGGAAGTGAAATCGGAAGTGAAAAAAAAAATTTTTTTACTAGGTCGTCGAGTGTGGTGTAAAATGAAAGCTTGTGAAAACACGAGTAATAGATATATATATATATATATATATATATATATATATATATATATATATATATATATATATATATATATATATATATATATGTATATATATGTATATATATATATATATATATATATATATATATATATATATATATATATATATATATATAATGTAATACTTGCGCGCACTTTTCTTTGTATTATTTTTAAAAAATCGCTGTCCACCCGCCTTATCTCGAAAAGTACTTGTCAAGAAATTTTGAAAAAATTCTGGAATATTCTCCACGGGGTGTAGATTGAACGAAAATTATCACGAGTGCATTACCTTTAATAATTTATCAGATATATAAAAAAAATAAAAATTTCAAGTTTTCAGTAAAGATTGGAAACAAACTTTGTTGAAAACTTATTTGTGGTGTATTTTGTGAAGTCACTGATCATTTTATACCTCCATAACAAAATTTTTTTTATTTTAAAAGCAATCAACGTACGAAACACTAATTGCGCAAGTTCAACTTGCACTTGACCGATTTTTTTTACACATTTCTAATTTCACTGCACTTCACTAGCACTAAGATTTAACAGCTTTAAATTTATTACATTGTATTCTACAATTTGTACAACTACATTATTCTGTTTGTGTAGCTTTTAGTTGACCAAAAGTTTCTGTTTATTACATACATCCTAACTAGTCCAAACTACACTCATTGTAGGCACTATAGTGTTTCGAAGCAACAGCTTCATTTTCGATCGAACCAAGGCTTGCTGTTGGAAGAGCATTTCTTCAAAAAAGGGATGTAAGCTTTCCTAGCAGCCTAAATGACATCGGAAACCTCCTTAGCGCAGTCTGTCTCAGAAGTAATATATCTTGTTTAAAACTCAGAAATATTGTATTTTTAGAATTTATCGAATTTAAATTTTAAAGGCGAACTTTTCCGGACTAAAATCGTTAAGTCAAAGCAGAACTTCTGTGTAGTGCCTTCAAACTTTCCTAAATCATTTCAGCAATTAACAGAAGACACGAAAAGTCATAGTTGAATTATTAAATAATTTTAAAATAAAATATGCATTATTATGTCAGCCCGCTTAGTCAGTGGATTTATCCACAATAAAAACACTCATTTTATTTCCGTAAAAGTTTGAATGTGAAACATTTATAAATAATTTATGGGCTTTGGCAGAGTGTGTTTTTTTTTCCAATGTTAAAAAAATTTCTTGATGAGAATAATATTTATAGTAATAATAATAATAATACCCAAATCGGTTTTTAAACACTTTATTAAACACACAAATATATGTTAATTACAGTATACTCAGTTTACTTTTCATGTCCGGACCAACTTCCATATAACCTTATGTTACAAAATATACGAACAGTTAAGAAATAAATGATTTCCATAAAAGATAGAATGGAAAATCCAGTAAATAGTCCAAGAAGCCCACCAAAATTTCCCAGGAAATCAGTTGGACCGTACAACTCGTGTCTTTTGGATGTTATGAATTGTGAATTTTTGAAATATATCATAAGTCTTGATATTGATATGCTACAATTTAAAGGAAAATATTACAATATATAACTATCTAAACTTTTAGATAGAGGTAATATAAGTTTACAGAGTTTTGCATATTATAGCGAGAATAATGTTATTAAGGAATTCTGAGGACCAATTTATCTGCAATGAATAATATATCACGTTAGCTTGTCGTTATGCATTACCGAATATATTTTTTGCCAATTTTGTAGCTAAAGTATCAAAATGTAAACTTTTATTTATGGAAAGAAAAAATCTATACAATCTCTTTTAAAATAATTGAAAGCAACCGTTATATATCGCCATTTCATGGTTAATCATACCATTACTACAGTTATGATCTTTTCTGGAGGAAAATTGCATAACTTTGCTTGACTAAAGAGGCATTCATAATACTGCCAAAGACCCTAAAATAAATCTGAAGTGAAAATTCTTGGATTACGGCCTTTAATTATTAACCCAATTCAAAAAGACTCCCTCTATTCCTTCGAATATTTCAAAAACTTTCATGAAGAAGATTATGTTTTATATCTTTGAAATCCTTTAGAACAATTTTTTTTTAATAATGTTTTTATTTAAAATTTTAAGGAAATATGTCAGTATCAGAAACTTCTACGGTAGGCTTTATTCAACCTGTTAGATGAACACAACAGATGTTGGCTATCGCGTTTTGTAAATGGTACTATATAACAGTTATATACTAAATATGGCTGCGATATGAATGTGTACTACAAAGAGTAAACGGCCCCCATTCCCCAGCGGCTCTAAGGTCACCTTCCAAGGCAGTGGAAGAAACGAACGAAGAGCAGAGGGTGCTAAGAATCACTGGGCTAAAACAGACTGTCAAAAACGACAACACACAATGAAAATGGATATCGCAACATACAATGTAAGATCATTTAATAAAGATGAAACGCTGTCCGAACTTGAGGAAGAGCTAAAACATAGGAATTGGGACGTTTTAGGACTCACGGAGGTGAAAAAGAGAGGCGAAGGGTGCCTTAAACTCGAATCGGAGAATGTTCTGTATTATAAGAGCAGAGAAACTGAGACTCTAGACGGCATAAGCTTTCTTATTGCAAGCAGACATGTAGAGAAAATAGAGCAATACAGAGGAATATCGGAGAGAGTTGCACTCATTGTTATGAATCTAAATAAGAACACAAGTTTGAGAATAATATAGATCTATGCCCCAACAACAACGCATACAGATGAAGAGATAGATGAGTTCTATGACCAAATAACCATGGCATTAAATCACTTTAAAAGTACCTATACCTTACTTATTGGGAAATGGAAAGCCAAACTCGGAAGAAAAATAGAGGAATCAGGAACTAAAATTGGAAATTTCGGATATCGAACACGAAATGAGCGAGGTAACACACTCAGGAACTATATGGAATTGAACCGACTGTACGTCATGAACTCCTTCTCTAGTAAAAAACCTCAAAGAAAGTGGACGTGGGACTCTCCAGACGGAACTACAAAAAATGAAATAGATTATATCTTGACCAAAGAAAGAGACATTGTTTAGAATGTTACAGTTATAAATTCAATATCAATTGGAAGTGACTATCGTATGGTTCGAGCTAAAATTAAAATAAATACTAAGCAGGGCAGGAGTAAGTATTCGACTCCTGTATCCTACCAGTCTCCACTTATGGAGCCAAAACATGGACATTCAATCAAGCAAATATCGATAAGTTGAAGAAAACCCAAAGATCTATGGATAGACAGATGTTGGGTATATCACTTAAAGACAGGAAAAGAAATGAATAGATACGAAACAGAACTAGGGTAATGGATGTGATCAAACGAGGGGTAGGTCTGAAATGGAGATGGACAGGTTACAACGAATGCATACAAGACCAAAGGTGGAATAATTAAATTGAAAAATGGCGTCCGTACTCCGGTAAAAGGTCAATAGGAAGACCACAAATACGGTGGAAAGATGATCTGGTAGGACACGCAGGTTTTATGTGGCAAAAAATGGCCCAAAAGAGACACAGCATAAAAGAAGAGATAAAAAGGCTTAAAAAAAAAGAAAATGCCAAAATATCCTAAGGTAAAAACAAACTTCAAGCACCGCGAGGTATCTATGAGTATACTATTGCATCATCTGTTACATGAGTGTACTTTTGAATTTTCTTTATGTTTTTGTAAACAAAATAACTTATATATCTTATATCGTTCCCCCTCGGGGCATGTTGGAGAAGTTCTGGAAAGACTTGTTATAATTCTTTCTCATATGTCATCTGGCACCAGGTTGATTCTGGCTAGAGACCTTAACATTGATTTCGGTGACCGGCAGGCGATGAATACTATTTTATTTGCAAATCTGCTGGCGTCGTATGGTTTGCAGATGTATGTGGACTCGCCTACACGTTTAATTAAGGACCACCCCCATAGATTATATATTTTCCAATTTTCATGTTGTTTCATGTTATACTCTCACCGCATCTCTTTCTGACCATGATGCAGTTGTTTGCAGCTTTCCTGATTCACTGAGTGAAAGAAAAATTAAAGGACATCGGGGTAGGATCTTTGATGTGGGTGGTGTTAACAGGTTGCATCGCCTTGGACTTGCGGTTAATTAGTGGAGAGTTGGTTATTCCCTAGACCCTATAATATCTTTTCATGTAGTAGTGCTTGATATTTTTAATCGAACTTTTCCATTGCGGATGAGCAAGCCCAGGCTAAGAAGATCAAATCCCTGGCTCAGTAGGGGATTGAAGGTGTCAGCTACCAACTTACGTGTTCTTAATTACACATGCTTTCAATAATATCGAAAGTCATGGAAAATGCTATAAATCAGCATCTTCTAAAACATCTTGAAGGATTCAACATTATTAGCGACCACCAATATTGCCCTCTTAAACATAGATCAACAGGAGGTCTTCTGACTTATGTAACACATGTTTGGAACAACGCAATTGAACACTTTGGAGAATCTCGAGCGGTTGCTCTTGACATATCCAAGGTATTCGACTATGTTTGGACTGTTGGCTAAGCTACGCTCTTATGATATGTCTGAAAAGTTCTGTTTGTAGCTCTCATGTTTCCTCAGAGAACGTTCTTTACGATTAGCAGTCGATGGATTTCTTTCTAACACCTTCACTATCAACGCCGGTGTGCCCCAAGGCTCCATACTATCTCCTACTCTCTTTCTCATTTACCTTGACCATCTGTTGGAAAAGATCGGAAACCCAATCTACAACTTTGCAGATGACAGTACGCTTATCTCTTCATTCACTTTGAATGCTCGGACATCGGCTACTCAGGCGAATATCAGGGGTCGTTCAACTTAACAAAGACCTGGAAGAAATTCTATCTTGGGGTGACAGTAACGAAGTGGAATTTAACTCTACAAAACTCAGGCGGCAGTTTTTTCTAAAAAAGTTAACGTTGCTGAACGACATAGCTATAGTGGGGCACTCCATTCCTCTAACATCGTTACTTAATTTGTTGGGCGTTAATTTGGTAGCAAATATGTCCTGGCATGAACGTGTCGCAGGCATAGCAAGGAGAGCTTCTCAAAAGTTGGGAATATTATTTAGAATCAGAAAGCTTTACACTTTACAAGGCTCAAATTCGACCAACTATGGAATACTGCTCCAATGTTTGGGGCTCCGCTCCCAAACATACACTGCATTTGTTGGATTCTATTCAGAGAAGAGCTGTTCGTCTGATTGAAGACCCGGATTTGAGCAGCGGCCTTGATTCGCTGGAACATCGAAGAACGGTTGGCGACTTGAGCCTATTCTACAAGTATTTTTATGGAAAGTGTTCGAAGGATGTAGCCCGCTTAATTTCTCCCAGAGCGGTGCATGTTAGGAATACACACACACACATATATATTTATATGTATATATATATATATATATATATATATATATATATATATATATATGTATACATGTATATATATATATATATACATATATATATATATATATATATATATATATATATATATATATATATATATATATACATATATATATATATATATATATATATATATATATATATATATATATATATATATATATATATATATATAAATAAATAGAAGAGGAAAATCAGTAAAAGGGCTTACTGGTAACAACCAAGAGAGTATCAGTTAGTGATAGCCCTTAGGATTACAGAGTGAACAAAAAGGTCTTAAAGTTCTTAGTAACTGTAGTTTTATTCTAAAATCGAGCTTTCGATGCCAATTCGTACATCGTCTTCAGGACCTAGGAGACACAGAAAGAATCATCATCAGGCAAAGAACCAATTGAAAGAATATATCGTATTTTAGCAAGGGAAAGGAAAGGAATTTATGATATTTCTAAAAACAGAGTTATTGAATTAGAAAGGGTACTTACTGAATAATCAATGTCTCAAGAACATACTAAAAAAACAAAAACTCATGATTTCTACACCATAGTTTCTTTAAATTTAGACAATGCATAAATTTTCCACTTTTCTTATTTTCTTTTATTTTCATGCGTTTGAACGATCTTAATTTGACCTTTTGTTAATAAATTTTCTTAACACAGCCAAATGGCCTAGTACGTGTCAGCTGAGATAAAAAATGACTATGAAACTTTTAAATTTTAACAAAAGAATTTTAAAAATTTTATTAATAGATTGATAAGTATGATTTTAAGCTAATTAAAAAATAATTTAATTAAGAAACCTAGGTTTATTGTTGTGAATTTATGTGTAGAAAAATATGTTCGTTGGCAATTATTGTTTTTAAAATCATATGTCAATAAATTCTTTTCCCTCGACAGCATAGATCGTTTTTTCCTTTGACAGAGAACCAACTGTGATTATTCAGTAAGTACCCTTTCTAATTCAATAACTCTGTTTCTAGAAATATCATAAATTATGATAGGTTCCTTTCCATTTTTCTTGCTGAAATACGATATATTCTTTCAATTGGTTCTTTGCCTGATGAGCAATCTTTCTGCGTCTCCAAGGTCCTGAAGATGATGTACGAATTAGCATCAAAACTTCGATTTTAGAATAAAACTACAGTTACTAAGAACTTTAAGACCTTTGTGTCATTCTGTAATCCTAAGGGCTATCTCTAAAAATTTGTAAAATTTATACTTTTATTTTAATTTTTCTAAAGTAGCTTTCTTAATAATTATAATATCTGTACAAGATTCGGTAATAAGGGGTTTTCTGAGATTAGAAATCGAAATCATCTCGCAGTTTTGTTGCAAATTCTAGAGGACTCCACTTATTACACTTTAAATTATTAGTATTCTCATCCTTCTTCTGTCTAAAAAAAGCTCCCTTGGAGAATGTTGCTACTCGCAACAGTTTCTGAGATAGTGGGATTTTTTTTTTCGAATTTATCAATTTGTGGGTTATCTTTTATGCCCTTAGCAGGTAAGTTTTTACATTCTTACTGTTGTTGGTCCGTTGGTCTTTAAATTTATTATTGTTGTTAGCCTGTTTGCCTCTAAGCATGCTCCAAATTTCAAAGACTATTCTTTTGAACCTGTCCTAAGCCTGGATAAAGTGTGAAGTGTTTACGAATTTGACAATGAAATTAAAAAATGGACACCCTGTATCTCAAAAATTACGATATATATATATATATATATATATATATATATATATATATATATATATATATATATATATATATATATATATATATATATATATATATATATATATATATATATATATATATATATATATATATATATATATATAAAGGGTGATTCATTTAGAGGTACTTTTTGTGATGGGGATTTAATTGCAGATTGCGCATGCGTCGTGTCAACTGAAGTGGCATTCCTGTTCAGTAGTGTTTGACAATTCATAATGGAAAGACTTAGCCCGGCACAGCTTCTACAAATTGTTCAACTTTATTACGAAAATGGGCGTGCTACGAGGAATGTGTATCGGGCGCTTAGAGCAACTTATGGTCCACATAATCGGCCTACCGAACGCACAATTCGCTCTACCATCAATAAGTTTGAGACCCAATTTTCATTATTGGATAATGCTCGACCGAATAGACCACATCCAGCACGTAGTGAAGAAAATATAGGGGCGGTAGCGCAGAGTGTACGCGAAGACCGTGAAGTGTCGATTCGTCGCCGTTCTCAACAGCTTGGCCTGTCATATTTAACAACTTGGCGTATTTTACGTAAGGATCTTTCTTTAAAAGCATACAAAATTCAACTAGTGCAACGACTGAAGCCGACCAACCTTCCGAATCGTTTTCGTTTTAGTCGTTGGGCTCTTGACAAGCTTGCAGAAGATCCATTGTTTTCGAGAAAAATTTTGTTCACCGATGAGGCCCATTTTTGGCTTAATGGGTTCGTGAATAAACAAAATGCCCATATTTGGGGTGATGAACAGCCTGAGGAGGTTCAAGAGCTGCCATTAAATCCAGAAAGAACAACTGTTCGGTGTGGTTTATGGGCCGGTGGAATAATCGGTCCATATTTCTTCAAAACAGAGGCCGGCCGGAATGTTACTGTGAATGGTGACCGTTATCGCGCCATGATAACAGACTATTTGATGCCAGAAATTGAAGCCCGTGGTCTCGACGAAATTTGGTTCCAACAAGATGGCGCCACTTGCCATACAGCCCGTGAAACCATGGCTTTACTGCGAGAGCAATTCGGCGAACAGATCATTTCACGCTTTGGACCAGTGAATTGGCCGGCTAGATCATGTGACATCACACTTTTTGACTTTTTCCTTTGGGGCTATGTAAAGTCCAAAGTCTACATGGATAAGCCAGCTACAATTGAGGCATTGGAGGCCAATATTACTCGAGTCATTGGCCAAATACCACTCGAAATACTCACACGCGTCATTGAAAACTGGAACTTCAGAATGGACGTTGTTAACCGTAGTGGCGGACAACATTTAAAAGAAATTATCTTTAAGAAATAATTGTAAAGAATGGTTCTTTTATATGATAATAAAGATTATAAAATAAAATTGTTTTTATTCATTTTTTTTTTATTTAAAAAAAAGTACCTCTCCCTCACCCTTTATATATATATATATATATATATATATATATATATATATATATATATATATATATACATATATATATATATATATATATATATATATATATATATATATATATATATATATATATATATATATATATATATGTTTGGACCTCTGCTCCGAAACGTACGCTGCATTTACCATATTGGATTCTATTTAGAAGAGAGGGAGATAGAGAACTAACCAGCAACCATGAATATTAAAGAACGGTTAGCGACTTAAATCTATTCTACAAGTACTTTAACAGAAAGTCTTAATTCCTCCCAAAACGGCGCATATTAGGAATATACGTCAGATTTCTGGTTTATATAAACATCTTTTGTGTATTCTTTTATTGACATTATTGTCAAATCGTGTCTCCCTTAATTACCAACAAGATTACCATTTACTAAAAAAATGCTCAATACCATTGCCAGGCAGCGAGTGGAAAATGTATTTGATCTCTGGCATTCATGAAATACCCTTTACTAGAGAATATGACGCTTATCAGTGTACTTATGAAGTGTACCACATTGTTATGTAGGCTTTTAAACTTGACAGAAAAAGGGTATTTTATATATTACCCCTTTTTTTTGACCTGTTGTTTTGCTAATACACCCTTCTTTCTTCCCTTATTTTCGAAGATCGAACACCTGCTGATGTGCTGACAGCACACAACTTTTTAGAAATGTGAAAAGACGACAGACAGTAATTATAAAAGAGGTTAACTCTACAACTACTCTACTAAGAAACTCAACATAGAGAGCAATGTTAGGTCAAAATACTTAAAGTACACATCACTTAAGAGGTATTAACAAAAGCAAATATTGCTTTTTAATATGATAATATAGAAATAGCAAAGAAATATTCTCAAAATTCGTATTATTATTTTGTAATGAAAGACTGTGGAGTTCACAGCTTTCAATAACGTATATGGCTGTGTATCGATGGAACGATGCTGCCATTTTTGTGTCTGCTTCCAGGTATACTTGGCAGTTATTGGATTTGATCCAGAGGAAAGCTATTTCTGGCAATCAGGAGCTCACCCGCTTCTTAGTAATGTTGGATGACTTCAGTCCTTTTTACAGTTACTTTCGCCGAAAGTGTGTGCTAAGGATACAAGTACTTGAGCATATCCTTCTAAGATTTAACTCGATGATCATATTACCATTATTTTTGAAAACTCTTTGACGTGTAGAACATCGTTTTATCGAAATAAACTATCCAAGATTATGTTTCCCACTTGAGACAACCTACTGCGATTTAAAATTAATGGACATCACTTTTCTCTGCAGTACCTTTCTATGTTGGCATACTAGGATATTCATTATCATTTATCACTTCCGTACTACCGAAATTTTGCCATAGTTCGATACTGTCTTGCCTACATTCAGCTGACGAGGCCTAGTCAGGGGCGCAGGTAATTTCCACACCACTAATCCGTATATGACCTAGACATATTTCAGGGATTGTAATTGCAGAAGTAAATTCCACACCAAGTACTTTCAGGTAGAGGATGAGGGTTGATAAATGGGTGGTGGTACGCACCGGCCTGTTCAATTAAATCATTATTAAACCCTTCTATATATCAGTTTAGTACATATTATTAATTTGTGATTATTACTTGGTTGTGCGTATATTTTTTAAAGTGTTGCTAATATGGAAGCAAAGTTAATAAAAAGCAATCGAGGAAAGGACATGTTATGTGTGAATTACTACACTTACTTTCGACAAAAGGTGCTAAAATGCGGAGAAACATTTTGGAGATGTTCAAAAAAAGATTGCAAATCAAAAGTCTTTACCGTTGGACCCGAGAATTTAGTTACCAGAAGTGAAGGACTCCATACACACGAAGCCGACACCAAGAAGCTGAATCGGCAAATAATTAGTAATTCCTGCAAAAGAAAAGCCGGAGAGCATATGAGTGAAAGGCCATCTAAAATTATCCGACAAGAACTACAAAACACGCTGCCTGAAACAGTAACAGAAAAAGATGTCGAATATATTAGAAAAATCATTTCTAACCATAGACGAAAATTTTTGTCAGGATGTAATCCAAGAAGTGCTGAGGAGGTGCATAGTGTTTTAGAGACATTTGAAATCAAAACTAGCAAGGGTGAGAATTTTCTATATATCAATGAACTCAAAAGTGGCATTATTGTTTTTTCTTGCACTACAAATGTAAATATGTTGTGTAAAATATCCAATATATATATATGGACCGCACCTTTTCATACTGCACTAAATATTTTACACAGTTATTTACAGTGCATGGTTTTGCAAACGGTCATTATATTTCATTATTATTTTGCTTATTGCGTGATAAGAGAGCTGAAACATACAAAAACCTCTTCACATTATTAAAATGTAAGATTTATTCAACAGATACACTGTATTTCAATCCAGAGAAAATTACTATTGACTTCGAAAAATCTATTTATAAGGCAGTATCTGAAGTTTCGCCAAATGCTAAAGTGTTAGGATGTAGATTTTATTTACACCAATCTTGATTTCGCAAGATACAGAATCTAGGTCTAGCTAAAGAATATTGCGACAAAAATTCTGAAATTGGTCGTTGGTCAAAGTATTGTTTCGGCTTGTCCTATTTAGCACCCGAAGAATTAGGTGACAATTTTGCATACGATTTATATTCTATAAAACCCGAGGATGAACGTTTAAATAAATTTTGTGAGTACCTACTAGAAACGTATATAGAGGAAGGAGCCGATATTCCAGTTGAAATATGGGCAGAATCGAGTCCATCTTTAACTGGAACGACTAACTGTCGTGAGTCCTTCCATCCCCATCTAAATAATTCTTTTTATTCTACACATCCGTCTCTGTATACTTTTATCGATAGGCTGAAAGAATTTCAGATTAACGTATATATAAAAATACAAAGTGTCGAAGAGTC
This sequence comes from Pachyrhynchus sulphureomaculatus, assembly GCA_019049505.1. Lineage (NCBI taxonomy): Eukaryota > Metazoa > Arthropoda > Insecta > Coleoptera > Curculionidae > Pachyrhynchus > Pachyrhynchus sulphureomaculatus. Next base: position 54,270,267 of record CM032455.1, read on the forward strand.
TAAAATAAGTAATAATCATAATAATCAAAAATTAAAACATTTAAAAAATCTTTATGAACAAAGACAATTAGGAAATATTAATCGTTTCCATTTTTTTTCTCAACCTGTTTTGTAAATATATATAAATAGATATGCATAGGTTTGTAGCATTATCTAGTATATGTAAGGAAATTTATCCAATTGTATTTTATGTATTTAGCAAAAACTTCATGTTTTATCAATATTATTCTACTATGAAATAAAAACATATAATTTTGCAAATATCTAAAATTTTCAATAAAAAACTGATTTAAAAGAAATCCGTCCAATTTTATTTAGATGAATAAGGCATAATTATATTTGCTTGGTGTGGAGATTACCTGTAAGATTTAAGCATCCTTATAAGGTTAATGTGGAATTTACCTGTTGTATTAAGGGTGCAAGTAGTCTTGGTGTGAAATTTACTAACGCCGCTAGTCAGATGCCCATTATTTTGGCTCTTGTGCCCTCATTATAATACAAAATGTTACTGACAATCTTTGTAAGATAAATCACTAGTTTTTCTTTTACATATGAATTTGTGGACTGGAAACCTATTATATTCACTATAACCTAATAAACTTACTTCTTAATTTCTTCGTTCGTGTTATTGTATATAGCCTTAATCAAATTTTTCCATTCAAATCGGGAAGCTGATGTCTCCACATTATAACTTAAATCCGTGCAAAGAGGTAAACAGTCACAGTCAGGTAACTAAAACATGTGTCCCTACTATTTAAATGGTTATCAGCTAATAGTCGCTTATTATTAAAAAATAAAATAGGCACCATTAGGAAAATCATTTAAAAGTACGCTTAATCAATGCCGATGAGCATAAGCTTTTCAGGCCTATGGGTTCATGGTTATTAAATGTACGAAATTTAAAACATTACCAAGTGTTTTGCTTACAGACGTTTGCGGTGACGTCTTGTCTTGAGAGGTTGACGTTCATCGGGATTCCTTAAATTTAATATTGGCTAAACCTTTTGTTTATTGTCAACTTATTAGTTTAGGTTATTATTTCAGTTCAGTATTAATATTTTAAGGGCCGTATGAATCTTATATGTGAATGCCAATCGACATTTGACTTAAAACCGTTCCAATAAAAGAAAATAACATAAACTTCTTTTTTACTGAAAAATCTGAATCATCCTTGAACCTATATATTATACAGGGGAACAAAAAAAGATTTTTTTGTTTGGTGTCTGGAATGTTATAGCTGATTTTGATTATATTTGGGCTGCTGATTCCAAATAACAAAACCATTTTTTTCTATCAGATCTAGTTTTTGAGATACAGCATCATCACTTTATGATCTCTTTGGCTACCCAATCTATCAAGGCTTAGCCATAGGGCAGAGTCAACACTTCTACTAAAAGGATTATGAGTAATTCAATATACACAATCAAATGAACATTTGTAGTTATATCACAGCTATTTTGTCAATACTAGTACCATGTTTTCGCGTCAGTTGCGGCACAGGGAAAGAGCCTCGCCGCTGGGCTCGCGCGGCCGAGCCTGCCCGCTAAGCTCGCGCGCGCAGCGCTGGTCTGCTTGGAGACTGCAGCAGAGTGATGGGGGATTTGCTACTGCGCATCCACTGGCGTTACCATTTGTCTGGAACTTCCTGGTATTTATCCTCCACTGCCTATTTACCTCTCAATTGCTCGAAGATAAGAAATCCCCCATCACTGTGCTTCCATATTAAATAACGTGAGAATGGCTTTCGGTGAAAGAAGAAATTGCATTTATTATCTCGATTGTTACATATGTGGAAAGTACATTATTCTAAATGATAACCGAAAACCGATTTCCAAATTTGGCGTGTCCTGGATGCTTTCGTGTTCAGCTTGATGATCAAGATAAAACGTGAGCTCCACACATTATGTGTAAAACTTGTAAGGAACATTTACGACATTGGCTAACTGGGAAACAACTAATCTGAAATTCGGTGTGCCGATTGTTTGGAGGGAACCTATGAATCACTATGGCGATTGCTATTTTTGTATGGTAAAAACCATACAAAAATCTATATATATATATATATATATATATATATATATATATATATATATATATATATATATATAAGAAATTGAAGTATCCTGATTTAGCATCAGCAAGACCCATTCCTCATTCAGAAGAAGTGCCAATTCCAGCATTTCACCATTTACCAGACGTCTCTGAGGACGAACTTATTTTCTCTTACGCTCCACGTGAACTGAGCCGAGGCTGTGGCAGTGATTATGTAGAAACTTGCTGAAATCTCGGCCTTTTTAAAAAAGGTGCTGAATTACTTGTGTCTAGGTTGAATGATAAGAATTTACTTGTCAGTGGAACAAAAATCACATTCTACCGCAAAAGGGAAAAGGATTTGCTACCGTTCTTCTCTCAGGAAGACAAACTTGTATTATGTCAAGATGTTTAACGACTTCTGATAAAATTGGATCTCCCCAAATATTCTTCTAGTGATTGGCCCCTGTCCATTCACAGTTCTAAGCCGAGTTTGAAGTACGTTCTTTTGCATAATGGTAACAAATATAGTTCAGTACCTAATGCTCACTCGACTGAACTGAAAGAAGAATGTGATAATATAGCTTTGGTGATGAAGAAGATAAAGTATCATGAGCATCAATGGGTAATTTGTGTGGACCTAAAAATAGTTAATTTCCTCCTTGGCCAGCAAAGTAGTTACACAAAATTTCCTTGCTTCTTATGCCTGTAGGATAGTAGAGCAAAAGAAGACTACTGGGAAAGAGAGAGAAACCATGATGGTCGAGGAAAAAAATCTGATTCATGAACCCTTATTTGGACGAGAGGAAATCATCTTGTTCCCCCTTGCATATTAAGCTAGGCTTGATGAGACAGTTCGTGAAGGCTCTTGATAAGGATGGATCATTCTTTGCATTTATAGGACAAAAAATATCTGGGCTTAGTATAGAGAAACTTAAAGGTGGATTTTTCAATTGTCCCCAAATAAGACTACTTCCAAAGGATCCTGATTTTATTAATTCAATGACTGAGGTTAAGCGAAGAGCATGTACGTTGTTTGCAATTGTTGTCAAAAACTTTTTGGGCAATCCCAAAGCTGATAATTATGCTGAGCTCGTAAATAACATACTAAATACAATAAAGGACTGTTACCAGGGAAGATGGAATATACACATGATGGCAGATTAATGTTGGAATTTGCAAAGAGATTGCTCCAACAATGCTCATCCAGAAATTTCTCGAAGAAGTTTCCGAACTGTCGAATAACTTTCGCTTTTTTTTAATTTCAGAAAAATAAGTGTCGCCGTAGTGTTAAGTAGTGATATCTTAATGCTTCTGTGTTTCGTTTTTGTCCTAATGCTCAGAAAATAAAATGTATCACATATCTTTGAATATTCTATGTTTTATTTTTTGAACCATAAGCCTCCGTAAAAACTTATGTCATATTTGAATTCAGCGCACCAAATATACCTAAAATCAGCTCAAAACTTCTCGGCCCCAAAACATGTGTTCCCTGTGTTATACTTCACATAGGTAGCATTCCTTATTTTTCAGAATGTGGTAGTTTAAGTTAGTATAAAATGTTTGGATAATAGTCAGTGTCAGCTGATTTCTAATTTTGCCATTAAATTTGTCGTGGAGACGAAGCAGGTTGCCCCAACTAATAAAGTCGAGTCGCGTTAATGTCGAAAGATCTTAACTGTCTTATTCACTAAAAATGTTTAAACTAGTTTAAGGAATTTTATCTACCTACGATTTTTGAAAAAATATATTTTTTTTGCTTGACGTATTATAGTCCTAAAAAATATATCACAGATTAAAAAAAAATTTTTAGCTTCCAGTACTTAATTTCTGAAAGAAATTGTAGCGCACGAAAAGGCGCTTGCGCGCAGCCTGTGGAAGTGATTTGGCTTAGTCGGTATATTTAATCTATCACTAACGGCTAATACTTTCTTAAATTAAGTACAGTTGGCATCATTAAGTCTTTATTAATACGTTAACTACCTGCCTGTTTTGTTGCACGTTCTGTTTACGCCATACAGTATCAACCAGACAAATTTTAAACGAGTTTTTCTGGAAACTACGTTTTTTAAACCGGCCGGCAGCATAACTCCAACAATTTACAACCGACTTACTTGAGCTTTTAACTATAGCTTTTTAATAAGATTCTATAGGGAAGTAAACACAATTATTAGGATTAATCAATAATCCTGTGTACTTCTCTAGCAAAACTAATGCAAATAATAAAAAAAAAATGTTTGTTCACTCTAGAATGAGAAATAAAATTATTCTACTGCCGGCCGCGGAACACCTTCAAAAACAGATGCCTCTGTTCTGCGTACTAGTGAGCCGCCATTTTGTCCAATACCATAAAAAATTATTTTGCACTTCCTAATATGCATATATTAAAATCTCAAAACATATTTTTTGTTGCCTGTATTGCAGGGTATTGGTAAATTGCCTCCCCGCAAGTAATAATAAAAATGATCAGATTTATTGAGCCTCATTTATGGGTACATTGCCTCCCAATCCTTTCCTCTACCTAATGGGTATTTCCCGGTAATTAAAGCTAGGTATACAATATTGCAAATAAGTGTGGTATATATAGCTGACATATAACTTATAATATTTGTGAATTTGATTTCTAAAATCCATCAGTAAAGACGTGAAACATTTTCTTAACATGAGTCCCAGTATCATTTTTAGTGAAAAAGGAAAACAGTTATTGTTTAAAAAGTGGTGAAAAGCGTTGGACTTGTACAAAGAAAATGTACAAATTTTTCCATGTTAATCTGGAAGAAGTGGACAACAATATTGTCGTTACAAAACATGTGCAGGAACATTGCCATGACGTAAAGATCAAAAAAAAATTACATCGTCAAATTGTTAACACGTCCTGTAAAAGAAAAGATGTCGAAGATGTGTCAGACAAACCCGCCAAAATTATACGGCGCATACTGCAAGAAAATCTACCATCAACAGTTACTGCGTCCGACGTTGCTTATATTAGAAGAAATATGTACAACCCTCGTCGGAAAAAACACCCTGCATTGCCGAAGAGTATTGAAGATACTTTTAAAATTCTGAAAGAGACCAACATCTAAATATCTAATGGTGAACCGTTTTTACTCATTAACAGTAGAAGTGACAAAAGAGTTGTATTTTGTTGTAAATCAAATATCCAGTTTTTGGAAAAGGTCTTACGAATTTATTTAGAGGTACCTTTAATTATTGCCCTCACTTTTTTTGTCAATTTTTTCTATTCATGGGTGTTATAACGGACATTATATTCCATTGATTTTTTCGTTGTTGCCTGATAAACGGACGGAGACGTACATAAAATTATTTAATTTCATAACCGATGATTTTAAATATAATTTTGTCAAACTAGAAATTTTGAAAGATGCAATTGATTTTGAAAAAGTTATCCACAAGGCTCTTCAACAAACCTGAACACCAGCGAAAATAGTTGGATGTCGATTTCATCTTTCACAATGTTGGTATCGAAAAATCCAAGAATACGGCTTAATATTTTCATATAAAAATGAAAGTTCTGAAGTTGGAAAATGGTTACGATTGACATTCGCCCTTACTTTTTTAAAACCGGATGTAGTCAGCGATTGTTTCGTATTTGATTTGCTATCAGTTGCACCTGACTTAGAAAATATTCAAAAATATTCTGATTATTTAATAGCAACTACATATCAGAGAATTCTTTATTTTCTCCATATCTTTGTTCTGAAGATTTAGCGGAACTTACCCGCACTAACAATGCTTGTGAATCGTTCCACAAACATTTTAACGACGCCTTCTACAAAGCTTATTCAAATATTTTTATTTTTATAGAAAAGCCCAAAGAATTTCAAACAAAAATTTATGTGAAATTATAGTGTTCATTCAACTGTTAAAATTCATAACATCAATGTAAAAGATTACAAAAAAATTCGTGGCAAAAATGATCGAGCTTTACAAAAACAACGAAATTAGCAGAATGCATTTTATTAAATGCATATCTTTTCATTGTGGTGCTAAAGATTAATTATTATATATGTTTGTATGGAATATTATGTATAGTTTATTATATATATTTGTGAAATATCATCATGTACGTTTACACTTTAGTATTATAGATAGATTCAAGGTATAGGCTATATCTTAAAACATAGAATTAGGTTTTTTCTTTTAATTTGTTGTCTACATTTTTTGTTCTTCAATAAAATCAAACTTATAAACCATATTTATTATTTTTTAACCGGGACCCAATTTACACTTCTATATCAGGTAGCTAAAATTTGTGGGAATCAATTAACCTATTATTTAGGGTCCAGTTTTATCTCGGGAGGCAGTTTACATGTACCCGTATAGTAAAGTGTAAAAAAAATCCCAAAAATAGCCTATTTTTCCTGCCTGTCAGGTAGATGTAACCACTTAAGTTTGCAACGATGGGTTAAAAATGACAATAGCACCAATAAGCCAATTAAAGTTATGTTGCTGTACAGCTCACGATTAGAAAATTAGTTACTATTTTTAAAATTTGGAATTTTGATATTTTTAAATATATTAACTTTTCTACCTGTTCGAAGGTCTAATTTTTAGCTTTTCAGCCTATATTTCCTTGCAAAAATATTTTTCTGATTATATATAAATATATATATATATATATATATATATATATATATATATATATATATATATATATATATATATATATATAAGAAGGAGGAAGGACAGTAACAGGGCACTGGCAACAAACAATCGTAAGTTTAACTACTGGGAAACGCCCTTATAAGGAGAAGAGATGAGCAATCAAAGATCTAAAGGCTCTAGTATCTGCTTTTTATTTTTGTTATCGAGCTTTCCCTGCCTAGTGGTAGCTTCTTCTGGATTCTAAAAATGCAAACCAAGTACAGAAAAATAAATTTAAAACGTTCGTTTTTAAAATGTGATTCAATAAATTATAAGGCTGTATGAGAAATTACTTACAAAAATTTAGCAGGTAATTCATCTCTGGTGAAGACAATAAAATTTGCATTTGTGGACCAGGTAATAGATATAATTACAAAAACATGATAAATAAAAATAAAACGTTGTCAATAAACATTAATCAAAAACACTTTTCGAGACAGAACACAACTGTAGAAATGACCATGATGTTGAAATGGTACTCCATCTTAAAAAAAAATTTCTAACATCGAGTTTAGTAACTTATTTAGTGATATTTGAGTCTGAACCGGATACTGTTGGTAGTCTAAGTCGTCATCAGGTCGACAAAAAACCACAAAAGCATTAAAGCTAGGGATGTGGTAAATTTTTGGTGGATGCTACTATTAGACAAATTATTTATTATTAATGATATTTATTTTTTAATTTTATAGCAAAGGGACTTAAATTTGATGAATATTACTATTAGACGAGTTATTTATTATTAATTATATTAATTCTTTAATTTTATAACAAAGGGACTCGTAGACTAATTTAAAGTATTTGAAAGAGAATATTAATATTGGATGTTATTTATTATTTATCATATTTAATTTTTAATTTTTAATTTTATAACAAAAAGACACAGAAAATGTAATTAGTAATATGTAAGAAACAGGAATAACAAAAAGAGAAAAGAAAAGTCAACTTTACTGGAAACTAATTTTTTCATAGTAAATAGATATACATAGAGCTCAATCCTTCTATGATTATTATATTCTAAGATGATAATACCTATGAAATAATACACCACGACCCCACTTCAAAAGTGGAAATTATATGCAATAAATTAATTAAATCATTAAAAGATGGTAAGTTTTTAGATGAAGCAACTGCTCGCATATTGATAACTTAAAATGGGATTTGTCCCAAATATCATGGTCTACCAAAAATACATAAACCGGATATACCTCTAAGACCAATAGTTTCCTGTGTAGGAGCATTTACGCAACCACTTGCTAAATATATAGCCTCTATTTTAGAAACAGCTTTTTCTACTTTCAACAAATTCAGAATTAAAAATACCTTCGAATTTGCAGAGAAGGTTAACGGCTTCATTTTGCCAGAGGATTTTGTACTTGCTTCTTTCGATGTAGTTGCACTGTTTACTGACATTTCTCTAGACCTTATTATATTGATATTAAATGAACATTTCACATTAATAGAAGAGATATGTAATATTCCTAAAGAACAATTTCTACTAATCATTACTTTTTTATATGAACATACATTTTTCTCCTTCAATAGTACATTCTACAGACAAAAAATTTGCGTCCCAATGGCAGGTGCTATTTCGCCAATTCTGGCCGAAATCGTTATGAATAAACTTCTTTATTTTGTCATTTCAAAGGTGGAATTTGTATCTCCCCTTCTGTTTCAATATGTAGAAGACTTGTTAGTAGCTTTACCTGCCGGAAGTGTACAGAACACTCTTAATATTTACAATTCTTTCAATCATAAATTAGTATTTACTGTTGAGGAGGAGACTGAGAGTGCTGTTCCGTTTTTGGATACTAGGGTGGTACGCTCTGAAAATAATACAGTCAAACTTGACTGGTATAGGAAAAAATCAAGTTCGGGTAGATATATCCTATTCCATTCTTATCACCCTATGAAAAAGAAACTGAACATCATCAGAGGATTAAAAAACAGAATAGATAAGATTTGCCACCCCTCTTTTAAAGAAAAAAATGTAAAACTGCTAGAAAACATCTTGTTGGACAATTACTATCCTAAAGCTCTAATTAAAAAAAAATTTCAAAGACCTCCCCTTCAAATCAATCCAACTGTTTCCACTAATGTCAACGTTAAAGTAGGAAAGTTACAATACGTAGAAGGTCTTTCCCACTCCTTGTCTTCTGTTTTTAAAAATACAAACATTAAGATTGCTAATTACAATATAAAAAGAATGAATTGTTTTTATACCAATTTAAAAGATAAAGCCGATACTTTACAAAGATCTAATATAATCTACAGCATTCCCTGTCAGTGTGGTTTGGTCATCGTAGGACAAACTTCACAAAAGCTCTCTAAGAGATTAGCGTTACACAAAAGTGATAGCAAACACAAACCTAACGCAGCTAGCTTGAGCTTACACGTAAATAATACAGATCACACAGTACAATATAACAACAGCTTCATTCTGGATGTCGAGACTAATTACTTCGGAAGAAGTTTCTTGGAAATGTGCTACATAAAAACTTGTAAAAATATTCTCAATCACAACAAAGACATAGAAGGATTGAGCTCTATGTGTACCTATTTACTAACACAAAATCATACCAAATCAATGAAAAAGAACGATTTTTATGAAAAAATTAATTTCCAGTAAAGTTGACGTTTCTTTTCTCTTTCTGTTATTCCTGCTTTTTACATATTACTAATTACTTTTTCTGTGTCTTCTTGTTATAAAATTAAAAAATTAAATATGATAAATAATAAATAACATCCAATATTAATATTCTCTTTCAAATACTTTAAATTAGTCTACGAGTCCCTTTGTTATAAAATTAAAGAATTAATATAATTAATATATTTAATAATAAATAACTCCTCTAATAGTAACATTCATCAAATTTAAGTCCCTTTGCTATACAATTAAAAAATAAATATCATTAATAATAAATAATTTGTCTAATAGTAGCATCCACCAAAAATTTACCACATCCCTAACTTTAATGCTTTTGTGGTTTTTTGTCGACCTGATGACGACATAGACTACCAACAATATCCGGTTCAGACTCAAATATCACTAAATAAGTTACTAAACTCGATGTCAAAAAAATTTTTTCTAAATGGAGTACCATTTCAACATCATGGTCTTTCTTACAGTTGTGTTCTGTCTCAAAAAGTGTTTTTGATTGATGTTTATTGACGACGTTTTATTTTTAATACTTGTGTAACTCTCTAAGTGTCCTTTTATCATGTTTTTTGTAATCATACCTACTACCTGGCCAACAAAAATGCAAATTTTATTGTCTTCGCCAGAGATGAATTAACTGCTAAATTTTTATAAGTAATTTCTCATACAGCCTTATAATTTATTAAATCATATTTTAAAAACGGACGTTTTAAGTTTATTTTTCTGTACTTGGTTTGCATTTTTAGAATCCAGAAGAAGCTACCATTCGGCAGCGAAAGCTTGATAAAAAAATAAAAAGCAGATACTAGAGCCCTTAGATCATTGATTTTATATATATATATATATATATATATATATATATATATATATATATATATATATATATATATATATATATATAATTCTCTACCGATTCGAAGGTCTAATTTCTAGATTTTTTAGCCTATATTTCCTTGCAAAAATATTTTTCTGATAATAATACCTCATCTATAATTGAATCCGTGGAGTTTGAACTTTTCCTTCTATGTCTTTTGTTTAATAATTTACTTAAACTTCCTTGTTGTAAAATATTTTCCGCTTCATTCATACATTCCTTATTTAGGGCTCCACAAATATCTGTACCATTTTCCCCTAAAAACGATTTCTAAATTTTCTTTTTGTTTCAGCAATATTTCAGAAATTATTGAAAACTAATTATACCACATTAAGATAAATCAGTATAGGAAAATTGATACTTAAATTGGCTAAATTGATGAAAAAGTATTTCTTGTTGATGATTCAGAAAAATCTAACATTGTTCAAAAAAATATTTCAAAGAAACCCAATATTTTATAGGTTATTGTCATATATTAGATTAGCTTTTCCCAAGTACATTGTAAATTCGATTTTTGCTAATTTTTTTTCTAATTCTACCAACATTTGTTCAATTTCTTCCTTACTTTCAGAAATACAAACAATACTTCTGCGCATCTTAGATGATTCAGCCTCGTTCAATATCAATATTTACGCTGCTCATGCAGCGCTCCAAACATGTCGTCAATTAAACAATTAAGGCAATAATGTCGCATCTTGTCTTATACCGCTTTCTATCTTTATCGATTTTGTGACTTTCTTGAGTTGTATTTTAAACCAAGTGGTTTTTGAATGCTTGTATACTGCACTGTTCTCTGATATCTGCGTTTCTTATTCGATCATGCCTGTTCTTCCCTAAGATAGTTCTCAGATTTTTTATTTCTGACGTTCTTAAAGCTTGTTTCGTTCTACTAGTGTCTGCCTTGGTTTCAATGGCGTAGGTCAGTATAGGATGTATACAGGTTTTATAAATCCTTGTTTTAGTTTCAGTCCTAAGGTGTTTGTTCCGCCATATTATGTCCCTTAGTGCTCCTGAAGCACCGGTTACCTTTCTTACTTGATTGGATATTCCTTTATGTAGGTCATGGTTGCTTGTTACGTTTATTCCTAAGTAGTTCGAGTATTGTGACCATGGGCTTGCATCTAATTGGCTCTCTGGCTATAGTTAAGCATTTTATTTCCTCAAATGAAATTTTTATGTTATATTATTCCGCTGTGATGTTAAAGTTGTGCAGGAGTTTTTGTAGGTTGTCGTCGTTGTTGGCGATTAGGACCGCGTCATCTGCGTAGCATATCACTTTAAAATTCTGTTTTCCTATCTCATATCCCTTCATTCCTGTGATGCTTTTAAGTAGTTTATCCATCACTATGTTGAATACCAGTATAATATATATATATTATATATATATATATATATATATATATATATATATATATATATATATATATATATATATATAATTATCATCATTAGCTTATTCTATCCACAGTCGGATGTAAGCCTCCCCAAGTTGTCTCCAACGAGCTTTGTTGTTTGCTTTTTGCGTCCAATCGTATCCCGCTAATCTCTTTATGGCGTCCGTCCATCTTGTCTGTGGTCTACCTCTGCCTTTTGTGTTCTCTAGGCCTCTATTCAACTATACGGCGTGTCCATCTATTATCATTCATATTCGCTGTGTGACGTCTGTCACTTTTGATCTTCTTCGAATCTTGATGTTAGGAATAAGATCTTGAAGTCTAATATTGAGCATTCTCCTCTCCATTGCTCTTTGGGTTACCTGGAGTTTATGTATTATGCTTTATTCCAAGCTCACGCCTCAGTGCCATATGTTAATACCTGCTGTACATATTGATCGAATACTCTGGCTTTTATTGTATTTGGGGTCCAATTTAAATGTATGTAACCTTCCGAACGCAGACTAACCTAACGAGACTCTTCTATTTAAGTCAGCCCTTAAATTATTTTTTGATATTTCGATTTTTTTGTTTTATATGAATGTTTGTTTTTTTCCCTATTATTTTACCTTCTATTAATGGTTTTGGTGAAGTTTATTTTTAGACCTATTTCTCGAGACTTGTTATTTAATTCCATCAGCATTTTTTGTAATTCTTCTTTTGTGTTGGCGATCAGAGTGACATCATATGCGAACTTTAAGTGATTTAATCATTCACCGTTCATTAGTATTCTTTTATTTTCCCACTTTAACGATTTGAACATGTCTTCTAGAGCCAACGTGAATAGCTTTGGGGATATCGACTAGCCTTGCCTAATTCATTTTTTAAACTTGATTTTACTTGTTTTTTCTTCAAGTATTATTTGTGAAGTGGTATTGTTGTATATGTGTTCAAGAAGAAATGTGTATCTTTCATCGACTTTGCTGTCACTGAAGGCGTTAAAGACTGCCCATATCTCTATCGAATCAAATCCTTTTTCGTAGTCAACCATTGCTATACTCGTACACAAGGTGACCTTATATTCATTTGCTTTTTTCACTAGTAATCTAATTGTTTGAAGATGGTCCAAAGTGCTGTATCTCCTTCTAAATCCTGCTTGTTCACGTAGTTGATAACTATCTAATTTGTTTGTTAATCTATAGGTTATAATTCTAGTGAGTATTTTGTATAGTACCGATAGCAGACTGATGCTGTAATTCTCCAATTTAAAATTGTTCTCCTTTTTAAAAATAAGCACAATCAAAGCGTTTACCTAAGTTGTTATTTCACTTTCTATAAGGCAACCGTTCATTCTATTTTCGAGTTCCTGTATTGTCTGACGGCCTCTCTGATCTTTTTCTTTATTTTTTTCTCTATTTCTGCCAATTCTAATCTATCATTTGTAAGATCACATATATATATATATATATATATATATATATATATATATATATATATATATATATATATTAATAATAATATTAATGTAATTTACAGGGTAATATAACAAAAGGCGAAATTGAAGCCAGGCTTCCTCATTTACGAGGCTGGTTTGAAAAGTCCGTGCAAAGTCCGAGAGATGGCACCACCGGCGCGTATCGAGGTCATGTTTAGTTAGTAGCATCTCTTGAATGAACGCACACCAAGTTTCAGCCATATTGGTCTATTTCTTTGTGTTTGGCATTCGTGTGAATCAAGGAAGTCGAGTGATTTTCAAGAAATGGACGAAAAAGAATTTCGTGTGGTGATTAAACATTACTTTATGAAAGGCAAAACGCCTCAGGAGACTAAAGAGAAGCTTGATAAACATTATGGTAACTCTGCACCTTCAATTAGAACGGTTCATAAGTGGTTTCAAAATTTTCGGACTGGCCATATGGGCACAAGTGACGCTGAACGTTCTGGACGGCCTGTGGAGGTTACGACTCCAGAAATCATTGATCAAATCCATGATATGGTGATGTATGAAGAAGAGTTAAGGTGCGTGAGATTGCTAGTGCTGTGGGCATCTCGACTGAACGGGTACATAATATTTTGCATAAACATTTGGACATGAGAAAGCTATCCGCAAGATGGATGCCGCGATTGCTCACACTTGACCAAAAACGGAATCGTGTGAAGTGTTGCAAGGATGGTTTGCAGCTGCTCCAGAAGAATCCGGAGGACTTTAAGCGTTGTTTCGTCACTGTGGATGAAACATGTATACATTACTATACTCCTGAGACCAAACAACAATCTAAACAATGGGTTACCAAGGGGAATCTGCACCAAAAAAGGCGAAAACCGTTCCTTCGGCCGGAAAGGTTATGGCGACTGTCTTTTGTGATTCGCAAGGGATAATCCTCATCGACTATCTGGAAAAGGGCAAAACTATTACAGGTGAATATTATTCATCGTTATTGGACCGTTTGAAAACCGAGCTGCAAGAAAAACGCCCGCGATTGGCCCACAAGAAAGTCCTTTTCCATTACGACAACGCACCAGCACACACCTCAGCAGTTGTGGTCGCAAAATTAATGGAAATAGGATTCCAACTCGTTTTACATCCCCTCTATTCTCCAGCCTTGGCTCCCTCGGACTACTATTTGTTCCCCAATTTGAAGAAATGGCTGGCGAGACAAAGATTTTATTCAAACGAGGAGGTGATTGCAGACACTAATGGATATTTTGCAGACTTGGTCAAATCCTATTATTCGGAAGGGATCAACAAACTAGAACATCGTTGGACGAAGTGTATAAGCCTAAAAGGAGACTATGTAGAAAAATAAAAAAGGTTTACCCCAAACACATAAGTAGTTTTTATTTTTGCACGGACTTTTCAAATCAGCCTCGTAACCTATACAGTTGATTCAATAATAATAACTATAAATTTATATATATATATATATATATATATATATATATATATATATATATATATATATATATATATATATGAACTAAAAACTAATACATAAATATAACTGACACAAATGTTGTTTGAGACATGGTAAAAACACAATAATACTACATTTCGACGCAACGGTACATAAGAGACCGGATAAAAACAGACGGCAAATTAATTATGCACGGGACGCCAATGTTATCAACATGTTACGTGCCCTATGTTTAAACGCGGTGGGTTTTAATTGTCTTTAGTCTGCAGGCAACTTTATTGTAAGACATTGATATCTAATAGCTAAATGATCGTTCAAATAAAGCTGTTCTATGATAAGGAGGAGTGATGGTAAATTTATGCCTCAAATATAAAGCATGTGCATCATATCTATATTTAATTTTCTGATACAAATAACTGGGAATTTTTTTGAAAATTATCTTATTAAATAGAACCAAACACAGTGTCGCAGAAAGCAAAGTGCGACAGCACCAATGATATGCTCCGAGAATCTCAATTTAACGTCCAGCAATAATCTCAAGTTCCTAGCAACATTGGAAACCTGTTCTGTGTCATTATTTATACTGACATGTATCAGATCCTCATACTGTTCCCTACATTGCTCTCGTCTAAATAAAAGTAACTGACTTTTTTTAGGATTCAATTCAAGACAATGGTTTAGTGAAACTTTCCGAAAATGCTCAAGCTCATTCGAAGGTTTATGTATATATGGTATATATATATATATATATATATATATATATATATATATATATATATATATATATATATATATATACCATATATACATAAACCTTCGAATGAGCTTGAGCATTTTCGGAAAGTTTCACTAAACCATTGTCTTGAATTGAATCCTAAAAAAAGTCAGTTATATATATATATATATATATATATATATATATATATATATATATATATATATATATATATATATATATATATATATATATATATATATATATATATATATAGATATATATATATATATATATATATATATATATATATATATATATATATATATATATATATATATATATATATATATATATATATATATATATATATATATATATATATATATATTGAACTCTAGTTTAAAGCCAACCTGTAGCCAGAAGGCATCGATATTGCCAAATGAGATTTTGGCGACGGATGTAGAATTCCACTCGGAATGTAACAGACGAACCGATGTCATCCTGGACCAGCAATTCTACATACTTCTCCATCCGTGAATCGCTACGACTTTATATATATATATATATATATATATGTATATATATATAAACAGAATACTTACTAGGCATAAAAAAGTTAACACACCAACACCAATCGTTAGTAAAATCAGCTAAACATTCTAAATTACAGTTTCGTTGACTGTATCTCTTAAAATATTTTAGTAATCTTTCGTTTGGAAAATAACATTCTCTTTTGTCAGGTGAAAAACTTTTTACTGTTTCTGAAGTTGTAATCATCTCAGGTTGTACTGCTGCTAAAACAATTTCATTTAGTGGTACGCTGAAATAATGCTGACTTGGTCTTGGAACACGCATGGGTGTGTGTAAAGATACCTAAAATTAAATAAACATTAACCATAAATTATATGTTCTGTAATTATTTAAAGAAATTTGCAAAATTATACATAGAGGGATTAAGAAGTTTACCATTGCATTCCACATTAATTATTTTGAATTTAATTCATAAGAAATAAGCGGACAAAAGAATCGATTTTTGTAGTTACCTTATTAAAAATTAATAAGGATAAATAAGCAGGTAATGTGCACACAATAAATAGGCAGGTTAATGTACACGCCATTTATTTAACGTTTTCTTGGAATAAAACATATTTGGTATAGAAACTTACTTTACTGTAACACTAAACATATTTTTTAGTCATCTCCTAGGAATAATCTGTGACCGTGAATAGAGAGGTGACAGCTTTTTCTATTTGGGGCGGCAAAAGACACGAAACGAAATTGGTCAGGTATGGGACGCTATTAATTTGTAGTTTAAAATTTTCCCTTATTTCTTTCCGGGAAAATAAATACCGCATTGCTTGCATAAATTTCTAAATGAGGGTTCCTTTCTAAATCTCTATATATTAAATAGGAAAGAATGCTGAAAAGAGGTGCAGCAAACATCGTTGTGGGCTGAACTAATTGTTTAAAATAAGGGATCATATTTTCAAACAGTACTCTAGAATCAAAATAGGTATAATTTTATTTTTTATTGGACTTTTTAGACTAAGAGAAATAAATATATATTGTTTGTGCAACACTGAGATTAAAACTAAGTTTAATTGAATTTTGACGTTAAGAAGAAACAATTCCTTTTAAGTGTCCACTTTATTAAAAAAATATATATTTAATAGTTTCGTGATACGCTCATCAAAATATCTTCAACAATATACCATCATTAGTAGAAAACTACGTTAAATAATTAAATAGAATAAAACAAATAGTGGTTACCTAGAAACAGTTACCACTAAAATTATGAAAAAAACTACTGGTATACTCTATAATTATTGAAAGAATTAATTTTGTAACTTTAAAATTTACAGAGAAATTTACAACGAAAATCGCAAATTAGTTTTTCAATGACGATCAAACCAAATACTAAAATGTGCCTCTTGCATTAATTATACATTGGCAAACAGGAAGACCTATTGATATAAATAACCGGCCAAGTTCAAGTCGGACTTGCGCAGTTAGTCTTCCGTACGTTGATTGCTTTTAAAATAAAACTTTTTGCTACGGGGGTATAAAATGATCAATGACTTCACAAAACACACCCCAAATGAGTTTTCACAAAGTTTGTTTCCGATCTTTGTTGAAAATTGATGCCCTTGAAATTTTTGCTTTTTTTATATATCACTCGTGATAATTTTCCAGAATTTTTTCAAAATTTTTTCATTAGTACATTTCGAAAGAAGGGAAGAGATTTTTCGCAATTTTTTAAAAATAATACAAAGAAAAGTGTGCGCAAGTATTACATCATATATATTTTTGACCTCGTGTTTTCACAAGCTTTTATTTGACACCCCACTCGATGACCTGGTAATTTTTTTTTTAACTTCTAGTTGCATCCCCCAAAACTAACTGTTTAGGTCAAAATTTAACTTTTAAAACTTTAAAAACGGCTGTGATGAGGCTATCAATTTCTATATTAGTGCCAAATTTTAACCTCCTATGTCAAATAATTTCGGAGAAAATCGGGGGTGACAGACAGACGGACAGACGCCGAAGTGATCTTATAAGTGTTCCATACGGAACACTAATAAGAGTAAAGGAACATAAAGGAAGTTATATGACAAGTAAAGAACGCCCTAATTATAATAAATTTTTATAAAATGGAAAACAATTCTATGATAACTTTAAAATTTTACAAGCTGAGAAGAGAAAGTAAATACCTAGACTTTTCCCAAATGATGAAAATAAACAAAATGAAAAAATAAATTACTACTAAATCTTTAAGTGAATTTGCGTTTCCTTCACTATAAAATTTGCATTAGGTTACTCTATAATATTTGAGCTCAATACTAAACTTTAGCTTCTCAATAAAACCAATATGTATTAATTATATTAATAAATTAGATTAAAAAAACCGGTCAAGTGCAAGTTGAACTTGCACAATTAGTGTTCCGTACGTTAATTGTTTTTAAAATAAAAAATTTTGTTAGGGTGGTATAAAATGATCAGTGACTTCACAAAACACACCCCAAATGCGTTTTCAACAAAGTTTGTTTCCAATCTTTACTGAAAACTGGTGACCTTGAAATTTTTTTTTTTTTTA
Source organism: Pachyrhynchus sulphureomaculatus (assembly GCA_019049505.1). NCBI lineage: Eukaryota > Metazoa > Arthropoda > Insecta > Coleoptera > Curculionidae > Pachyrhynchus > Pachyrhynchus sulphureomaculatus. The sequence goes on from CM032455.1 coordinate 54,288,593, forward strand.
TATACCAAATAAATTATTAAAGGTAATGCACTCGTGATAATTTTCGTTCAATCTATACCCCGTGGAGAATATTCTAGAATTTTTTCAAAAATTTTTTGATCAGTACTTTTCGAGATAAGGTAGGGGACAGCGATTTTTAAAAAGTAATACGAAGAAAAGTGTGCGCAAGTATTACATTATATATATATTTTTTACTCGTGTTTGCACAAGCTTTCATTTGACACCACACTCGATGACCTAGTAAAAAAAAAATTTTTTCACTTCCGATTTCACCCCTTAAAACGAATCCCTTAAGTCAAAAAATTTATGTTACGGTGGTATAAAATGATCAGTGACTTCACAAAACACACCCCAAATGAGTTTTCAACAAAGTTTGTTTCCAATCTTTACTGAAATCTGATGACTTTGAAATTTTTGTTTTTTTTATATACCATATAAATTATTAAAGGTAATGCACTCGTGATAATTTTCGTTCAATCTACATCCCGTGGAGAATATTCCAGAATTTTTTTGAAATTTTTTGATAAGTACTTTTCGAGATAAGGCCCGGGACAGCGATTTTTCGCGAATTTTTAAAAATAATACAAAGAAAAGTGCGCGCAAGTATAATATTATATATATATTTTTTACTCGTGTTTTCACAAGCTTTCATTTGACACCACACTCGATGATCTAGTAAAAAATTTTTTTTTTCGCTTCCTACTTCACCCCCCAAAACTAACCCCTTAAGTCAAAATTTAATTCTCAAAACTACATGGCTCTGATGAGGCCATCAATTCCTATATTATTACCAAATTTCACCTTTCTATGTCAAATAGTTTCGGAGAAAATCGGGTGTGACAGACAGACAGACAGACAGACAGACAGACAGACAAACAGACAGACAGACAGACACCGAAGTGATCTTATAAGTGTTCCGTACGGAACACTAAAAAATTTCACAAAATCATTTCTTATCAATGATATAACGAAGACACAGTGTTATTTAAATAAATAAAGTTTAATATAGTAGAAATATTAAAAAAAAAAATATTAACTTTTTTAAGGTCATATTTTAATTTAATGAATTTTCATCGGCTAACCCATTAATGTTATTAAACGTTAGTAATAATAGTTGAGTTTTTCTGAGCGTTTATAAGAAAATACAGGAAACGTGTTCATTTCCCATTGTTTACGCTTTAATGAATAATTAATTATCCTAAGACTGCTGTTATTACCGCTAAACTATTATTTTGCATTTATGAATATTAACAAAACTAACTTACATAAAGGAAACTTTAAGTTTTTCAATTTTACATACGCCGAATATTGTTTCTTTTTTTTTTAGTTGCCCAATATAAGTACATTCTAATTGACCAGCACATTAGAAGTGAAACTCAGTAGCTCACGGTCATAATATATTCCTGCTTGTGAAAGAATTAAAAAATATCTTTATTACCAAACAAATTGTTACCTTAAATCCTTGAAGAGCAAGTTTACAAGAATGATCTTGATTTTCAGCTCGTTCTCGTATTAATATATCAAGGGCGTTTTTCACACCGGAAAAAAGGGCTCTTCGGGGATAAGTATCGATGTCTTCGTTATCCCCATACCCATCGTCGAGATTCCAAGTAACATTTTGTTCAACTGCAGTATTGGAGAAAGGTAATATTGGAAGTAATCTATAAAATCAAGCTGCATGTTAGGATTAAATTTTAGTCTCGTAGTATTTACGTTGGACTTATTATTATTCAGTAACATAGTACCACTTAGCGGAGATATTAAGTGCATCATCCAGCTTATTTAGCTGTCCATTCTTTTAAATAAGCGAGATGATGCACTTAATATCTCCACTACATGGAAGGGTCTACTAGCTAAACAAAGGAATCTAGGCATAACACCGGAAACCGTTACCACTGATACGGGCACCCAGTCGGCAAACACCGATGCCAGGACGAACACTCCCGATCCCCCACCTACAACCTGCATAGACGCCGACCTATAAAAGACAGCGACCACACTCGGTTTCTTAGTTAGCTTCGAGTGGCAGCAACAGCCAGATCACAGTATCGAGTAGCAGCAGCACTTGAAAATGCCAAATGAGATTTTGGCGAAAGGTATTTTTTTTTATGGGTCTAGCTCACGTGCTGCAGGGAAGTCCCTAAAGCGCTCCAGGAGCGGCACGAGTGCGGAAGAAGCGATTCACGTTGTTCTTGAATAACTGTAAATTGTACTCGGTGGGAAACACAGCGCTGGGCAAATTATTCCAAAGGGATGACGTTCTCCATATAAAAGATTGCTTGAAAAGCGTTGTACGCGGAGTAACAAGCTGAACCTCATACGGATGCGAAGCACCAGCGCGACGTGTATTTCTAACAAGCTCCGCTTTAGGAGGAATTAAGCGGGCTACATCCTTCGAACACTTTCCATGAAAATACTTGTAGAACAGACTCAAGTCGCCAACCGTTCTTCGATGTTCCAGCGAATCAAGGCCGCCAGCGCCGGTCAATTCTGGGTCCCTAATCAGACGGACCGCTCTTCTCTGAACAGAATCCAACAAATGCAGTATATGTTTGGGAGCGGAGCCTTAAACGTGGGAGCAGTATTCCATAGTTGGTCGAATTTGGGCTTTGTAAAGAATTAACAGTTGCTGTGGGGTGTAAAGCTTTCTGGTTCTAAATAATATTCCCAACTTTTGAGAAGCTCTCCTTGCTATGCCTGCAACATGTTCATGCCAAGACATATTTGCTCCCAAACTAACGCCCAACAAATTGAGCGACGATGCTAAGGGAATGGAGTGCCCCGACATAACTATATATATATATATATATATATATATATATATATATATATATATATATATATATATATATACATATATATATATATATATATATATATATATATATATATATATATATATATATATATATACATATATACATATACATATACATATATATACATATATATACATATATATACATATATATATATATATATATATATATATATATATATATATATATATATATATATATACATATACATATACATATACATATACATATACATATATATATATATATATATATATATATATATATATATATATATATATATACATAAATATATATACATATATATATATATATATATATATATATATATATATATATATATATATATATATATATATATATATATATACATATACATATACATATACATATACATATACATATATATATATATATATATATATATATATATATATATATATATATATATATATACATATATATGAAATACGCCAACGGGGCCACCCCAATACCCAAAAATAGAATTAACGAGAAAAAAAAAACTCAAGGTGTCAAATTCTTCATTGAAACGTAAGCTTTCAAAGGCAACCTTTTTAAAAAAACAAGATGGAGTCTCAATATGGCGGTTAGAAACAAAAAAATCATGATTTCTAAACGGAGTTAACTGATCTTCAAAACTGAGACAAAATGCACAATGCGGAACCTTGCAAAACTCTACAGAGTGACACTACGTTTTTATAGCATCGTCCTCCAACATACTGGACGTTAACTTGGGAGCAAATATGTCTTAATATGAATATATTGCATACATAGCAATTAAACCTTCTCAAAAGGGGTAAAATCTTAGTTGGTAGTAGACAGCTTCACAGTCCACAACAATTTTTAATCCTTTACAAAGCTCAAATTCCACCAACGATGGAATACTGCTCCGATGTATGCGGCTCTGCTTCGAAACATAGGCTGCATTTGTTGGATCCTGTTGAAACTTGAATCTACGAGGCTGGTTTGAAAAGTCCGTGCAAAAATAAAAACTACTTATGTGTTTGGGGTAAACCTTTTTTATTTTTCGACATAGTCTCCTTTTAGGCTTATACACTTCGTCCAACGATGTTCTAGTTTGTTGATCCTTCCGAATAATAGGATTTGTCCAAGTCTGCAAAATATCCATTAGTGTCTGCAATCACCTCCTCGTTTGAATAAAATCTTTGTCCCGCCAGCCATTTCTTCAAATTGGGGAACAAATAGTAGTCCGAGGGAGCCAAGTCTGGAGAATAGGGGGGATATGAAATGAGTTGGAATCCTATTTCCATTAATTTTGCGACCACAACTGCTGAGGTGTTTGCTGGTGCGTTGTCGTGATGGAAAAGGACTTTCTTGTGGGCCAATCGCGGGCGTTTTTCTTGCAGCTCGGTTTTCAAACGGTCCAATAACGATGAATAATATTCACCTGTAATAGTTTTACCCTTTTCCAGATAGTCGATGAGGATTATCCCTTGCGAATCCCAAAAGACAGTCGCCAGAACCTTTCCGGCCGAAAGAAACGGTCTTCGCCTTTGGTAATCCATTGTTTAGATTGTTGTTTGGTCTCAGGAGTATAGTAATGTATCCATGTTTCATCCACAGTGACGAAACGATGCTTAAAGTCCTCCGGATTCTTCTGGAACAGCTGCAAACCATCCTTGCAATACTTCACACGATTCCGTTTTTGGTCAAGCGTGAGCAATCGCGGCACCCATCTTGCGGATAGCTTTCTCATGTCCAAATGTTTATGCAAAATATTATGTACCCGTTCAGGCGAAATGCCTACAGCACTAGCAATCTCACGTACCTTAACTCTTCTGTCATCCATCACCATATCATGGATTTGATCAATGATTTCTGGAGTCGTAACCTCCACAGGCCGTCCAGAACGTTCAGCGTCACTTGTGCCCATATGGCCAGTCCGAAAATTTTGAAACCACTTATAAACTGTTCTAATCGAAGGTGCAGAGTCACCATAATGTTTATCAAGCTTCTCTTTAGTCTCCTGAGGCGTTTTGCCTTTCATAAAGTAATGTTTAATCACCACACGAAATTCTTTTTCGTCCATTTCTTGAAAATCACTCGACTTCCTTGATTCACACGAATGCCAAACACAAAGAAATAAATCAATATGGCTGAAACTTGGTGTGCGTTCATTCAAGAGATGCTACTAACTAAACATGACCTCGATACGCGCCGGTGGTGCCATCTCTCGGACTTAGCACGGATTTTTTAAACCAGCCTCGTATTTTACAATTACTTTCATGGAAAGTGGGGAAAGAATGATGCATGCTAGGAACATGCGCCACGCTAATACATCACATCCCTGTGATGTTCAGTTTGTTACTCCTCGTACTGTTTAAGAATTATTTTATATGGAGAACTTCATCCCTGTCGAATGATTTGCTCAAAACTGTGTTTCCTACCTAGTAAAATTTGCAATGATTTATAACCGATATGAATCGCTTTTTTCGCACACGCGACATTTCTGTGTAAAATATATATATATATATATATATACATATACATATACATATATATATGTATATATATATATATATATATATATATATATATATATATATATATATACATATATATATATATATATATATATATATATATATATATATATATATATATATATATATATATATATATATGGGCCCTCAACCTTTTACTTTTACTATTACTGTAACTGGGCAATTTATTTAAGGAAATACCCATTATTGTTGATAAAATTATCCGGTTTAAATTTGAAGTTTTCTGTTTATTCCGTTATTTTAAAGTTGTGTTCGTACTGAACACGTTCTTAATAATGTCGCTGAAACGGAAACGTTTGTCACTAAAAGACAAAATTATTATCTTCGCTGAAAGTGAAAAGTTTGCGTTAAGTTCGTGAAAACTGGCTAAAAAGTTCGAGGTTGGAAAAACGCAAATTTGCGATATATCAAAAAATAAGAGTGAACTCAAAAAGATGTTTGAAGAGGGTGTTAACTTGAAGCAAAAACGAAAATTTCCCCAAGTCAGCAGGATTAGCAGTGGATCAAGTTGTTTAGAATTGATTTTGCAACGCCAGGAATAAAGCAGTTCCAATATCTGGACCACTACTCAGACAAAAAGCACTGGAGGCATCAAGCAACTTGAAAATGAAAAATTTTGAGGCATCAAATATGTGGTTGGAAAGTTTCTGTAAACGGCACAATATTACTTTTAAGTCAGTTTCTGGTGAGTCGGCCACCAATTTTTCACATTTTAACATTCAAAATGTGAAAAGTTTATTTTTTATCATTCGAATGTTATTAGGTTGGCAATAAAATCAGAATTTTATAAGGTAAAATCAAATGTTATTAGGTTGGCCGTTCCGATAAATGTCACAGCTGTTTGTTTTCTTGCAGTTAATATAACCTCGCATTGCAGTGTTTAACCCATGTGCTTTAATTCACACTCAAAGTATGGCTAATCGTGGTTGTAAAAACTCTCCCATCACTTTTTATTATATATATGGTGAGTTTGTAGTTAAAAAACATCAAAGAGACATTACTAACTTTCTAAAAAAAGTATACTTTGCATATTTTGGTGTAGAAATCGATAATCAAGAAAAATGTTGGGCTCCTCACAAAGTATGTTATGTTTGTGTCGAGGATCTTCGGAAATGGTAAAAGAAAGAAAAGAAAGCTTTTAGATTTGCAGTATCCATGGTATGGACAGAGCAAGAAAATCATTCAAATGATTGTTATTTTTGCAGGGTTGATGTTTCTGGATATAACTCCAAAAATAAGAAAGAAATTGTCTATTCTAACTTTACTTCAGCTAATCGGCCGATAGGACATGGACCGGACTTCCTGTCCCTGAGCCACCTCAGTCTATTGATGACGTTTTACAGCTCAGTCCCGAATTTAATGAAAGTCGACCGGATAATGATGAGTTTCAATGTTCTCTAAAAAATTTAAAACCACAGTTGTTTCCACAAGCTGAGTTAAATGATTTAGTGAGAGATTTGAGTTTGACTAAAGTAAAAGCAGAATTGCTTGATTCTAGGCTGAAAGAAAAACATTTATTGGAATCTGGAACATCTATTTATTTTTTTAAATTTTTTATTTAATTTAATTATTTATAATTTAATTATTTAATTTTCCCCACTGTGGGGTGAAACCAAAAAAAACTAATACCAGATACGGTTTCAGCACCCAAAAATACATAACACTTAGATGTATTGGTTTAAAAAATTTTTTTACAAATATTTTTTTGTTGGCCTGTGTTATTCTCCACTAGATGTATACAATGCTGATGAAACAGGTCTTTATTACCGAGCCATGCCAAATAAGACATTTGCTTTAAAAAACGATAAATGTGCAGGAAAGAAGGTAGCAAAACAGCGATTAACTATTTTACTGTGTACCAATATGGAAGGAGAAAAAGAAAATCCGTTAATAATTGGGAAAAGTAAAAATCCTCGTTGTTTTAAAGGTAGTCATGTTGACAAGTTACTCTTAGAATGAGAATCTAACAAAAAGATCTGGATGATGTCAGAAATTATGACCAGATGGCTCCATTAATTTGATAAAAAAACGAAGAAACAAAATAGAAAAGTGCTGCTTTTCTTGGACAATGCTATCTCCCATTCTAAAGTGCCACTAGAAAATGTTAAGCTAGTTTTTTTGCCACCAAATACCACCTCATATTGTCAGCCTTTAGACCAAGGAATAATTCAAAATTTTAAGATGATATATAGAAAATTTTTTTATCAAAAGGCTACTTACGCTTGTTGACAGTTATTGCGATTCTGAAAAATCTGAGAAAAAACATAAATTTAACGAATGCACCAATATGAATTATGACTGCATGGAAAATTTTTTCCCCAGCTACAATTAAAAAATGTATTTTTTTTTTCAAGGCCGTATTCTCCGATGTTGTTCCAGAAGATGTTATTTTTGACGAAGAAGACGAAATATCCCTTGCTCAGCTCTTTCCTTTGGTCCATGATAAAACTGTAAACTTGGATGAGTTTGTTTCCATTGATAGTGATATGTCTACAGAAAGTTCAACTTCGGTATTTCGGAAATTGTTGAGGAACTGCGCGACCAAAAGCTTAACTCTGCGGACGAATGTGAAGCTCCAAAATCTACTTCGTCTAGTATGAGTGAAGTTTGTGCAAATTTAAGAGACATACAAAACTATTTTTTGTGTTATAATAATGGTGAAATGGCTATAGAGATTTCTCGAGTGTTACTTTCATGTGAATCTGAGGTTTTGAAATCAAAGCTAAAAAATTTTAAACAAACAATAATTGAAACATACTTCAAAAAGCTTAATAACATGTATACATTTAAAAAATCTATATTATGTATATATTACTATACCGTATATACTGTACATTCAATCTGTGTGTATGCTAACTCTATTTAGTAAAATAAAGAAAATGTTTAAAAATAGAAAAATATATGTCTTTTATTTAAAGGGCGCAAAAACCTTGGAATAACGGGCACCTGTCTTAAACGGCCAGTATTTCTAAATTTTTTGTGGCGGCTTTTGACAGATTTTACTGTGTATATGCATGTATATATGTATATATATATATATATATATATATATATATATATATATATATATATATATATATATATATATATATATATAGATATCAACTCAAATTTGGCTTCATTTACCACGAATCCTAGAATTTACTGTTCATACATTTTTACGGATTTTAATATCATCCGAAATCCCATTCTATTCTCTTTCTAATGATACTAAATTCTATAGCATACCTCATGCATTTTACTGATTAAAATGATTGAAAAGAGAACAAAAATTGAAAATAGCAGTTAGAGAAAGGAAAAAATAAAACAAATTTAACAATTAAATTTATTGATAAAAAGCAAAATAAATATTTTTTATTACTTCCCCTAACTCTTATTACTGCCTCCATGGAGCTTCTTCACCACTGTCTGTGGGATTCCATGGAGCTTTTTCACCACTGTCTGTGTGATTCTTTCCCACTCTTCCGCCATCGCAACCTTTAAGTCCCTCAGAGATGCAGATGATCCATTTCTGGCTCGAACCCTTCTTTTGAGCTCATTCCATACTTGCTCGATTGGATAGAGGTCAGGACTCTGCGCAGGCCAGTCTAATGTGGGTATTCCCACTTCCGCCGGGCATTGTCGCACCGATGCACCAGCATGTGTCCTCGCTATCGCCAACAAACCCAACGTAACGAACCACGTGTTCCTGCAGGATCTCCTCGATGTACCGGTGAGCAGTTAATCCACCGCTACGAGACTCATCAGTCACGAAAACCAAATCGGTTTTCGCATCCAGTGAGATGCCTCCCCACACCATAACAGAACCTCCTCCTTAGGCGACCGTTTCAATAATGCAGCACTGCGCATAGTGCTTCTCAGACCTTCTATAGACTCGTCTTCTTCCATCATTTCCATGTAGGCACATTCGGGACTCGTCGGAGAATAAAACGGAGCGCCATTGCTCTAAGGTCCAGTCAACATATTCTCGGGCAAATCTGAGTCGCGCTTGTCGATGGGTTGTTGTCAATTTGGGTCCGTTAGCTGGTCTGTTCGGAGCTAGGTAAGCTTCTTTAAGTCTTCTTCTGATAGTCCAATGACTGACAGTCCGACCACGAACTTGTCGGAGCTCCTGCTGGACCTCAAAGCCGGTCAAGTGACGATTTCTTAGAATTATTTCGACAATGAAGCGGTGGGCTCGCTCTGAGGTACACTTTCTTCTTCCTGATCTTGGTCTCCATGTAAAGGTGCCAGTCTCTTGGTAACATCTGTAGAATCTGGAGATGGAGAGGTGCAGTTGCGCAGCGACTACACGTTGACTATACCCTTCTCGCAATAGGGTAATCACTTGTGCTGTTTCTTCCGTTGCTGAGTGAGCAAACACGGTTTTATTAAGTAAATCCATTGTAATCAGTAAAACTTTTTGGAAATCCAAATATTTTTGGTATTATTAGAAAGTGTAGAAAATCAGCAGTCTAATGATACCAAAAATAATACCACCATTTGAAAATTAAATTTAAGGATCGGTGTTAAATAAGAAGATTTTTTTGTTCACATATATATGTATATATATATATATATATATATATATATATATATATATATATATATATATATATATATATATTATACTAGGTCTAATATGAATAAATTCGGTCGTTCAAAGACTATAACAATGATCACCTCTGCTCTGTCTAAATAGTTTTAGAGTAATTAATAAGATTTGAATCACATAATTTGTAAAAAATTTAATTTGAACTCATTTAGTATTACTAATGAGTGTTTTAGATAAACTAGTGACTACGTACACATTATCATGATATATATCTGTATCATCCAGCATGTTAAACGTGAGGCATACTCCTTCATCGGTTATTATGGTTTGAAAAAGATTACGACAAGGCAAATATTCATTCATCCATCGGCATTCAAGTAGTTCTACGGGCGGAGTAGGTGTGACCTGAAATTAAGATAATTACGAGGTGAAAACAACACGCTAAGTACAAAGAGGCTTTTGGTTAACTATGCTGGTAGGAAAGAGACTACCTGTAATTTTCTTAAAGTTATTTAAGCAAATCAAGTTATAAATGCTTTAATTTGACTGCTACCAAGTAAGTTTTTATGTTGTTACAATTTTATCTATTTTTAGTATGAGTATACTCACGCTACTAAGAAACTGAAAAAAATCATTGTCATAGAAAGAGTTGTTAAAAGATGAGTTATTAAAATAATTGCTTTGTTCTTCTAACGCCTCTGATAAATTGAATTCACAGATCAAATCCATATACGAGGCACGCTGATACCTAAAAATTAAGTATCATTGAGGGACAATGTAAATTCCTTATTTGTGACTTGTAGTTATCATAAATTACGATATACTATATCGTTTTACCAAAAGGATGCGATTTCACAAGATAGAATACATCACGCTAGCTGTAATGTGGTGAAGTTCAGAACTGTGTGAGCAGGTTGAGTGCCTAGAATGCTTACTAATGACAGAAAAGCCTCGAATAACTTCTAGCTCGGTATGAGATAGAAGGTGAGTTTTTTTTAAGGAGATAAACGGAGAAATCATGGGCCCACCATTAGGAACGTGAAATGAAACGCTAGTTCATTGAGTATGACAAGGTTTTGCAGCAAATGAACAAACTCGACGCAGTTCATTTGTGGATAAAAGGTAAATCTATAGGAAAGAAAAATATAATTTAGTGCGAGTAAACAAAAATATACATATTATATATATACGATCCATAATTTGCCAAATATTATTCAGTATAAGTAACAAACAATACAATATTTTATTATGAGTGCCGTTAGTAGTTCAAGCATTAACACTTTAAATTAGGGATTGTTAATTTCAAGAAAGCGCTACAAAAGATATTAATGTTACACACTCGGCAACAATATCCGACTGGTATTGCGCTTCACTAAGTTCTGTCGTATTTAAACTTACTTACGTTTTTGTTAAGTTCTTTAATTTTTCAATTCTTTTCGGTAAAAATTGACAGATGTGAAAAATTAAAAATAAGGAAAATTTTCATTGTGCCCTTTTGGACAGAAGGAATAATACAAATATTTACTTCAAAAACTCATTCTACTTACTCTTCTAACGTTAAATTTTCACCATTATCCAATTTTTTAATTATCTCTGAATGACTGTATACAGTTTTATTAGATTTTATTTCAGGACATATAGTAACTGCCGGAAAAGGTATTTTGTAAATGGGCGTTTCCTTGGTTGAAAAACTGACTATTACTGGGCTATCTTCCCATTTGTTGTATACCATCATTATAAAATAGCCACACACAGACAAGCATATCACAAACACTATGAACCACCATATCCTGTAACATTATAAATTTTGAAATTAGAAAGAATTATTAAGTTTGTTTTTTCGCAAATTGAGGGAATTATCAGTAAGAAGAATAGTACCAACGGCGCCGCCAAAGGAAGCATTGGGCCTATATATATATATATATATATATATATATATATATATATATATATATATATATATATATATATATATATATGTATATATATATATATATATATATATATATATATATATATATATATATATATATATATATATATATATATATATATATATATATATATATATATATATATATATATATATATATATATATATATATATATATATATATAATATATATGATTGCTTATTCAGAGTTTACTGCGAAAAGTTAAAGAATTACTAAGTATATAACCTTACAATTTTTTATTTCAGAAAATTTTCTTCAGAGTATCATAAAGTAATGGTATCAAAAGGTATTTAGTTTTAACTTTTAAAATTTACCCTTTACTTACAATTTTACACTTAATCGTATTTTCAAAATTGATTGATTGTGTTGACTAACAGTTCAGTCAAATATTTTAGCAGACTTATAAAATTTAAAAGATTCCTTAATTGACCTGCTTTTACAATATTATTGGAAATGCAGTGAGGTGCATAGTTTGCGTTAATAGTGAAGAAAATAAATAATATTCTATTTACTGACCGAAAAATATTTTCGAATCTTGTATTTAAATAAATTATATAAAACCATACGTAATCACTGGAAAAATAGGGTACTTAACGTATCCGGAGAGAGACTCAACAGCTTACGATTTGCTGATGACATCGCACTTTTTGCCGAAAACGAGTTGAAAGAAATGCTCCAAGAGTTACAAACGGAAGCAAAAAAGGTCGGTTTAGAGATCAACATCACAAAAAAAAATTCATGACGAACGAATAAACAACCATTAATGACGTAATATCCATACACGGGTAACAAGTGGAAACGGTGGATTCATATGTATATTTGGGACAGGAAGTTGCAATCAGAAAGGTGAATCAAGAACTGGAAGTCAATCGAAGGATACGCCTGGGATGGGCGACTTACGGTAAAATGAAGCAAGTCTTTCAGTCCAAACTGCCTTCAAAATTTAAAAGTAAAGTATATAATGAATGAATTCTACCAGTAATAACATATGGTAGCGAAATTTAGTTTGTGATATGGAAAGTTATTAGAGAGAGAGAGAGAATTGCAAATGTACCAGAGAGCAAGTCAACGGATAATCCTAAGTATATCACTTAGAGATTGCAAATCAAACGATTGGATCAGGAAAAAAAAACAGGGTCCACGACATAATTGAAAGGATCTCTCCCCTCAATGGCCATATGGCCAGAAATACTGATAACTGGAGTGGAAAAGTGACTAAAGGGAGACCACGGTGGAAAAAGAAGTTCTGGCACACCTCAACAACGTTGGTATGACGATATTAAAAAATCAGCGGGGCTCAATTGGTATCAAATTACTCAAAACAGGGACGTATGGAAGCACATGAGAGAGGCTTATATCCAAAGCCTAGAGAATGGCTAGAAGAAGATATATATATATATATATATATATATATATATATATATATATATATATATATATATATATATATATATACATATACATATATACATATACGTATATATATATATATATATATATATATATATATATATATATATATATATATATATATATATACATATATATATATATATATATATATATATATATATATATATATATATATATATATATATATATACATATATGTCTGTGTGTTCCATACGAAACAGTAAAAATTACCCTAATTTTAATAGCAAGAGCCAAAGTACCTTTACACAAAGTACACAAATAATAATAGTCACGAAAGGAAAAACATCCGGAAATGACTGAAAAATATATATGGGTATATAAGGACTAATATATCAACTTGAACACTTGAAATTAAAAAAAATTACAACCGTTGAGTGGACTTTTTTCCCAATTCTCCATTGAAAAAAGCGTAATTTCTATATACATAGAGGCGTAGGAGTATATACTCCTTCTGCAAGATACTCGCAGACATTTTAGAACTTATGCTTGATCTGGGGACTATGAAAAGTAAAAAATTGAAGAAATCTTGTAGGGTAATATTAAATTACTCTTCTTAAAAAGGATGTTATTGATATTTAATGAAAATTAATAAATCAAAAATACTTTTTTAAAACTATATTATAAAGATGTTATTTTCTTTTAGTGTCACAAAGTCAGTTCAGTATTAAATTTGCAACCTTTTTTTAACACGGAAATACCTTTACCATTTTTTAATATTAGAAATTATAATGTAGCAACACCTTTTTCTTTTGTCATCTACGTGTAAAAGGCAATTTGTCCAGGATGTCCATTAGTGTAACTAATTTTTTAATGGATCGAACCATTTAATTATAATATTGCATATACATACATATGTATGTGTAATAAGAGGGAACGGTAGTATGGCTCTACTCATACATATTCATGAATTAACAAGAAGAATAATACTACAGGAGTAGTATAATTGATTTAGTAATAAATGTTTAGTAAAATTTTATAGAAAAGTTAAAAGCTCGAATGTCGTCTTTATGTGTGAAATAAATCGATGTTATTTTCGTCTCCTAAAATCATAGCAGCATATTTTAACTTTTCTTTATCTAAATATACAAGGTGTTATGAAAATGCTTATTTTTCCATATTGTTTTACTCAGACATGCCTCAATTCTCGTTGCTTTTGTTGTTTGGTGCCTCACCTTGTTTCCGCCTCAGCATTTTATAACAATTTACATAAAATAATGTAAGTGTTATGTCCAATGTAATATTAAAAAAATCTGTACTACTTTTGTTGCAAGCACGCAGTTCCAAAATGCGTACTGAATTTGAATTTTTCAAGTAAAGGAAACGTAAATTTCTATATTACAATGAAAACTATTCAACATATCGACAGCCCACCACTTTTCCTCTGACACTATATCGTTCAAAAACAATAGCTATATGGTATTATAATACTATTTTGTTTGAGCTCATAGTGCCAACAGACCGACAATCCAGACAGTCAGATAGAGAGACTGACCGAAATGGGAAAATATTTCTGTAATCCACATAACCCTAAAACGTAAAGAGAAGCAAAAATCGTGGACAGTAATTTTTTCACGAATACACTACTTCGTAAGGGCACAACAACAATAATTTACCTGCTTTGCCAGAGATAAGTAAGTTCCCTCCAGTATAACTGTTTGTAATTCTAAAAACTTGTTCTATAATCAACTTAACATTTTTTAAGTTATTCTGTAACCAGACCTTAATTCTCTCTACATACTATTTCTGTTAAAATTATAAAAAATGATAAAGCTTTCCAAAGTAGAGATATAATGTATACACAACCACCCTTCTAACCCTTTACCCTATTCCTTTAATCTCATATATCTTTTACTGCACATAATTAGCTGAAATTTTATAAAATATCTGAACTAAAAAAACGGGAAAAATTCGTATAATAATATTGAAACTATATAGTATTCTTCCCCTATTGAACATTGGAAATAATGAAAATATAATGTAGTTTTCGACCTCTTGACTCAAAGATTCCTAAAAAATGTCTACAACACAATAAATACGAAATCACCCTTCTCACTCCCTTCCCCACCACTAATACGTCGCGTAATTATTTACAGTAAATAAATAATTAAATATTGTCCATTTTCGCAACCAGGAACCTAATAAAACTAATTATATTTACTCACTCCACCTCTCTCATCCGTTCCTACAATAAAATTGAAAATGATGAAAAAAATAACTTAATTTACAGATTTCTCAAAATCCCTGAAAAAGATCTACCACGTCATATATACGAAACAGTCTAACTCATCACTTTAACCTCTTACATGTTTTTTTTTATAAATACACTCCAGGACAAAATTAACGCAACAATATATTAAATTATACAAATCTCTATAATGAATTAATTTTAATAATTTTTTATGAACATTGGTTACACTAAAAGTTAGAAAAACTTATTCGGATACTTTAAAAGCGAATTAGCTACCAAATTTCTCTATAAGATTCGAATTAAAATTATTCTTAAGACCTAATAACAAAATCGTTGAAATTATGTAATAATGAAAAAAATAAACTGGGACACTAGTAGCAAAATTAATGGTGTAACTGGGACACTAGTAGCGTGTGGTGCCTCCTCTACTTCGGAGGACAGCGTTTATGCGCCTAGGCATGCTTCTAATTAAATTTTGGATAAAATCTTGAGGAATTTGCTTCCATTCTGTGATAACTGCATTTTCCAGTTCCCTCAGGTTTCTAGGTACAGATATATGACGTTTCACATTTTTCTTAAGGTGATCCCATACATGTTCTATCGGATTCAGATCCGGGCTTTTTGGTGGCCATTGCATAATCGGTATATCAACTTGATTAAGATAATCGAGTACCTCCCTAGCCACGTGAGGTCGAGCGTTGTCTTGCATAAACAGGAAATTGGGCCCCACAAAATGACCGAAAGGCATAACATGTTTTATTACAATATTCTCAAGATAGTAGTCAGCATTCATGGATCTCATACGGGCAGGAACTAACTCTGTGCGAGAATCAAAGCAGATACCACCCCAGAACATAACAGAGCCACCGCCGGATGGAGTCCTTGCAGAGATATTGCAAGGAGCAAACCGCTCTCCTGGTCTTCGCCATACTCGCTCACGACCATCTGGATGTTTTAGACTAACCCTAGTTTCATCTGTGAAGAAAACTTGTTTCCAATTATCCACAGACCCGTTTTCGTGATTTCGAGCAAAACGTAACCTGGCAACTCTTTTCTCTCTAGTAAGCAAGGGCGCAGTGGTTGGTCTCCCACTGTTTAATCCAGCTTCATTTAACCGTCTTCTAACTGTTCTAGAAGAAATTGTGACATTGCGAACAGCTTCGAGTTCGTTTCTTATTATAGAACTAGTGACAGTCCTGTTTCTTAAAGCATATTGTTTTATAAAAGGTTCATCTAGGTTGCTAGTGCATCATTTTCGCCCTTGCTCTAGCCTTCTAGAATAAGTTTCTACTTCATTCAAGCGTCTTACCATACGACTTATTGTTTAAACGATGTTTGCCTAACAAATTGGCAACATAAAACTCTGACAATATCCCTCGTCCAATAAAACTGAGGCTCGCACTACCTCGTGTTCAGTTAAATTCCTTTTTCGATTCATTTTTCTAATTCTTCGGGGTCAAAAATAAAACAGTTCTACCACAAAAACGTATTACTTTAAAAAAGGGAACAATTTATAAGCTTACTTTTAAAGAAAATCTATCGCATTATTACAGAAAATTGTTTATCTTCTAAAAATTCTTTAAAACTGCAAATCTAAACGAATTGTTTTGATTTCTGTCATGAACAACAAAACAAAATATGCGTACCCTACTATTCAAATACTCGATAAACCTTAAAACTGACATAAGAAAAAGATAAATTAATTTTCAGATTTTTGCGTTAATTTTGTCCAGGAGTTTAGTATGCCTAAAATTTTTCCAAAATCCCGAAGCGTAATTTTTTCACGAGTACAATACTTTTCTGTAGCAAAGAAAATAAAAAGACAAAATAAAATATAATAATGAATAGAACGTCGAGAATTTGCAAATGAAAAATGACCAACAAATAAAGATGACATGAATGCTATATTCCTATGCCTTTCCTCCTACGGCTATAGTTTTTCTGAGCCTATACTCTTCATCAGGTAGGCTTTAGGCAACGGTATCGATCGTTAAGACCAGAGTACCGTAGAGAGTCAAGTTGGAATGACTCTCGCTGGCTTATAGCAATCATGGTACTTTATGTAAACGAGGTACTACTCGTTGGGCAAGATACAAGCTCTTGCGCCATCTGTTGAGAGTTTTGAACATCGAAAACTGCTCAACTATATAAACCTAACATTGTTAGGAAGGATAAATCAAATCGATATTCCGTAATAAAATTTCGGAATATGGTTTGTTACTTGATTGGTCACTATAACAGAATGTCGAGAATTTGCAAATGCAAAATGACCAACAAATAAAGATCCCATGAATGCTATATTCCATGCCTTTCCTCCTACGACTATAGTTTCTGAGCCTATACTCTACATTAGGTAGGCTTTAGGCAACGGTATCGATCGTTAAGACCAGAGTACCGTGGAGAGTCAAGTTGGAATGACTCTTGCTGGCTTATAGCAATCATGGTACTTTATGTAAACGAGGTACTACTCGTTGGACAAGATACAAGCTCTTACGCCATCTGTTGAGAGTTTTGAACATCGAAAACTGCTCAACTATATAAACCTAACATTGTTAGGAAGGATAAATCAAATCGATATTCCGAAATAAAATTTCGGAATATGGTTTGTTACTTGATTGGTCACTACAACAGAATGTCAAGAATTTGCAAATGCAAAATGACCGACAAATAAAGATCCCATGAATGCTATATTCCATGCCTTTCCTCCTACGACTATAGTTTCTGAACCTATACTTTGCATCAGGTAGACTTTAGGCAACGGTATCGATCGTTAAGACCAGAGTACCGTGGAGAGTCAAGTTGGAATGATTCTCGCTGGTTTATAGCAATCATGGTACTTTATGTAAACGAGGTACTACTCGTTGGGCAAGATACAAGCTCTTGCGCCATCTGTTGAGAGTTTTGAACATCGAAAACTGCTCAACTATATAAACCTAACATTGTTAGGAAGGATAAATCAAATCGATATTCCAAAATAAAATTTCGGAATATGGTTTGTTACTTGATTGGTCAGTACAACAGAATGTCAAGAATTTGCAAATGCAAAATGGCCGACAAATAAAGATCCCATGAATGCTATATTCCATGCCTTTCCTCCTACGACTATAGTTTCTGAGCCTATACTTTGCATCAGGTAGGCTTTAGGCAACGGTATCGATCGTTAAAGACCAGAGTACCGTGGAGAGGCAAGTTGGAATGACTCTCGCTGGCTTATAGCAATCATGGTACTTTATGTAAACGAGGTACTACTCGTTGGGCAAGATACAAGCTCTGGCGCCATCTGTTGAGAGTTTTGAACATCGAAAACTGCTCAACCTATATAAACCTAACATTGTTAGGAAGGATAAATCAAATCGATATTCCGAAATAAAATTTCGAAATATGGTTTGTTACTTGATTGGTCACTACAACAGAATGTCAAGAATTTGCAAATGCAAAATGGCCGACGAATAAAGATCCCATGAATGCTATATTCCATGCCTTTCCTCCTACGACTATAGATTCTGAGCCTATACTTTGCATCAGGTAGGCTTTAGGCAACGGTATCGATCGTTAAGACCAGAGTACCGTGGAGAGGCAAGTTGGAATGACTCTCGCTGGCTTATAGCAATCATGGTACTTTATGTAAACGAGGTACTACTCGTTGGGTAAGATACAAGCTCTTGCGCCATCTGTTGAGAGTTTTGAACGTCGAAAACTGCTCAACCTATATAAACCTAACATTGTTATGAAGGATAAATCAAATCGATATTCCGAAATGAAATTTCGGAATATGGTTTGTTACTTGATTGGTCACTACAACAGAATGTCAAGAATTTGCAAATGCAAAATGACCGACAAATAAAGATCCCATGAATGCTATATTCCATGCCTTTCCTCCTACTACTATAGTTTCTGAGCCTATACTCTACATCAGGTAGGCTTTAGGCAACGGTATCGATCGTTAAGACCAGAGTACCGTGGAGAGTCAAGTTGGAATGACTCTGGCTGGCTTATAGCAATCATGGTACTTTATGTAAACGAGGTACTACTCGTTGGGCAAGATACAAGCTCTTACGCCATCTGTTGAGAGTTTTGAACATCGAAAACTATATAAACCTAACATTGTTAGGAAGGATAAATCAAATCGATATTCCGAAATAAAATTTCGGAATATGGTTTGTTACTTGATTGGTCACTACAACAGAATGTCGAAAATTTGCAAATGCAAAATGACCGACAAATAAAGATCCCATGAATGCTATATTCCATGCCTTTCCTCCTACGACTATAGATTCTGAGCCTATACTCTTCATCAGGTAGGCTTTAGGCAACGGTATCGATCGTTAAGACCAGAGTACCGTGGAGAGTCATTCCAAACTTGACTCTCCACGGTACTCTGGTCTTAACGATCGATACCGTTGTATAAAGCCTACCTGATGAAGAGTATAAGCTCAGAAACTATAGTCGTAAGAGGAAAGGCATGGAATATAGCATTCATGGGCTCTTTATTTGTTGTAGTAGGGGAGCCCAAGGGGCTAAATGGGTATTTACTCGAGCGTCGTGGGGACCTAGTAGATTTTAAAGATTAGGTGATAAAGAGAAAAAATGTCATGTGACTTTTTTCTTTTCAGCGGTGGGGGAAGCGTCTACAGGTTTTCGAAAATGTAAAAAAAAATAGTTAAACTGAAATACTCGAGCGCGTCAGATATTACTAGTATATAACTCCCACGTGTCTTTGATAACAAAGGTATGTTAATCTGCCGGTTTGCACGATGGGGGTGGCCATACGGAAGGGTTAAAAATGGGGTGAAAAAAAATTTATTCGAGCGCGTCAGATTTTTGGAGGGGATGTTGAGTGAACCCAAAAGAACCTCCAATTGCTAAGACTGACGATTCGGACGTGACGCAAGCTCTTGGCGGCTTTTTAAAAATGTAAAAAAAAACAAATTTCGAAAAACTCGAGCGCGTCAGATTTTCATAGTGATGGTTCAGCTTGATGTGTAAGATGTGCTGACCAGTAATCTGACGATTATTTGGAGGGGTTTTCTTCATCTGACAGTTTAAAAGATGGTTTTTGTCATAAATCGATTAGCGTACAAAAGTTTTTGAATCAGTATTTTGTTTACGAAACACAGACTTCATAATATTATCACTCATCTTCGTAATAATAACTGAATTGATACAGTAATAGCAGATATCGAACGCACAAAATATTAAAAACACAAGCAAAGTAACTACCACGTTGTATACACAATGCCACGTACGCGTCTATGAGCAGCTGTGAAATTTCGTCATGGCAACAGAAAGTAGTGTGGGGACGGTGCGAGAGAGTGAGAGATAGAGGAAGAGTGAAAGGGAAAGAGAGACGCGGAGTGGGGAATATATGTTTTACTGCAGCAAACACACGCTCGACTTTAATAATAATTTTTAATACTTCGGCTTATGAAAATCGTCAGAATATACTTTTTCCATAATCCTTAAATTATTTCGTTCAAATTAAAAAAAAAAAACAAGACCGCGCTCGAGTAAGTCAAGGTCACGTTTTTTTTTTACAACTTTGTGACCCTCCCACCCCTTGCGTCACGCTCAAATCGTCAGATTATTGAAATACACACTTTTTTGATTATAATTAACCTACATTACCTTAATCTGACGCGCTCGAGTATTTCTACCTATCGATTTTTTTTACTAATCTGATCGGTTATCCTGGACGCACGTTCCAGGATAAAGTGCTAATATTTGCTGGAGGTACTCGACAGGGTACAAGGATGCCCCCTGATGTTAATCTGTCGCGCTTGAGTAAATCCCGAAATCCCCCCTTGGGCTCCCCTACTATTGGTCATTTTGCATTTGCAAATTCTCGACATTCTGTTGTAGTGACCAATCAAGTAACAAACCATATTCCGAAATATTATTTCGGAATATTGATTTGATTTAATAATAAATAATTAATGTAAAGTAGGAGAAAAAAAAGTATTTATAAATAAATATATATACTGCAGTAAAAAAAAGGTAAAAAAAATAATGAGATAGGCAGATGAGTTTAAATACGGCAATATTATGATTTTATCCTCTCTGGGGTTTTACTAGGAGTATTGTCCTGAGTTTTGGACCTCGAAAAACTTGTGCTATTTTGTTTATAAACAATTTAAGTTTTCAAAACGCGTTTTTTAGCTTAAAATGTGAATAACTCGGCCATTTCGAAAAAAAAAAAATTTTTAACGCAAATGATTTTTTTTAATAAAGGTTTCACGATCTCTACCAGATGTGATAAAAATTATTCAATTTTTTTTTATTTTGAATAATAAACAAATGTAAAAAAAAGGTTAAAATGACTCCAAAAAAATTTTTTTTAATGTCATTGGATAGCTGGCGCCGAAACCTAAATTTAAAGATCTGTTTTGGACCAAATGGCATAAAATGGCGGGCAATTCAAATTTTAAATAACAAATTCAATTGTGCTCACTGTTTTTAACATTTTTATACCAAAATTCAGGGTATTTTTGCTATAACAAAAGGCAAATTTTGTGAAAGTCTCAAACCGATCTGTTCACTCAGTCGACCTTTACAATAAAAAAAAAAAAAAAAACAGCTTTTGCTAAAAGAATGGACAAAAAGCATCACGATACCGATATTTAAAAAAGGCAGCAAAAAGACCCGAGCAACTATAGAGGAATAACACTGCTAGCAAGTATTATGAAGGTGTTTACAAGTATTCTGAAAAGTGAAATAGAAATAATATACACATAAGCAACGAGCAACAAGGGTTCCGCCAAAATAGATCAACCACAGATGCTATATATGCAATAAGGCAAATAAGAGAAAAGCTATAGAATACCAGAAACCAGCATTTTTTTGTTTCATCTACTTAAGGAAAACATTCGACAAAGCCCGGTTGAAAGATATATTAGAATTAATAGAGTACCTAATTCCGTACCCAGTAACATAAATAATCCAAAAATTCAATCACGGTAACACAACAAAAATGGGAAGTAATAACGAATTAACAAAGGAAATAAATATAAAAGTAGGAATAAGACAGGGAGATAGCTTAAGCCCGTTACTATTCTGCATATTAATGGAGAAATCATTGAGGAAGTAAAACTAGTCAAGGATGGATACGAAGTAGGAAATAAACAACTAAAGATACTAGGATATGCAGATGATATTGTTCTAATATCACAATCGGAACACGGCCTACAAAGACTGCTCTATAAATTCAAACAAGTAGCAGAAAGATACAACATTGAAGTCAATACCGACAAAACAAAATGCATGACAATAGCTAAAGAACCAGTAAGGTGTAAATTAGAAATAAATCAGAAATTAATAGAGCAAGTAATGAAATTCCCATATCTTGGAGTACTAATTACTAGCTACGGAGATATAACAGAAGAAGTGAGACAACAAACAAATAAAGCAGCAGCAATATCAGGGGCCCTCAGAGATGTAGTTTGGAAAAACAAAGATCTAAGAGTAGAAGCAAAAACAAGAATATATAGAACTTGCGTTAGACTCAGCTACTAAGAACAAATGAAATTACTGAGAGCAATAACATGAAAAAGTTTATTAGACAGAGTGAGTAACCATACCATAAGAAAACAATGCAAGGTAGAAGATATAGTCAAATGGGGAAGAAAGAGAAGAAGAGAGTGGCATGAACATGTACAAAGGATGGAAGATACGAAAATGATAAAAGTATGTATAAACAAAAAAAGCACATGAAACAAGACCGAAAGGACGACCACCAAAGAGATGGACAGACAGCTGGACATTCGAATCACAAGAGGCTTAATAACGAAGTAGAACAGGTCTGTGGCCTACTCAGAAGAGAAAGTAAGTAAGTAAGTTTTTGCCAGTTTTTTCAATTTTGCAATTTAAAATGCTTTTTTTTACTGCACTAATATAATAAAATAAAATAAAATAATAACGAATTATACAAAGAGTTTTTTGGACCCCTTGTTGATTAATTAGCCTAAAACCTAATATTATAATTAAAGAATACACAAATATAATACAAGAGCAACATGAGAGAACAAGCAAAAACGAGGAATTCTAAATAAACAAAAAGAACGAAACAAAAACTATCCTTAAAAATTGCGAAGTATGGAATTAGGTTGAAAGGAAACATTTACTATAGATTTTTGCTTTTAACCGATTTCTGACGTATTCGTTACTATTTTAACTATTTTCTAAATTCCTTGATGGAATAGAGGCGTTTTTCTAGTAAAATGTTTTACTTTGGTCTTAAAGTGGTTCACACTCAATTTTTTGGATGCCTATTGGTAATTTTTTATGCAGGGCCCTTAATACTTCAACCGTTAAAACTTTCCCATTTTGGGTTTGATAGTTACAATTTAAGGTTAAAACACTATATTTTCTAATATTTGATTTACGGTATGCTAGACCTTTATAAATATAAATATAAGGTACAGAGTGAGTCAACGATAGAGTGAATGACGAAAAAATGTTAAATACAATAGTTTTGGGGAATGTTAAGGTGAATAATTTAAAATTATTTTTGAGCATACAGGGTACTTCGAAAAAGTGTGGCCGATATAACATATGCTACATTAAAGGTCGTGTTTATATGAATCCCCCGTGCAACACTAGTAGATATGGAAAATAGGATACGGGATGCGTGCAGGACAATAACGCCCTTTATGCTAAGGAAAGTGAAGGAAAATATAGTAAAACGACTAAACATGTGTATTCAAGTAGATGCGCATATTTTTGAGCATTCATTACATCATAATAATTATTCAATAAACTACATTAAAATTATTATTAACTATTTGTTTATGTTTTCACAACAGTGTAAACAAGAGTAAAAATTGAAAAATTCAAAATAAATCGAAAACTATTAGAAATAGATATATGTCATACTTAATAAAAGATGGAGGGTTTTGTAAAATCTATCACAAAAAATAATAATATACAGGGTGTGCCATTTAAAAATTTGAGATTTTTCAATTTAAAATAGTGGAAATGTATAAATTTATTTTGAACACCCTGTGGCATCTAACTCAAATTTCGTTACATACATCTCTTTTTCATCTCTATAGAACGCTCGAGTATTCCACCTTCAGAAACAACGCGCTACTGGCAATTTTTTACAAAACTGAAAACTAGAATTTTTTAAAAAAAATTGAAATATTAGACAAATTACTAGGTTTAGGCGTATAACATTATTTATAAAAAAGTTAAAAAATTTTAAGCAGAATTTAAAAATAAATCAGAAAATAGGATGTTCAATTTAGAAAAACATATGTTATATTGGCTACACTTTTTTGAAGTACCCTGTATACTCAAAAATAATTTTAAACTGTTCACCTTAATATTCCCTAAAACTAATGTATTTAACATTTTTTCGTGATTCCCGAAACAAATGAGATAATTTACTTTATTCTATCGTTGATTCACCCTGTATAGTAAAAATTTTAAAAATGACGAACATATTTTTACATAAGTTACGCGCTCACAGATTAAAAATTAGTGCTCCAAAAGCACGATTCTTTGGGTAATGTGAAATACACTATTGCATAGTAAATATTCAGTAGAGCTATTGAATCAAGCACTCTCTTCAATAGAAGGATGGCACAGTAAGAACTTCCTAGCTATTTAGAGAGAAGATCACTATTTGTTTCCCGTGAAAACTTTTAACAATTATGTTAAGTTATAACATATTGAAATCTTCTTCTTTTGTTAAAATACTTGTTTAAGTATCTGTTTTCACTCTAATTTTCAGTCAGAGTCAATTTTCAAAACTTTAAGCCTTTATGCTCAGACCATGTTAGACTTTTTCTGATTGGATCGATATAGGCCCTCTTGATCAGTGAGTTTGGTAGGTGATTACCATTTTTTTATTTTTTCCTGACTTATTTAGCGACTTAAAACCACCGGGAACCTGTATGAAGTTGGCCCTTTTTTAAACGCCCAAGTCAGTGAGCTGATGATGATAACATATACCAACATACCAAGTTTTCTTCTCGTCCTTACGCTTTCGATATTGACAGCATTTTCATATCTAATTTGATAATCTGATGACATGTGACAACTCTAGCTTTATGATATAATTCTGGGTTAATCTCGGGTTTAGTTTCCGACAGGCTAATAGACTTTAATTGTAAAAGTGTAATTAGGTTGGCCACATTTTACGTTTTGCTGCAGATATTATTGTAAAAAAGGAAGTTGATGATAAAAGCACCATCTCTCACATGGACGGGGCGGATACCTGAAACCTCTTTCCAGGCTACTAAATCGATTCCAACATAAGAACAACCAACGGTGGCCACTTGAGCGGAAAGGGAAGGCGAGATACGATCATATGTAGATAGCGCTGTTGAATGAGAAGCAGATCCCAAGTCGAAATATACTTTACCGTAATGCCAGGGAGACATTCAAATGAGCGTCGAGGTTCGCACTCGGCGCGACGTAAAAAAAGAGATGACAGTAAAAAACGGTGGGCTGAGAGAGTCTCGTCTGCCGATCATGTGGTTCAGATTCCCCGTTAAAGGGTTTTTTTCTGGTCTAATGGCGCGGCTATAAGCTTCGCCAACTATTCTGCTACTACCACTATCTAAAAACGTAGGCCGTAAATTTGTAATGTGTTCGCCACAAATATGTAGTAAGTTTGTTATGGTATTTATATTGTGGCGAGTTAACTTTACCCGCACATTGAGGCGCACTTTTTGCAGCCCCTTTTTAATTTCTGAGAATGGATTGAGTAAATACTGATTTTAAAAGAACTAAAGAAATTAAACATACACTAGCTCAGTTTTTCTTGGTAGAGTAATATGGGTAAGAGATAATTTTTGTACGTCTTTTTGGAAATAGTCTCTATTGTTATTTAGAAAAAATTTTTGGTTGCACTAATTTTGGGCATCATTCATTTTAAAACAGAAAGGATCTAACCTCAGCTAAAAAAATGAAAAAATACTGAAGGGTTATGTAGTTGTTAAGAGAAATTTTATATGATGCAACCCCTTTGGCCTGAAAAGTAAGATAGGTGTACAGTGAAACACTAGCTTTAAACAACAAACAAAAAAACTTATTACTGATTAACTTAAAAGTTCTAACTTTTGCAGTTCTGTTATTACAAAAAACTTTAGCCTAATAGGTAGTTATTACTAAATAAAATTCTTAAATCAGGCATTTTACTTTTAAAACTTTGCTACACCCGATATTGAAGATTCGTGAGGTTCACTTCACGAGTTATCAGTTCAATACGACGTTAAATCACTTATCTGCGGGAAAATAGGTCTACTGATGTATATTCTGGTGACTTACGGTTTACCTACGGGCTTTTAGGCCTTGAATTGAGCACTAAAACCCTTTTCACACATTGCATCACTAATCTAACAGTACGGCTTCATGATGAGAAGAGCCTACAACGGCTACTTAAAAAAAAAGCCCACTACGGCTACACTTTTAAAAAAAGCCTCGTACTCGACTTGGCTCTACGATAAAAAAAACTACTGCGGCCACTGGTAGGAAGAAGCCTTTACTACGGCTGGATGGAAGAAGCCTAGCTGCGGCTTGATCGGAAAAGCCTCGATCCGTGTCATCCGGACCCTTAAATATTCCGTAAAAATTACGTCTCCAAAATGGCTACTCCCCGGAAACAAAAATCTAACCAATCGACGCGTACCACAAATTGAATAAATTCGGTCGGAAACCAGCAATGCAAACTGTAATATGAGCGGCTTAGAAATCCGAGTGAACTACACTGCTTAAAATTAGAAAACACTGCTCGATACAAAAATGAAAAAAAAATGTAAATTATAATAAGAAAACTGTAACTGTAACTGTAACAGAACATGATCTTAAAATTTAGGAAAAAATGAATGTTACAATATAATGTTGGCGAGGAGTCTTGTTATTCTTATTTTTATAAGCACTATTACTATTTTTAATATAAATTTGTGTTTTTCTTTACAAAATTACGGCTTGTTGTACAAATCGTATAATACAGGTCCCTTTTTTTACCTTAAAGCTGATATTTTAAACGACTAAAATGCATAAGTGTTTAGTTTGTGACTAGATAATGAAAGTAGATAGACCATTTCCAATTGTATGTTATTCAGAAAAAAAGTCTACATTTTTCTTAGTTTCAATCAGTATACATTTTTCCTTTTTAAATCTCAAAATTGCTTGTATATCAAGACAGCTGATTAATTTTAGGCCTCCCGGTACAAAAGTCTGGAAATCTTTTGTTTAAAAGTTTGGTCCTCCGAATCTAATAATAGAACGTCCTAGACGCAACTACTGGAGATTAGAGTTTGGAATTTTAACTATTTCATAAACAGTAGGAGAATGACTTTTATTATTTACCAAATTCTTATATACGATACTATTAAATTATATTTATTATTACATTTGTTTTGGTTTTTTAAATTCCAGGTGAACAATTGTAAATAGTATAAAGGCATTTTGCGAATATTACTGATTTAGTCCCATAATAAAAAGAACCAAGAATATATAATGTAATATTTGATTTTGAGTGGGATCGGCCTGTTATTCTAGTACTATATAGAATAATTATTATATTTTCAGGTTTTCCAATTATGATGATAATTAATACTGGATTGACTACTAGAAAGACGTTAATACGATCTATTTAGTTAAACAGTTCCATATGTTAAGAATACTGGTATAATATATCTTTACTAGAAAATATCACCAGTATTGTATATTGTTATTTTAACAGTCGGGAAATACGATAAATAGTGCGACCATCACAACTAATGTGGCGAGGGTAGGCATGAGGAATATTGGTCTTACAGTAATTAAACATTTAGCGAAATGAAAAACTGTAATACGAATATTTAATTAAAAGTATCACACAGAACGGTATAAAAAAGTTATGACAATTTAAAAGTATACCCAGTGCAACAAGTAACGCAATTTACAACAAAACTGTGAGCTGATTTCTATTTCTCATCTCAGAAAACCCCTTTGCATCGAATCTTGTACAAATAGTACGATTATTAAGAAAGCTACTTAAAAAAACTAAAATACCTCCTGTATCTCAAAAATTACGAATTTTTGGACTAAGGTAAGTTGGGTTAAATGGTCATATTTTCATCCCAGAAATTCACAGTAATTTTTATGTACGTGGAATACTGGGACATCCTGTATGTATATATATATATATATATATATATATATATATATATATATATATGTATATATATATATATATATATATATATATATATATATATATATATATATATATATATATATATATATATATATATATATATATACAGCAATACTCTTCCCGGAGTAAGATTATTACAAACTTCTCGTTTCCAAGACAAGCAGTAAGACATGACCATAGAGACCATAGAAACAGGTTAAAAAGTGAAAAAATTCACAAAACTTACTAAGCCACAATTTGAGGTGTCACATATTAAAACAATTAAAAGTTCAGTTCTAAAATTAATATAATACAATATAATTAGACTGGAACGACACCACAAAGAACGCCGGAAAAAACGTGGTACAGAAGATTAATTGTATTAATATGTGACACCTCAAATTGAGGCTTAGTAAGTTTTGTGAATTTTTTCACTTTTTAACCTGTTTCTATGGTCATGTCTTACTGCTTGTCTTGGAAACGAGAAATGTGTAATAATCTTACTCCGGGAAGAGTATTTCTGTAAATATTCTGTAAGTATGTTTGTTTTCCCAAAATTACATCTTTTACTCCGGAATATTTACACATTTTAGATTTCCTGAAGAAGTCCACATACATGGACGATAGCTAGAAAGGTCGAATAAAAAATACAGTTCCTTAGAGCTACTTAGATCTTCTATTGCTCTCTCTTCAATATATTAGGAGCTATCCCAACCTTTAAACTATCACTTATATATATATATATATATATATATATATATATATATATATATATATATATATATATATATATATACAGGGTTGTCCCAGTATTCCATGTACATAAAGTTACTGTGAATTTCTGGGATGAAAATATGACCATTTAAACCAACTTACCTTAGTCCAAAAGTTCGTAATTTTTGAGATACAGGAGGTATTTTAGTTTTTTTAAGTAGCTTTCTTAATAATCCTACTATTTGTACAAATTCGATGCAAAGAGGTTTTCTGAGATAAGAAATCGAAATCAGCTCACAGTTTGTTGTAAATTGTAGGGGGCTCTATTTGTTGCACTGGGTATACTTGTAAATTGTCATAACTTTTTTATACCACTCTGTGTGATACTTTTAATTAAATATTCGTATTCTACGCCTTCTCGTGTCGGTGAAACTATTCCTGAATTATGGGAAAATTTACCCATTAATTTACGTTGCGACATGTTTTTCATGCACGATGGTGCACCATCCCATTCTGCACGTAATGTGAGGATTTTTGAACCAAAGTTACCCAGATAAATCGATCTAAAGAGATGAAGACGCTCCTATTCACTGGCCATCTCGTTCGCCAGACTTAAATCTATGCGATATTTTCCTTGGTGTGCATTGAAATCGAAAGTTTTTCAAGTTCAAATCGACAACATTGAGCAATTGTGGAAGAGGATTCAAAATGCTAACGCTTTACGAGATGAAGACATTTTAAGAAGAGTACATTTAAATTTCCTGTGACGTATTAATTTATGCATTAACGAAGGTGGCAGCCATATTGATCAATATTATTGTGAAACCAATACCTTCGCAGTTGAGCGATTAAACTTTTTTGAATTTATCAATTTGTGGGTAATCTTTTTGCCCTTAGCCAGATGGTTTTTCTATTCTTACTGTTGCTGGCCCGTTGATCTTTAAATTTATTATTGTTGTTAGCCTCTTTGTTTGTTTTTAAGCATGCTCCAAATTTCAAAGTCTAATCTTTTGGACCTGTTCTAAGCCTGGATGAAGTGTAAAGGAACGCATTTGGGAATTAAAAAATCGAAACAAACATCCCATTATCTCACAAACTGTTGCTCGGAGTACATTTACTAAGAGAGCTTTTTTAGACAGGTGAAGATGGAAAATATGGATATATCATACAGAGTGGTATAAAAAAGTTATGACAATTTAAAAGTATACACAGTGCAATAAGTGGCGCCCCGAATTTACAACAAAACTGTGGGCTGATTTCGATTTCTTATTTCAGAAAACCCCTAAGCACCGAATCTTGTGCAGATAGTACAATTATTAAGAAAGCTCCTTAAAAAACAAAAGTTTAACTTTGACACCCTGTATTTCAAAAATTTTGACTAAGCTAAGTTGGGTTAAATGGTCATATTTTCATCCTAGAAATCCACAGTAATTCTACATACACGGAATACTGAGGCACCCTCTATATATATATATATATATAATATATATATATATATATATTATATATATATATATATATATATATATATATATATATATATTTAAGCTAAACTTTAACGAGTATGGTAAGGACAAGTAGAAAACAATGTAAAAATTGCAATCTTGTTTTACGTAAAAATTTATCATAGTCCACTTTCTTACAACACCGCTAAGAAAACCGAATGGTCACCTGTTGTGTAGGAAAACCTGCTTTGGATGCAGACCGACATTGTTGCAGGTATTGTTACTTACACTTATGATTTTTAATAGCTGATTCCAAGGTAGAAATTTAGAAAATATTGAGCTATTATTTATAAATATAATGTTATTTATTTGATTTTGCCAATAGCTAAAATGATATTGAAAAAATTTGTAAACCAAGACTTTTTTTTAAATTTTAGAAGTCTAACATTTGACCGATTCGTTAGCAGTTAATTCAGTTAGCAAGTTTTCAGGACAGGTTAGATGTGTGATCGAAGGCTTGGATAAGATAGTAACTGCTATACTTTATTGGGCATATTTATTTAAACGAACATTTGAATTTCTAATTTTGATCCATAAAACATTTTGCGGTCTTATTTTAAGATGACGAGTAAGATTCCAAATTGAATTCTTTTAAATATGTAGGCTGGTTTCTTTGTTAAAAATACCTTATGTATAAAACAAGTTGAGTAGATTTCATGTTGTTAATTAAATGTTAGTGATATGTGATGAAATTTTTAGACCTTGTCGAAAATCTATCACAATTATTAAGTACAATAAGAAGTTTTGTTTGTGTTTATAACTGACTTTTTTGGGGTAAATAATATCTCAGCATTCTAGTCCACTTCAAATAATAGAATCTAAAATTTTTAGTTTTAATTTGGTGTTGCAGTAATATTCAAAATTATATAAAAATTTAATTTAAAATATGCGTTGCGTATTATTTTTTTATGTCTAATTATGACAAATTAAAAATTAAAAAAATATAAATAATAAAATATTTACAATTTTTAATGTTAGTATTGTAAAATTACCATTAAGGGCAACTTTAAAGTCTAAATCATTTTTAATTTTCCGATGCAGAGTAAATTTAATTTTATTTTATTTATTTTGAAGTAATTGCCACATTTATTTGAAGATTTATTAAGCAGATCTTAACTGATCAAAAATAAATAATTTTTTGATTGAATATTACAAACCTCTCAAAATTAGTCCTCTTCTCGCCAAAATATCTAAAACCGTGTATGCTAGTAGAATTACAGTATTCCTTAAAGTATTTCCTTAATCTCTTTATACACTGCACTGACTTTTTTCCCATACCGACAGTTAAAAATATATGCTATTTACAAAAATATCAAGTTTTAAAGTTTCGTCCAATGTGATTTTGAAAGCAATTTGAAGTTATGGTCTTTAGGTATTTAATTAAGGTCAACACTCTTTTCTGCTTCAGAAATATAAAAATCTACAATCATGCATAACAAATATAGTTAGGTCATGCAATCAACACATTTTTTAAGTCTGAAATACTCTGATCGTTCATAATATGTATATCACAAAAGCCTTACTTGCGAGGCAATTAATTATCTGGCCACAGTCTCAGCCATTACTAAAACTACATTTGTAGTGAAACAGTGGTTTAATAATTTTTTCATGGTCAATAGAAAACAGAAATACACTTATAGAAAAAGCGGCTCAAGGAATTTTCAACACTTAGCAAGACGGGTAGATAATTTGTTATGGAATTTGGACCACGAAATTCTGTAGAAACTATTTATTTCAGAGCGGTTTCGACCATGCCATAAATAACTGAAACTGAAACATGTCCAGAGTATAATTTTAAGAATGCGTTAGGCACTAATTTTTGATAATAGAAAGAATAGCTTTTTCTGTATATACCGGGTGACCTACGCTATAATTAAACCATTTAAAGAGAGTCTAACCATTTTTAAATAAAAACATTTTTTTTAATAAATTTTTAGTGTTCCGTACGGAACACTTATAAGATGACTTCCGTGTCGGTCTGTCCATCTGTTCGTCACACCCGATTTTCTCCGAAACTATTTGTCATAGAAAGTTGAAATTTGGTAATAATATAGGAATTGATAGCCTCATCACAGCCACGTAATTTTGAAAGCTAAAGTTAGACTTAAGGAGTTAGTTTTGGGGGGGTGAAATCGGAAGTGAAAATAAATTTTATATACTAGGTCATCGAGTGTGGTGTCAAATGAAAGCTTGTGAAAACACGAGTAAAAAATGTATATATAATGTAATACTTGCGCACACTTTTCTTTGTATTATTTTTAAAAAATCGCAAAAAAATCGCTGTCCCCCCACCTTATCTCGAAAAGTATTGATCAAAAAATTTTGAAAAAATTCTAGAATATTCTCCACGGGGTGTAGATTGAACGAAAATGATCTCGAGGGCATTACCTTTAATGATTTATCTGGTATATAAAAAAAAAACAAAAATTTCAAGGTCAACACTTTTCAGTAAAGATTGGAAACAAACTTTGTTGAAAACTCATTTGGGGTGTGCTTTGTAAAATCACTGATCATTTTATACCTCCGTAACAATTTTTTTTATTTTGAAAGCAATCAACGTACAGAACACTAATTGCGCAAGTTCAATTTGCACTTGACCGGTTTTATTAAACTACATGCGACTTTTAAGCAAACTGTGTAAATTTTAAAACTTTTATTACAGGACTAGCATTTTGATAAAAGATATTTGCATTTACCCACAATATTAGTGAATAATCTATTTTTATTGGAAGAGTGATAACTATCATAACAGTCAAGTCCCGAAGACACTTTGACAGAAGTTGAAAAACGAGAATAGTGGATCTCATTACTGGAAACGGAGGAGCGGGATGTTGCTGGAGTCACTGTCTCTGAGTTTGGTTAAACTTTAGATACACTAGACCATAGCATCAGGCAATAAAAAAGAAAATAAACGAGGTCAGACTAAGATCGCAACAGGTGGACAGGTAACAAGTATTATAAAAACATAGTAGATACTTTTTCTACTGTTTTTGAACTATATACGAGAACAGAGAACTGAGAAACTAGCACGAAACCGGGAGTATTGAAAAAATCGCTTATCCTGAAAAGTTAAGTTTTTGAGATTCAATGTTCTTTTTCTCAACTATCGGAGTGGATACAGTTATCATTTTTTTTACTAATTAAAGACATGGCCCTGAATATTTTGAGCGGCACAGATTTTTTCCGTAAGTCAAAAAATTCCGAAAAGAACATTATGGGAAACACCTTTTGGTATATTAGTTTTTGTTGGAGCTGTAATTAGACTAAGATAGCTAGAAGAAAAGAAATTGAAAATCGGAGTAGTGTAATTATAAAAATGGAACATTATGTGCAGAAAAAACACAGATTTTTACACACCTATTACGGTCATATTTCCTAGGTTATCACAAGCTTGAAAATTGAAATTTTTTATTGGGACCGAAGTTAAGTCAAAATTTAAAATACAGTGATTTCAGAACGAATTGTTAGAATCTATGGAATAGTTTTTAGACAATCGAGTTGACAGAGAAGTCGGGCATTTCCGGACGGGGCTCCAAGCGGAAAGGGTTAGAGTCCCCTCAAAATAACAAAATAAAATTTGACATAATAGCATAGAAATATAATTGATGACATACTTGTTGACTTTTACTTTAAAATATCGTTTATTTTTAATTTTTTGATTCACATTAAATGAAACTGAAAATTTAAGACAACTGTCGTCTACCTTAACCTATGTCAAATATCCGTAGAGTCAAGACATTTTCTGATAGCCTCAAAGCTATTCTTATTATAGTTCTAGTATGCTATTTAAGAAAAAATAACCGGCCAAGTGAAAGTCAGACTTGCGCAATTGCTGTTCCATAGGTTGATTGCTTTTAAGGAGTAACATACACGTGCACTTTTCAAAAAATTCGATTTTTTTTTTTACGATTTACGATTCTCTATACTTCTAAGAATTATTCAAAAAAAAAATTAAAAAAAATTCCATTCCATTACAAAGTTATAGCATTAAATCTGCTGTCTTAATACACTGTCTGTAATATTACTCAATCAATTTTTGATATTTTTTAATACATGTTTAAAATAATTATTTTTTCAACAAAATGTCGATAGGTTTTTTTAATTTTTCCAATAGACAATTTTTTATAAATATAAAATATAAAAAAAAAATACTGTGTAACATTTTCGAGGTGATCGAATGTAAACTAAATTCTGACTTCAATTTCTGGAAGTGCCCACCCAAACTAGCAAAACCCTATTTGGGTTTTGATAGTTAAGTTCGAATTTTTTTTTTGCCATCATCAATTTTTTGCTCGAGCTTTGGTTTTGCACGGCTATATCTCGTAAATTATTGGAAATTTCTCAATGCAATCTTCAGACGAAATGTTCTTCACACTAAAATACACAATTTTTGTGAACATGTCGAGGCCAGATTTCACTCTTTCGGGGTGTTTTTAGTGCTGAAAGCCCGAAAAAATGCCATTTTTTTCACATTTTTGACCATAACTCACAAACCATGCATATTTTAGCATAACTGTCTTCGACAAAAATATTCTCTGCATAAACACGAGTAACTTGGCCGTTATAAGAAATTTCACACCAAAATTTCAGCTGTTTTTCAGGTTTTACGTTCAAGAAACTGGTTTTTTAGCTCACTTTTGAATGTTTACTAACCATTAGCTTGTATTTTTGGTAAAGAAATTGAAAAAAAATGTTTGTTTGTAAACTGCTATGGTACACACACACACACACGCTGGAATAAATACACACACATTTGAACGGGGAATCGCTTGTGTGTAGTATGGAATTGACGCGCACTGTGCTAGTATTGGTACAGTACCATATATCTAACACGTGCGCATGTTAAGTATATGGTACTGTACCAATACTAGCACAGTGCGCGCCAATTCCATACTAGTGTTGGTATGGATTGTTGCACAGTAGGAACTTAGTACTTAAACGTTGTCAATTTTTCGTGTGTGTATACGAGTGTTTAAAATTGATTATACGTTTTTTTTTGCCTTTTTTTTAAATTTTGAATTTTCAATAGCTCTATAAAATGGATAAAAATTTGCGAAATAAACTTTAACACAAAAAAAGATATATTTGCTGATGAAAGCTTAAATTTTGGTGTGAAAAGTACTATTTGGTGGCGAAATTCCTTACAACGGCCAAAAGAACTATAAGGATCCATTGTAGGTTATTGCAATGTTCAGCAAAGTTACTCGTGTTGATGCAGAGAACATTTTTGTCGAAGACAGTTATGCTAAAATATGCACGGTTTGTGAGTTATGCTCGAAAATGTGAAAAAATGGAATTTTCTCGGACTTTCTGCACTAAAAACACCCGAAAGAGTAAAAATCTGGCCTCGATATGTTCACAAAAAGTGTGTATTTTGGTGTGAAGAATATTTCGTCTGAAGATTACATTAAGAAATTCCCAATAATTTACGAGATATAGCCGTGCAAAACCAAAACTAGAGCAAAAAAATTGATGATGGCAAAAAAAAAATCGAACTAAACTATCAAAACCCAAATAGGGTTTTACTAGTTTGGGTGAGCACTTCCAGAAACTGAAGTCAGAATTTAGTTTACATTTTATGTGTTGCACTGTGTAATTAAACATACATTTTTTGGTCGAAAGTTATATACTAAAGATTGAAACACCGCAATTTTTTTTATTTTGGAGACAAGGAGGTGCCATAGTTTTCATCAGTGGTGCATTTAACTCAACAAAAAGTAATGTTACCATTTAAGATATTACTCAGTATATATCACCACTACATCAAACACTTTATTTTTGCACTCGACGCGCGCTTCGCTAACCATGTTAGCTTCATCAGGAGCGATGATTGACTACTACCTGATGAAGCTAACATGGCTAGCGAAACGCGCGTCGAGTGCAAAATAAAGTGTTTGGTGTAGTGGTGATATATACTGAGTAGGGTCATTGTGCCAAAGATTCCACATTCCCAACTCATTTAAAATATATTTTAAAAAAATGTTTTTCTTATAACTTAAAGTACAATGAAAATATATAATCACTATTCTTTGGTATTATTCACTTAATAACCTTAAAAATATTTTTTTTAAATATTTTTTTTTATGGGTCTAGCACACGTGCCGCAGGGAAGTCCCTAAAGCACTCCAGGAGGGGCACGTGTGCGGAAAAAAAAGCAATTCACGTTGTTCTTGAATCGCTGTAAATTGTACTCGGTGCGAAACACGGCGCTTGGCAAATTATTCCAAAGGGATGATGTTCTCCATATATAAGACTGCTTCAAAAGCGTTGTATGCGGGGTAACAAGTTGAACCTCATACGGAGGTGAAGTATTAGCGCGACGAGTATTTCTAACATGTTCCGTTCTAGGAGGAATTAAGCGGGCTACATCCTTTGTGAAAATACTTGTAGAACAGACTCAAGTCGCTAACCGTTCTTCGATGTTCCAGCGAATCAAGGCGGGTCTCCAATCAGACGAACAGCTCTTCTTTGGACATAATCCAACAAATGCAGTGTATGTTTGGGAGCGGAGCCCCAAACATCGGAGCAGTATTCCATAGTTGGTCGAAGTTGAGCTTTGTAGAGAATTAACAGTTGTTCTGGAGTCTAGAGCCTTCTGGTTCGAAATAATATTCCCAACTTTTGAGAAGCTCTCCTTGCTATGCCTGCAACATGTTCATGCCAGGACATATTTGCTCCCAAATTAAGGCCCCAACAAATTGAGTGACGATGCTAGGGGAATGGAGTGCACCGACATAACTACGTCGGGTTCAGCAACGCTAACTTTTTTAGAAAAAACTGCAACACTTTGTTTTAAATAAATCTATAAATCAAACATGAATTCCCTTATTAGAAATTATCCTAAAAACCCCAAACTATAAACTCGCCTACTATACCTTCGGCTGGTTCCTTTCTAGAACTACTCGCTTGTGGCTCGTCAGAAAACTGCTACAGGCTGTCGACTCTAACCAATTACTGTCAGTCTGAAGTAATCTGGACTAGTCCCAAATACTCTATATAGGAATCGACCTCTTACTGTGCTTAGTTTCCCCGTTGAGACTCCTTTCGAAACATATACCCAGTCAAATCCCAAACTAAGCATTTACTAACTTAAATGAACAGTACAGTAATCAGCCCTTTCGCCTAAATCAGTGCTACAATGTATTATGTCCATCTGTCTGTGGACCTCTAACATGTTTCATTAGCTCAAACTCAGGCTAGGTTCGATCTTTTAGTTTTCCCAGCTAGATTGGTATGACATAGGCAAATTCAGTAATGAGTCAGAATCGAAAGTACACCACTAAATTTTGTTTTATTCGTATTGGCCCTACGGACTTGAGTGAAAAAACTTGGAAAAAAACTTATAGATTCTTTTATCTAATCTGATGTAACTCTATTTCCTAGCCTACCTAATTGTACAGTAAAGTAAAACTTTGGATAGTTTTTTTATGTTTATGTATACCGACCGCTTATATAGGTACAAATCCACAACATTATAAAAATCATTATCTTATAAAATAATTCCTCAATTTGATATTTCATTATTTTTTATAAGGTAAAATTTTAACACATGTAATCCGTTAAATTTTTATTTGCGTTAATTTAAAGAGAGGTAGCATAATAAATAAATTATTCAGCTCGGTTTTTAAAGTCATTTCTGGTTGCCTC
Organism: Pachyrhynchus sulphureomaculatus; assembly: GCA_019049505.1. Taxonomy (NCBI): domain Eukaryota; kingdom Metazoa; phylum Arthropoda; class Insecta; order Coleoptera; family Curculionidae; genus Pachyrhynchus; species Pachyrhynchus sulphureomaculatus. Next base: position 54,327,061 of record CM032455.1, read on the forward strand.
ACATAGTTGGATGAAGTAGTACTTCCTTGGACAAAATTATGTTTACCCTTTAATTTTCTTCGTTTTGTATTTTTTTTTTAATGCTCATAATATTTATTATATAACAATATTTATTTTTTTTTGTTATATCTGTAAGTTTTTTGATTTTTTTTAAATATATTTTTAATATAAACTGATTTTTCCTGAAAAAATTATAAATTTTCCGTAAAATAGATATTTGGATAGTTACAGATCCTGTATATTTACGTAGATATGGCAAAACATGGCCAAAACCGGTAATTATTTGAAAATCTTACACACTTAGAAAAACGGCTACTTTTATCGTAATCTGTTATTATAACGTTGGAAAATTTCATGTCTACGCAATTGTACAGGATCCGTAACTAACCAGATATCTATTTTACGAAAAATTTATAATTTTTTCCAAAAAAAAAGTCGATTTTTATTAAAAAATAAATTAGAAAAATCAAAAAACTTGCAAGTACTATTCATTACGATCATTTTACAAATTAAAGGGCAGACAGAGTTTTGTCCGAGTACTTCATCCAACTGTGTCTCGGTGCCGTCCACTCAGCATTTTTTGTCCAAAGCTGAAAACAAATACTTCCTTTGGTACGGCTTACGATGCCGTCTTCAAAGGGTTTCCCCGCTGCATACTTTACTTTTGGGGAAAGTACTGAAAATAGTATTATTTTGAAACTGTCTTTTTTTAATGGATTCCATTACCCTTTTTTAATTGCATTTTTCTCAGCTTAGTTGGTGGTTAAATGGTTCGACCATATTTTTGTAAGAATTGAAAGTAATTTCATCAGTTTTTTGTAGTATTAGGCATAAAGATTTTACAATTTTTTTTAAAGCTTTATCGTTAAATCCCGAAGTAGAAGGTTCGCTATTTAAATATGGTAATCTGTTTCATTAATTAACAGAAGCGTCTTATAAGATGCTTTCATTACTTGAGTTTGTTTGAGAGAGAGAACATTCATATTTTCAACTACTGTTGCTTGAATAATAATAATTGCTCACAGGTTTAAAAGAAGATACGTTCAGTGGCTGAAGCCAATGTGTAGTAAAGCCTGGCAGTTGTAATATTAGGCTTCGCAATGGTTAACGCCTCCCGGATCTTCGAATGCGATGTATTTCCATCAAGCAGAAGTAACACTATATTTTCAGGGGTTGGCTTTACGAGGCTTGTAAAATGTTTCATCGATTCTACAAATCTAATACAGCCAGTGTCTGGAATGGTGACAACACCCTGATAAGGTATGCCATTCTCCAATTCAGGATTTTTTCTCATTCTTTTGAACATTAGCATTGGTGGCACATACTATCCAGGTATACTGGCACAATACAAGCCCAATTTTTCTGCTTGTGATTTCGCCGATTTATTTCTTCTTTTTTAATCCTAAAACTTTTTTCATTTTTTTCTGAACGGCGGAAATTCCACTTTGATCATTAAATATATATTTTAGTGGGTCGATATTCCTACTTTCCTCTACTTCGAAAAATCACCTGTTAAGGGGCAATGATCGGTTGTTCTTCCAAGGAATTATTTCTTTTCAATGTCAATATTTCATAGGCCGGTTAAATTTGTAAATAATTTGGTAAAAGAGAGTTTTACTCCTTTTTTTTAAATTTTTCAAAAATTTTCGAATTTGAAAAAAAAAGTATTGAATGTGCTTGACACATGACCCCACGAGTCACCCATTTCAACATATGCAGTGAATTTCGTAACACCTTGTGCATATATATATATATATATATATATATATATATATATATATATATATATATATATATATATATATAGACGTGGACTTGATACACTATCGTCACTGCTTATTCCTTATGTTACCTCTCGTAATAAAATATCTGCCATTATTTCCCCTTATCTCCCATTATTTTTCCTTATCTCTCATTATCTCTACATAATTTCCATTATCTAGGCTTATCTCTGCTCATCTCCCATTATTTCTCCTTATCTCCTATTATTTCTCCTTATCTCCCATTATCTCACCTAATCTCCCATTATCTAGGCTTATCTCGACTTATTACGCAATATTTCTCCTAATCTCCCATTATTTATCCTTATCTCTCATTATCTCACCATAACTCCCATTACCTAGACTTATCTATGCTTATCTCCCAATAATTTATCCTTATCTCCCATTATTTATACTTATCTCCCATTATCTCACCTGATCTCCCGTTAACTACGCTTATATCGAATTATATAGAACATATGTATAAATTTATAAAAACACGTAAATCGGATAAGTGGTTCTCAAGTGATAAGCGCACTAACGGATAGACAGACAGACAGAGAGACGTTGCATTTTATATATATTATATTCTTTGCAACATGATATTGTTCCATATTTAATGGTTTAGGCAGTGTATTGCAAGAGAACGTGGTAACGGTAACCTTTTTTTCCGACTTGATTCACTATTATCGTCACTGCTTATTCTTTATGTTACCAAAAGCAATAAAATATATCCTATAACTTTGCCAGAGAACATATGTATGTTTAAAAAAAAAGCACGTAACGCATTAGCGGACAGGCAGATAGACAGACAGAAAGGCGTTGCATTTTATATATATTATAGATAGATAACCTGGCCAGAGAACATATGTATGTTTTAAAAAAAAAAAAGCACGTAAATCGGATAAGTGGTTCTCCAGTGATAAGCGCACTAACGGACAGACAGACAGACAGGCAGAGAGATTGGCAGACAGACAGACAGAGAGACGTTGCATTTTATATATATTATAGATATAAGATTATAGATAACCTGGCCAACGAACATATGTATGAATTTAAAAAATTACGTCAATCGGATAAGTGGTTCTCGAGGGATAAGCGCACTAACGGACAGACAGACAGACGATGCATTTTATATATATTATAGATATAAATTATTATTATTATTATGTAACCTGGCCAAAGAATATATGTATGAATTTAAAAAAGACACGTAAATCGGATAAGTAGTTCTTGCGTGATAAACGCATTAATGAACAGACAGACAGACAGAGAGACATTACATTTTATATATATTATAGATTATAGATTATAGATATTCTCTGCTACATAATATTGTTCCATATTTAATGGTTTAGGCTGTGTATTGCAAAGGAACGCGCTAGCGGCAAACTTTTTTCTGACTTCATTCACTATTATCATCACTGCTCATTCCTTATGTTACCTATCGTAATAAAATATAGCCTATAACCGGGCCAGAGAACATATGTATTTAAAAAAAAAAAAGTATGTAAATCGGATAAGTGGTTCTCCAGTTATAAGCGCACTAACGGACAGACAGACAGACAGAGAGACGTTGCATTTTATATATATTATAGATTATAGATGCACCATGTGACACAGCCAATATGTAACACCTTGTAATTTTTTTATTTTGAAAGTTACATATTTGCATTTTTAGATACCAAAATGGGACATTATTACGCTTTTTTATCACTTAAGAAATTATTGTAACTACTTCGAAGTGACTGCAACTTTCTTATTTTTAATGGAATCCTGTATATTTTTTATCAATTTCAATTCGCTTTGAAATTCTCTTTCCAACAATGTAACACAAGTTGACGTTTGTTTGACAGGTGACCGGCAAAAACTGATTTAAAGTCTTAGACTTAGGCGGCCATAGTGGATATACTAGCAATTGTTTTTGTTCGTTTTATCTCACTTTGGAAAGAATTTAAGACTATCCATTTATCGTGCCCTTTTTGCAAGTCTAAGTGCCTCCTACAAAATTTTACGCTTTACAGAATTTACTCTTTAAATAATGATCAATATCATCGAAATTAAGATAGGAACACATATTTTTTATTTAACCTAGTTACACATTACAGGTTTTTTGTCAACATACATCTAACGGAACTATCTAAAGCCAATTGGATTTATTATTAGTTTCAGAAAATAAGAAACCTATTTATTAAATAAATATTTAAATGCAAATAATAAATCCAAAACATTTAATAATAAGAATAATACAACAAAACCGATAATTGTAATTAATTAATGTTAAAAAGAAGTAATATTTTAACTAAGTAACACAATAAAAATAAATAAGTAAAACTATTTTATACTAGATATAAATTTGCTAGGTATTTATTCCAAATATTCAAAATGCTGGCCATTGTTAATCTTACACATTTTTGTTTTTCTCACCGTGGCTATCATAACGTTCTCCAGCTGAAGTTCAGTAATTTGATTTACTGCTCGTCTTAAGCGCATTTCTAAATCATTTCTGTCTATTGGTGAATTTTTGTAAACTTTTTCTTTTAGATGGTTCCATATAAAAAAATCAAGAGGCGTAAGATCTGGCGATCTTGCAGATCACTTATTAGGTTCATTGGTACCTAACCTATTTGCACTAAATCTTTGATTCAATTAGTTTACTATATTTCTATTATTGTGGGCTGGAGCGCCATCCTGCTGGGAAATAATGTCTCCACGATTTAAAAGTAAAGTTTCTAAAAAATCTTCAACATCATTTTGAATGAACTCCAAACACCTTTCTCCATTTAACGCACCATCAAATATAATAGGAGCAATAATTCTTGGGTTAAGGATACCCAACCACACGTTAAAGCCGAATCTGTCTTGATAGGCACTTTCTCGCATAATTCTAGAATTTTTTTGGGCTCAATATCGAGTATTGTTACGATTAAATAGACCCAAATTGGTAAATCTAGATTCATCCGAAAATAGAATATTGTAATGAAATTGGTTATCAAGGTGGTATCTTTGCAAAAAACCAATTACAATAACCCATTCTTTTTTGCTAATCTGTTTAAAATAAATGTTGATTTATTTGATATTTGTAGGACCTGAATTTATATTTCCTTAAAATGCGGCGAGCGGTTTCATGATTTACACCGGTTTGTTCTTCAACATGTCTTATAGAAATTATAGGATCTGCCTGAACAATGGCAAATACGTTGATTTCTGACTCTTCGTCACCCATAAATACATCAGCAGGTTCAATCGGTTGTCTTCTAAACTGCTGCTCTACTCTTAAAAAATAATTGTTGTGTGGGTGTCTCCTATCGGGATATCTTGCCATATACAACTTGGCGACTTGTCGGCTATTCTTTCTGCACTCTCCATAAATGAATAACATGTCTACTTTTTCATCCGTTGAATACATTTTTGTTAACGAAAAATAATTTTCGACGTAAAGTATACAATAATAATGGCCATTTTGGTAATACGCAGCAACCATGACTTTCGGTTCGTCTGTCTTATCACAGCCTACTAAGTCCGTAATGAAACTTGTTGATATCACATTATTGCATTATAAAACGGTTTATTTTCTGAAAATAATATTAAATCCAATTGGCGTTAGACAGTTCTGTTAGATGTATGTTGGCAAAAAACCTGTAATGTGTAACTAGGTTAAATAGCAAATATGTGTTCCTGTCTTAATTTCGGTGATATTGATCATTATTTCAAGAGAAAAATCTGTGCTGAATGTAAAGCATAAAATTGTGGGAACCACTTAGACTCGCGAAAATGGCACGATAAATGAATAGTTTTAACTTCTTTCCAAAATGAGATAAAACGAACAAAAACAATTGTTAGTATATCCGCCATGGCCGCCTAAGTCTAAGAGTTTAAATCAGTTTTTGCCGGTCACCTGTCAAACAAATGTCAATTTTAAAGCGAATTGAAATTGATAAAAAAATATGCAGGGTTTCATTAAAAATAAGAAGGTTGCAGTGGCTTCCGGTCAAACCGGAAGTAGTTAAAAATACTTCTTAAGTGATAAAAAAGCCTAGTAATGTCCCATTCTGGTATAAAAAAATGCAAATATATAACTTTCAAAATAAAAAAATTACAAGGTGTTACATGTTGGCTGTGTCACCCGGTATTTATATATATATATATATATATATATATATATATATATATATATATATATATATATATATATATATATATAAATATAATTATTTATTATATATTTTCAGAACAAAAGCGACTGAACTATTTTTTGTCTATGGGTTTTGATAACTCATATTAACCATAATCAGTATAAATCTCTTCATAAGCCTGCGCAGCATTTGTGAATTTATTGAAATAAAATTCTAAAATATATGCATCTTTTATAGAAATTTTACTAATATTTAAGGCGCTTTTAATTAAGTCTGAACGTCTAATAGAGTGAAATGTGAGCTTTCAACTGACGCTAAGTCTGACCTGATGCGACTTATACTACCTGAGATATATGACACTAAATCTATCTAATGGTCAAGACAGCTCTTTATAAAAACACGTGAGAACATCATGCCTGGTATTATATTGATAGAAAATACGCAACATATACCAATTGCAGATATATTGTCAGAAACCAGTAGATTGGGTAACAAACGTCGAAAATATAACTTTTCACACTTTTGCAGCTACTTCGAGTAAGCATTATCATGTACTATTTATTACTGTCATTTTTTTTATTTAACCTTACTTACTTAACAACGTGTACCGAAATTTAAACCTAAAAAATTTTACGTTGAGTTTACTGTAAAGTCAATATATAATTTTTTTGGGAACTTAGGATTGGAAATAATGAATATTAAAATACTGAAAAAAAAAATTTAATCTGCAGATCCCTAACTCCAAGAAAATAACGTATAACATGGTAACCCCTCCGATAAATCCTTCTTAAATAGAGTAAACAATGGTTTTAAAAGCTATTCTGTAGTATTTTACTTATATTTATATTTTAAAATTGACCTCTATTTTAAATTTATACTTAGAAAAAATAATCCATTAATACCTAACGTTTTAAAAGCAAACTATTAGTTGCAGTCACATAAAACATAATATTTTATTATAAATGATTATAGCAAATGTTAAATACTACAGATAAACTGTGATCGCGGGGCGAAGAAAAAAAATGCAAATTTGGCATCACAATCATAAACTATTTGTTTTAAATTGATGCCAAGTTTATTGTAAATAATTCTTATGTTATTCTGGCATTTTTAATACTCTTGGACTTGTTCACTACCACATGTAGCAATTACATGCTTCAAATAACTTCAAGTGCAAATAAAATGAAGCACATGTTTTTCTTGTATGAGAATTTTCGACACTAGCAATCCAATTGTAATTAAGAAAATTCCAAAATATAATTATTACATAGCGGGATATCGAAACGAATAACGAAGATCTTATAGTACCCTACTGTCGGAGAGAGTGAGTTCCAGGTATTAGAAACATTATTCAGTATATTTCTAAAAAATTTTGCGCAGACTTATTTATCGATTTCAACCTAGTGTAAAAATAAGAAACTCTAGATTCCTCGAATATGATGACGATTACAAGATAGAGGTGTTTCGGCAACTAGGCAATGAAACAATAAATATTTACTGATTACGGATTATTTTTATATATATAACTATTATTTATGATTTTGTTGGAACATAAAACTATTATACAATGATTTGGTTAAAAAATGATTTACAATTTGGATCTTAAGATATATACACGACAGGGAAGGAGTTTATATAAATGTACTGAGAGAACTTAAGTTATTTCACGAGCAGAAAATTTAAAATTAAACTTAATAATAATTAAAATTAACTTAAGTAAATTAGGTGGCAGGAGGTCGCTGAGTCTTGGCAGACGGTGGAGGGCTTGGCGTGGAGGGGGACGGTACGCAGTCCTGACTGTGGGGTTGGAGTGGTGAATGAATAAATGTTCAGGAATTTGAGCTGGGCGCTGCTGATGAATTCCCGGATCGTGGGCATCTGGAGGTCTCTGTGAAGCTGAGTATTGCGGATGAATCATGGAGCTTTGGCTATGATGCAAAGGGCATTGTTTAGGATGGTCTGGAGGGTAGATTTGCTGATACGTAACAATTGTCATCATGTTGGACTGGCGTAGGTCATTTTGGCTCGAACAATCGTCTTGTAAACTGTCAACTTGTTGCGAGTTGACAATTTGCTGGACTTGTTCAGGTGTGGGTACAGCTTGCCGAGAAGTTGGTTGACTTCCTTGCCGGAGACCGTAACTTGGTTCTTCCATATTAGCCGCTTGTCGTAGTGGAGGCTCAGGTACTTGATGCTGTCTGACCATCGGAGTCTTGTGCCTTGGAAGGTGTGACTTGAGTGCGTGGAGATGCGAGCCTCAGTGGACAGATTGGCTTGGGTCTTCGGTGGGTTGATTTGGATACTCTAATGTTCGAACCAGGTCACTAACGTGTTGAGATGGCGTTGGGGGCGGCTGGCGATGATCCTGGTCGACTTGGTGGTGGCGGTGATGGCGGTGTCATCGGCGTATATAAAAAGGAAGTGTAGTTCGACTTGGGAATGTCGACCATATAGATGTTAAGTAAATAGGGGGAGAGGACGGAGCCTTTGGGGACTACAGCTCGAGTGAGCTTAACTTCGGAATTAGTTTGATCGACTCGAACCTGGAATGTACGGTCCGAGAGAAAGGAGTGGATCAGTCGCATGATATTTGAGGGATAGTGATGACGGATGAACTTGGAGATGAGTCCTTCGTGCCATACTCGGTCGAAGGCTTTAAAATGTCGAGAAATACAGCTCCAACCTGATGCTTGCAATTGATAAAAATACCAAGTTTGAAATTCAAATCTCATTCGTTCGAGAATATTGTGTCAACAGACCGATTGACTGACATATCGACACACAAACAGATAGACTGAAATAAGTGACTATGGTTCCGCTAAAACTTGAAGAGAAGAAAAAATCTCGGAGTGAAGTTTTGTTTATGAATGAAATACTTTCCTTTAGTAAGAAATGTAAAGACACTCTCGTACTTAATGGTTTCGACTAAGAATTAGAAAATTGCAAGTATAAATATGTAAATCATGCACTTAGCGGTCAGTTTGAGTTAGTAGTACGTACTGGTACTTTAACGACTTTTTTATGTCTTTTATTACTGAAGTAATCCATATCGTATCGCGGGCGAAGCCCTGAGTACATGCTAATTACTTACCATCATATGTAAAAAACTAATAATTTTCAAAATAAAATAGCATTTTGATGTACGACATTGTTAAACAGACGAATATGTTATTTTGCTATTAGCGATGCGTAGAATTTTTAGTGTTCCGTACTGTCTGTCACACTCCCGAACTATTTGTCATAGAAAGTTGAAATTTGGTAATAATATAGGAATTGATGGCCTCATGAGAGCCATGTAGTTTTGAAAGTTGACTTAAGGGATTAGTTTTGGGGGGTGAAATCGCAAGTGAAAAAAACATTTTTTTACTAGGTCATCGAGTGTGGTGTCAAATGAAAGCTTGTGAAAACACGATATATATATATATATATATATATATATATATTATATATATATATATATATATATATATATATATATATATATATATATATATATATATATATATATATATATATATATATATATATATATATATATATATATATATATTATATATACATATATGTATATATATATATATATATGTATATATATATATATATATATATATATATATATATATATATATATATATATATATAAATATATATATATAAATATATATATATATATATCTATATATATATATATATATATATATATATATATATATATATATATATATAATATATATATATATATATATATATATATATATATATATATATATATATACATATATGTATATATATATATATATATATATATATATATATATATATATATATATATATATATATATATATATATATATATATATATGTATATATATAATGTAATACTTGCGCGCACTTTTCTTTGAATTATTTTTAAAAGTCGCGAAAAACCCGCCATATCTTGAAAAGTACTTATCAAAAAATTGTGAAATATTCTTCACGGGGGTAGATTGAACAAAATTATCACCTTTAATAATTTATCTGGTATTTAAAAAAAAAACAAAAGTTTCAACGTCATCAGTTTTCAGTAAAGATTGTAAACAAACTTTGTTGAAAACTCATTTGGGGTGAGTTTTATGAAGTCACTGATCCTTTTATACCTCCGTAACAAAATTTTTTATTTTAAAAGCTATCAACGTACGGAACACTAATTGCGCAAGTTCAACTTGCACTTGACCGGTTATTTTGTAAGTATTAATTGGGTCAACAGACAACATAAACATTGATTTAATACCCTTATAATGAAAAACTAAAAAGAAAACATATTACCATTTACTGTCACCATGTATTTAATTACATTTACGTAATTACTTAAACTTATCTATACGAATCTCTAATTGCCATTTTCAAATATTGGAGTCATAAAGAGACCACCTTCATTGCAAAGTATTGGAACTAAATTAGATCATATCGTAAAAAATTCATTAGTTAATGTTATATATTGATAGTTTCATAGTGTTAACTTTATACTGTGGAGTAATATATGAAAATTTAGAAGATAATAGAAAATATTTTATTATCGAGGGAACCAACACCAGTTTTCTGTAGACGTTTCAACCTATCCTACCTAAAGGGAATATTTCCTTCCTGCTGGAAATGTGCCACAGTTCAGCCGATACATAAAAAGGCACGAAGACCTTGCCAAATAACTACCGACCAGTCGCACTGCTTTCAATAATATCGAAAGTCATGGAAAAGGCCATTAATCAGCATCTTCTAAAACGTCTTGAAGGATTCAACATTATTAACGATTACCAATTTGGCTTTCGTAAACATAGATCAACAGAAGATCTTCTCACTTATGTAACATGTTTGGAACAACGCAATTGAACACTTTGGAGAATCTCGAGCGGTGGCATATCCAAGGCATTCGACCATGTTTGGCACGATAGACTGTTGGCTAAGCTAAGCTCTTATGGTATGTCTGAAAAGTTATGTTTGAGGCTCTCATGTTTCCTCAGAGAGCGTTCTTTACGAGTGACAGTCGACGGACTTCTTTCTAATACCTTCACTGTCAATGCCGGTATGCCCCAAGGCTCCATACTGCCTCCTACTCTCTTTTTCATTTACAGTAACGATCTGCTGGAAAAGACCATAAATCCAATTTACAGCTTTGCAGATGACAGTACGCTTATCTCTTCATTCACTTTGGACGCTCGGACATCGGCTACTCAGACGAATATCCGCAGACAGCAGGAAGTCTTTTAACTTAACAAAGACTTGGAAGAAATTCCGTCTTGGGGTGACAGTAACCAAGTGGAATATAATGGTACAAAAACCTAGGTAGCAGTTTTTTCTAAAAAAGTTAACGTTACTGAACCCCACATAGTTATATCGGGGCACTCAATTCCTCTAACATCGTCACTCAATTTGTTAGGCGTTAATTTGAGAGCAAATATGTGCTGGCATGATCATGTTGCAGGCATAGCAAGGAGAGCTTCTCAAAAGTTGGGAATATTATTTCAAACCAGAAAGCTTTACACTCCACAACAACTGTTAATTCTTTACAATGCTTAAATTCGATCAACTATGGAATACTGCTCCCATGTTTGGTGCTCCGCTCCCACTACATTTCTTAGATTCTATTAAGAGAAGAGTTGTTCGTCTGATTGGAGACCGGGAACTGACCGGCGGCCTTAATTCGCTGAAGCATCGAAGAACGGTTGGCGACTTGAGCCTATTCTATAAGTATTTTCATGGAAAGTGTTCGAAGGATGTAGCCCGCTTAATTCCTTCCAGAGCGGTGCATGTTAAAAATACACGTCGCGCTAATAATTCACATCCGTATGAGGTTCAGCTTGTTTCTCCACGTACAACGCTTTTCAAGCAATCTTTTATATGGAGAACATCATTCCTTTGGAATAATTTTCCCAGAACTGTGTTTGCCACCGAATACGATACATGTCGCTCCTGTAGCGCTTTAGGGACTATCCTGCAGCACCCGTGCTAGACCCATAAAAAAAAATTACCATAGGACACTAAACAATAGTGGTAAGTTACTTCTTAAAGAAGGTAAAACTCAATGTTAATAAATAAATGAAATCAATCAAACGAAATAATTTGTTTCATACTGTTCACCTAGTCAACTTGGTAACACTCGCTACTTGAGTGACTAGTGCAACTTGAGCAATGCTACTACTGTCTTCACAAATAGGTCACTGTTAATAGCATGTACAAGCCACTACTGAGTAGCGCCACTTTGTTTCTCGTATAAAAGAGACTAAATGAAAGCTGATTATTTTTAGTACTATAGTTTATTTCATTAATGTTCATAATTCTATAGTATCTAATAAGAAAAGCATTCGTTTTGTTTTTTTTTTTCTCGTTCACCTTCGCACCTCGAGGGATTTTACCATTTTACTATATCTCCGCATATATCTCTATCTCAGAACAAGACTGTCACAACTCAAAAAAAAATCCAATTCGTACTAAACTCATAGGAAGAATGATAATATGGTATACTTCTTTATGGACGACTGTCACAATGGTAACTTATAATTCTGACCACCAGGGAGCAGATGTGTCGGTCTTCCAATGCACGAAAAGGTTGCGCAGTTTTTTTCGACACTGGCACATTGTTTAGTTATGTATCAGCGATTGAAGTAGTTACATTTTTTTTTTATAAAGCTGCGACATTTCAAATTGTGCCATTATTATGTAAGAAATTTGGTGATTACATGCTGTTTTTATTTGTAAAACGGTTACATTTCAAATTTTGCCAGCCTTCCTTAAAACAAGTACAGACATGATACTTGTTTTTAATAATAGTGTAACTTTTTAAAATATGACACTTTTTCTAATAATTTCACAGTTTTATTTTGACTTAGGAGAGTTTTGCTTAAAAAAATTTTATGAATTCAAGACAATCACATGTTTTATTTTCTAGTTAGGACAGTTTGTATTGAGACCCTTATCATTGTTATCAGAATTTAATTTAAACTGATAAAATAAATCATATTTTTGGGTTTCATATTTTTGGGTTTTGCGAATAGATGAATAATAAACCAAAATAGAGAAATACTAATGATAACAATAATAACGCTAAAATAGCGTTACCTACCTATTTTTTTTGCAGCTAAAACAACAATGTCGCATTTTTCTATAGGACGCAACATCGGGAAGTTCACTACTCAGTGTATATCACCACTAAACCAAACACTTTATTTTTGCACTCGGCGCGCGTTTCGCTAACCATGTTGGCTTCATCAGGAGCGATGATTGACTCAGTCAGTCATCACTCTTGATGAAGCTAACATTGTTAGCGAAACGCGCGTCGGGCGTAAAAATAAAGTATTTAATGTAGTGGTGATATATACTGAGTAGTGTCATTGTGCCAAAGATTCCACATTCCCAACTTAATTGGGAAGTTCAACCATCTTTAGACAAATCAAGTGTGTGTAGCAAATAAACGTGTATTTTTTAGTCAGTGTATTTTTCAATAGCCCTAGAAATTAGCTACATACTACTTAATTATTGATCTGTTTGTTACAGCTCTTCTGGAAACAACTCATAAAGAACGTGGTAGCAATGAAATTCAACCCGCTACAAAAACAGTTAATGAGCGCCTTGAGGCATCTACTCATGAAGAGCGCCGCTGCAGTCAAGTTCAGCAAGCTCCAGACACAGTAAATGACCCCCCGGAGTCATCAACTCATAAAGAGTGCAGCAGAAATGAAGTTCTGCAGGCTTCAAATACAGTGAATCACCTCCGGAGTCATGAAGTCATGAAGAGTGCAGCAGCAGTAAAGTCCTGCAAGCTCCAGACAAATCAAGTATGTACCAAATTAAATGTGTGCTTGTAGGCAATAGCTACTAAAAAATTGTTTTGTTTATTTTTGTTACAGTTCTTCAGGAAATTATTTTGGTCACATTGAGTGCAATGAATGACAATCCAGAGCCATCGACTGATAGAGAGCGTAGCAGCACTAGAAGCAGTGAAGATCTTAGTTCCCACGATTTAGATTCTGACTCCAACCTTGTCAGTAACACTTCTCCAGCGAAACATCCAGCTCTGACTCTGAAACAAAATATGGAGAAACAGCCAACCTTAGCCCTGAAGAAAAACTTAGTAAAAGGAAAATTTCATTTTCGAGTAAATTGCAGATTAAAGCTGGAAAGATACTAAGACGTAATGAGAAATGGCAAAGTAATGAGAGCAAAATTTTAAGGAATAGTGGTAAAGTTTATCAATCTTTCAAAAAAATGACCAAAGACGATAGGACATTTACAAGAGTACTTGTTACTCGCAAGGCTCGAACTTTGCTTCCACCTTGTGGAGAGAAATGTAGAATACAATGCTCTAAAAAACTGAATAATGATGAATGACTTATAATGTTTAATAAATACTGGGAAATGGCAGATTTACAGAGGCAACGGGATTTCATTGCATCTTGTATGACAGCAATTAAAACAAAATATGGAAAAGAAAATAACCAACGCCGTTTAAATAATGCGTTTCACCTAACTCACAAAGGTGAAAAAACAAGGGTTTGTAGGCAGTTTTTTTGCAGCCACTTTTGAAATTATTACTCCAGTACTACAAACTGTAGAAGATGAAAAAGATTTAAGTACTAGAGTCATATCTAAAGAGTTAAGGGGCAAGAACGGCAAACAACCCAAATTGCCAGAAGAGATGAAAGAAGCTATAAGAAGACCCATTCGATCCATTCCCGGGTTCGAAAGCCACTATTGTAGGGCACGAACTTCCAAAGAATATATTAATGGAGGGAAATCCATTACAGAGATTACAAAATGTTATGCAATCAACAAAATAAGCAATGTGGAAATTACATGATACATTATAACATTTTTAATAATAAATTTAATCTGGCTCGTTTTGCATCAAAAAAGGGTCAGTGTGAATTCTGTAGGACATACACAAATTCCAGTGATGAAGAGAAAAAGGATCTGCAGGAAAAATACGAGGCTCATATCATTGACAAAGATCTCTCGAGGGTTGAAAAAGATAGAGACAAGAACACTGGCAATAATCATGAAATTGTCGCGGTTTATGATTTATAAGCGGTCTTGCCTTGCCCACAAGGAGATGTCTCAACGTTTTATTATGTTTCAAAACTAAATTTATACAATTTTACAATTTTTAATTTAAAAACCAAAGCTGGTGATTGTTATATTTGGCACGAAGAAGAATCTTTCAGGGACTCTACTGAAATCGGATCTTGTGTTTAACGTTACTTAGAACAAGTTAATGTATAGGCAAACAATCCAGTTGATGTCACTTTTTATTAAGATAATTGTTCCTGACAAAATAAAAATTATTTGATCATTGGCATGTATCACAAAGGAAACATTTTTTTTAGTAACATAAATTTCATCATCCACAAGTATTTATTTACAGGCCATACTCAGAACGAGGGGGATGGAATACACGCTTGTATTGAAAACCAAATAAAAAATGCAAGAAAATCTGGTCCGATTTATACCCCTGAGCAATATGTCTCCCTAATTAGGTGTGCTAAAAAGACAGGCCCACCGTTTGTCGTGCACGAGTTAACATTTGAAGACTTTTATGATTTTAATAGTGACACTATTCAAATCAATAGTAAACAAAAAAAAAGAACTAAACCAATTTAAGATATCTGAGGTTAAGATTATTAGCATTCACAAATCTAATCCCTTTCAATTACTATATAAAATGTCTTATGGACAACATGAATATGATAAAGTAACATTAAAAGTAAATGGGCAAACCAAAATAACAAGAAATAACTCATCTTCCAAGAAGTTGAATAAAGCCTATACACAAAAGAAAGGGGTATCAAAGTCTTTAAAGGATAGTCTGATGAAACTTGTACAGAAAAAAATAATACCGAGGTATTATTCCTCATTTTTTTAGAACTGATAGTGTTTTGTTTACTTCATTTTTTTATATATATATTTTTAATAAATCCGCCAATAATTGGGATTTTATTTTAATTTTATCTTCATATTATTTTAAATAAAAATAAAAAAAAATTTGTTTTGTTTTCTAATTGTGTGTGCTTTAGAGTAATTACTTTTCCTGCAAAACTGCCACAACTCAAAAATTCGATCAAAAATATTTAAAAAAAACTGTCACAAGTAATAGCCTTTAAGGACTTGAAAGGGTGTAACGATGGTGAAAGCTAAGTAAAATTTGCTTAAAAGTAAGTATTATTAACCGTGAATAACCTTGTTGCTCTAGCAGTTTTCTAAATATAAAAAGTGGATTGCCATTAAGCATCAGTAAATTTTAAAACGTGATTTCCCAAAATTCACATTTTTTAAGTTGTGGCAGTCTTGTTCTGAGGTAGCGAAATATTCAGATATACTATCGGAGCTGTTATGGAATCCGTCAACGTTGCCTAAGCATTGAAACATTTATTTGCATTTGATGACATTTGTAAGACAACATGGTTGTACTGCGAAGGGCACTATAGTATGTTACATTAACTACCATCTATATACATACACAATACCCAGCCACAGTTACCCACTAAGGCATCAGAGCTACAACAATTTTCTCTTCAATATTTTGGTAATCTAATTCATAACTTAAAGGTTACACAGATATACAAAAAAATTGGTGTTTTCTTAAGTATTTTTTACGTTGAATCAAAAAAAGTGATAAAAAAATCGGCCAAGCGCAAGTCGAACTTGCGCAATTAGTGTTCCGTACGTTGATTGCTTCTGAATAAAATTTTTTATTACGGTGGTATAAAATGGTCAGTGACTTCACAAAACAAAATTTGTTTCCGATCTTTACTGCAAACTGATAACCTTAAAATGTTTGTTTTTTTTTTTATACACCAGATAAATTATTAAAGGTAACGCACTCGTGATAATTTTTGTTCAATCTACACCCCATGGAGAATATTCCAGAATTTTTCAAAATTTTTGGATCAGTACTTTTCGAGATAGAGGGGGGGGACAGCGATTTTTTCAAAATAATTCAAAGAAAAGTGTGCGCATGTAAGACATTATATATATTTTTGAACTCGTGTTTTTATAAGCTTTCATTTGACACCCCAATAGTTGACCTGGTATTTTTTTTTTCATTTCAAATTTCACCTCCCAAAACTAACCCCTTAAGCCAAAATTTAACTTTCAAAACTACACGGCCATTAATTTCTATATTAGTACCAAATTTCCACTTTCTGTGTCAAATAGTTTCGAAGAAAATCGGGTGTGACAGACGGAGAGACAAACGGATAGACAGATAGACAGACAGACAGACAGACAGACAGATGGACGGACAGACAGACAGACACCGAAGTGATCTTATAAGTGTTCCGTACGGAACACTGAAAATTGTTTTTAATTCTTATTAATATTGAACAAAACTATTATTTTCAGTGTTTTTTGAAGTTCTTATCCTAACTTGACATAAAGAAATAAAGTTTTATGTTCAGTTTCAACAAAAAACTCACTTTTAACACTTACAAGAGGTGCTATGTGGTTGGTAAACTGCTTTTTTAAGCAAATAAATGAAGTCAAATAATAGTTTTGTTCAATATTAATAAAAATTAAAAATAATGTTTTAATTTAACTGTTGTACATATTTATTTTAAACAACATTTTGCTACGTAGCTTAGTTAAAGGTGGTGTATACATGTTTTTTGTTAAACCTGAACACCGAAACCTAATATTTTTAAATTTTTATGATAAATGTAGATTCAGAACATTTAAAGATGTCCGAAATAATAGTTTTATTCCATAATTTTTAATGATTATTCAATTTAATAATTTGCTATGTTGGAAATGTAGAATCTCTGGCACAATGACATTATATATGTCACCACTACACCAAACACTTTGTTTTTGCTCTCCACGCGCGATTCGCTAACCATGTTAACTTCATCAGGAACGATGATTGAATCATCATCGCTCCTGATGAAGCTAACATGGTTAGCAAAACGCTCATCGAGTGCAAAATAAAGTGTTTGGTATAGTGGTGATATAAACTGAGTAATTTTTTAACTTTAAGTGTGTTTTCTGAAAAAAACTTCTTTTTCATCACTTTCTTGGATTCAACATAATAAAATATTTCAGAAAACACGTATTTCACTTAAAAGACAGAAAATTTTCTTTTTGTACAT
The DNA here is from genome assembly GCA_019049505.1 of Pachyrhynchus sulphureomaculatus. Lineage (NCBI taxonomy): Eukaryota > Metazoa > Arthropoda > Insecta > Coleoptera > Curculionidae > Pachyrhynchus > Pachyrhynchus sulphureomaculatus. The sequence goes on from CM032455.1 coordinate 54,345,070, forward strand.
CTGTGTTATCGATCGATTTTAAATAAAACCTTAAACGCTACTTCGGAACCGCCTTATACTGTATGATGCTACAAACTAATTACTCAGGCAATCAACAGACTAGATTACCTGAGTCAACAGGTAATGACTACATTACATAACATCAGCATCTCTGACACTGTTCATTATATCAGCAGACTTGAGGAGAGATTGAATAAATCGTTGGAATTACTTAGAAGTAGACTTCCTGCACACATCTTATAGGATTTTATATTCACTCAATATAATAAATACAATACTCTGTTTAGGTAATCGAAAAATACAAATAAAATACATAACTTAAAAAACAAATTCAACAACTTTGGTTCTGATAATAAAAATTGGATATATAACATTTCAGGAATTGACGTCCCGTAACATATTATAAATTTTCTGGCCTTAGGCCCTAAGTTTGTCCTTCCTGTCACCAACAAAGACATAAATATGTACAGACTACTCTCAGAAGTAGAAGACCTTATATACCTTATTCCACCTGATAAACAAGATTATGTTAGGTCACAAGCGACTAATTTTATTACTAATTATATAAAAACAAATAATAAAATAAGATCATCTATAGAGGTGATAGAGAGGGAGACAAGGGTTTTTATGAAAAATTATCCAGATGTATTGGTTACTAGAGCTGACAAAGGCAATGACATGGTCCTTATGTCCCGGGATTCCTATCTTGAAAAGTCATACTTAATTCTTAATGACGAAAATGAAAATGAAAAAATTAATACATATCCCACTAATAAAGTCGAAACTAAATGCAATAAGCTAATTAAAGACTAGAAAGATGGGAAGTGTTTGGATGAGATCATTGTCAAGAAACTTACTACTTATAACGGTGTTTGCCCAAGATTTTATGGACTACCAAAATCCATAAAGAGGAATATCCCCTACGTCCCATCGTTTCTTGTACAGGAACATCAACACAGCCTATGGCGGGATATATAGCTTCAATTTTAGACAAATCTTTCTATGCATTTAATAAGTTTAGAATTAGAATTTCTTTGAGTTGGCGGAGAAGTTGAATGGATTTGTTGTTCCGCAGTTGTTGCTTCCTTTGATGTTGTGTCACTGTTCACCAACATACCATGTGATTTGGTGATTTCAATTCTTAATGATTAATTTTACCTGATTGAGGCACAGTGCAGTATCCCTAAAAATAGTAGATTTTCTTTATAGTAATATTTTTTCTCTTTTTAAGATAAATTTTATAGACCAAAAATAGGAGTACCTATTGCTAAGATTGTTATGAATAGCTTATTTTATTATGTTACCGATAGGGTTAAGTTTCAATTTCCATTCATTTTCCAATATGTCGACGATTTGCTGTTAACAGTACCAAGTAACGAGCTCCGTGATATTCTTAGCATATTCAACTCTTACAATGATATGTTAAAGTTTACGGTGGAGGAGGAGGACAACAATAGCGTCCCGTTTCTTGATTTAAGATTATATAGAACTGATACTGGTGAGATCAGATTGGATTGGTATAGGAAGGCGTCTAGCTCCGGCAGATATATTCTTTACCACTCTGGTGACCCTATCGAGCAGAAAATTAATACTGTAATTGCCTTAAAAAATAGAATAGAAAAAATTGTACATCCTTCCTTTAAACCAAAAAATTTTGAATTATTAGAATCTCTATTACTTCAAAATAATTATCCAAAGAACTTGATCAAAAAGTTACTATCAAACAATAATATATCTAGAAACATAAGAAATCCGGTAATAGAGCTGAATACTGAAATACATCTTGCTAAATTACAATATACTAAGGGAATGTTAGAGTCTATCTCTGCCTTGTTCAAAAATACAAATATAAAAATAGCTAACTATAATTTTAAAAACTCTTTTTTTTAAATGCTAAAGATAGAACAGATACTTTTGATATATTAAATTTGATATATGGGGTTAAGTGTCAATGTAGGTTAATATATATAGGACAGACTTCACAAAAACTGTCAAAAAGACTGAGTTTACATAAAAGTGATTGTAAACTAAAACCGAATACTACTAGCCTCAGCATTCATGTGAATAACAGAGACCACAAAGTCCTATATAAAGATAGTTTTATTCTTGACAATAAAATTAACTTCTTTAAACGAGAATTCCTAGAAATGTGTTATATCAAGCATTGCACCAACTGTATCAACCAAAAAAGACATACAAGGTCTCAGCTCCATTTATACTTACCTCCTATCTCGAAATTTCTCTCTCAAGCTTTCTATTAATCTTTAATATCAATTTTCGATCGGTTGGGTAAAGATGTGACGATGACTATCCCAATGAATTATCTGTTCAATGTTATACAGTCGCATGCATCATTCTTATTTACTCTCGTTGCAGTTGCCTAACCTTAGCCTTGGTTATATTTTAACTGAAAGACTTTATTAAGTTGGCAATTATGGCTAATTGAAGTTGACATATAAATTACTAAATTTTATATGAAAAGATGGATGGCGGGAATTTTACTAAATGACCACTGTTGCTCGCTTCCATCATGTTAAATTATTTTGCGATGTATAAGTGTTTAAAGTTGACTAGTTGTTGTGTTAACATAAGTAATTTTTAGCTGTTTTAACTGTTTTTATATGAAGGAAATTTTTAATTCTGTTATATCGGTATTGAGTGTGAAGTATGTGGCCGGAACACTTCTCTGAAGAGTCGATTATTTTTAACGTATATATATATATATATATATATATATATATATATATATATATATATATATATATATATATATATACATATATATATATATATATATATATATATATATATATATACATATATGTATATGTATATATATATATATATATATATATATATATATATATATATATATATATATATATATATATATATGGGAGAAACGACCATATTTGTGGAATTTTTTAATTTGTACTTCGTCCGTGTATGTTAAGTATTTATTAAATATCTTCTATAGTTTTGACAACTTCCATCGAATCTCGGCGTTTTTCTTTCAATAAAGACTATAACCGTTTCCTCTCATACTAATGGTGCGCGTTATTTGTCAATTTTGTAATGAATTAACAAATAATAAAATAATACAAATTCTTTAGTACTTTTTTGACATTTTATTAATTACACAGAGCAACGAACATGTTGCCAGATCAATAACCAATTGTAATTCTGTGGGGCTCTGCAGAAGTGAAGTGTACAAGGTATTTAAAATATCTATTTAGAAAGCTAAAATTTGTGCGGTAAACGGAAAATAGACGTCCCGTTGTCATGATATTATAATGCAAAATTTGATTGTTATAAACCAAATTCTACTTTATGTCACTACAATGAGTCCGAAAATGGCGTATAGCATATTTTCTGGCCTACATAAATTAAATGGTGTTAAAGTGCCTACTCACATGTTAAATTCTCACTCAGTTTGCAGGGTCGATCAGTTGGGAAATATAAATTCCTTTTTTAGTCAGGTACCACTGTATTATTCGCATGTGTTAGTATAATGGCTCCCATTTGCTCAAAACGCAAACGTCGCTTTATTTATGGCTTCTTTTTATATCTTTTTCCTCCCCCCTCCACCGATAGAGACTTTTACCCTTTTTACTATGTCTCTATTGAGAGATATCTACGGGGATAGTAATATCAAATAACGTTGCCCTGTTGCCGAAACATCCATCTGGGTGAACATTGGTGAAACGGAACACTTTCGACCCGACTTTTCGGAAATCCAAAAACAATGATTTATTTTAATACTACATATAGGTAGTGAACAAGCCCTGAAATATTTCCAGTTGATGTTAGTTATTATAACTGTTATAAACAATATAAGTTTTAGGTCAATTTTCTTTCAGAAACTGATAACTCGGAAACTGACTTTTTTATAAAAATTTTAATTGAGACAAAAATAGCCAGAAACTTTATGAATTTCAAAAAAAATGTTACAAAATGAAAAATTTTTTCGAATGAAAAAAAATCGTTTTATTATAAACAAATTGAAATTTAATAAGGTTCTTAAACACTTATTGACAATAGGTTTGATTCCACAGATGTGCCAATGTTTTCTGCAGAAAATGAAAAAAAAAATCTTTCTGCCTTCATTTCACCTTCAAATAGCGTTAGTTTTTATGAGCGAAGGAGCCGCATTGAGCATGGCTGGCACAGTGCAAGGCGGCGTGGTGTAACGTAGTGTTATTAGACGCACATATATTTCAAGATAATCGCATGTTTATATAAATATTAAGGGTTAACAAACACAGTAATTCTTTAATTAGAAATCGTGTAATTTTCACGGGAAAATACACTTTTTAGTAAACTTTCAACAAAAAAATTTATAGTAATTGAGAAATATTGTTGTAATGTTAATTTAATGGATTACATCATAACTAACAAATCTTTCGAATACATTTTACAACATAATGTCTTTTCATTAATTGGCACGTAACTGTGGAATTAATGTGTGTTTGAAATTGATTGTGCTCCCTTAGAATGAGTTTTCAGGAATTTAGTAAGAGTTTCATATTGCAGTTTTGTAAAATAATCAAATTCTATATGTTACGGAGCACGATGGTAAGATACAACAAATTGTATTAAGTACGCATACCTATTACTCCATCGAAAGCTGACACAGCAGCTTTCGAACCGACAGAGTGGTTGACACAGTCAACGCTTTAAAAGCAGTTAACGCTTTTTCGGGGGATTCTTCCTCAAGTATATATAATTATTGTAAAGCAACTGAAAATAGACAGAAGTCCATATTCCAGCAGTTTACTAGCTGTTCTCTTATCTGTCAAATCCATCCTGAGATGCGTTTCGCCGTATCACGGCTCGTCAGTCAGGCTAGGATTGACAAACAAGAGAACTGTATCAAGTGGTACTTATTCCAGAAGTTACGGAGCACGATGGTAAGATACAATGAATAAGTACGCATCTTGTTTGTCAATCTTAGCCTGACTGACGAGCCGTGATACAGCGAAACGCGTCTCAGGATGGATTTGACAGACAAGAGAACAGCTAGTAAGCTGTTGGAATATGGACTTCTGTCTATTTTCAGTTGCTTTACAATAATTCAAATTCTATATTCTTAAAAAAATTTCGAGCCCAAATAAACAGAACTTCGTCAATGAGAATTTTCGCACCATCATTTTGACGTAAACTTGCAAAATATGCTTGGCGTTTTTCGGTACAACCTATACCACACCATTATCATGCGAAGTACCAAAAAAATGCCCCTTCGCTTCTATATTAAAATCTAACTTATGCTCTAACAAATTAGGAAAATTAAATTTGTTTTGGCACCAGATGCATCCAGAAAATAAGATAATTTTTTTACAAGAGTAAAAAAATTATTTTATTTTTCGAATCGATCTGGTGCCCAATATACGGAGTGGCATTTTTTCTTTGCTACTTCGTACTGTAAAGATGCGATATAGGTGGTAGCGTAAAACTCCAAGCATATTTTGCAAGTTTACATCAAATTAATGGTGCGAAAATTCTCATTGCCGAAATTCTATATATTTGGGCTGGAAAGTTTTTTAAGAATATAAAATCTGATTATTGTACAAAATTGCAATATAAAACTCATGCTAAATTCCTGAAAACTCGTTTTAAGCGAGCACAATCAATTCCAAAGACACGTCAATTCCACACTTACGTGTTAATTAATGAAAAGACATTGTGTTGTAAAATTAATTTAACATTAGGACAAGATTTCTCAGTTACTATGGATTTTTTTGTTGAAGCTTTCCCCTGAAATTAAACGATTTCTAATTAAAGAAATACTGTGTTTGTTAACCTTTAATACTGATACAAACAAGCGATTATCTTGAATTATGTATATGTGCGTCTAATAACACTACGTTCCGCCACGCCACACTCATCGCGACACCTTCGCTCATAAAAAATTAACGCCATTTGAAGGTCAAATGAGAGCCGAAAGATTTTTTTTTCATTTTCTGCAGAAAACATTGGCGCATCTACGGATTTAGACCTATTGTCGATAAGTGATTAAGGACCTTATTAAATTTTAATCTGTTTATAATAAAGTCACTTTTTTGTCATTAAAAAAAAAGAATTTTCAAATATACAATATATATTTTTTTTTAATTCATAACGTTTCTAGCCTTTTTTGCCTCAACTAGAATTTTCTTAAAAAAATCAGTTTCCGAGTTATGAATTTTTTAAAGGAAATGACCTAAAGCTTGTTTTGATTATAACAATTATAATAATCAACATCAACTGAAAATATTTTAGAGCTTGTTGACTACCTAACATATATGTAGTATTAAAATAAATCATTGTTTTCAGATTTCCGAAAAGTCGGGTCGGAGGTGTTCTGTTTCACGAATTTTCACCCACCTCTGTTTCATGGCATTTGTTAAGACTACTTGGTAGTATTACGACGGCGTTATTATGTCTCTACAATAACTACTACCTATAAACACATCCGGAAACGTATTGCTATGGGAGGAACTGCAACAACCAAACCAAGCAAAATCTGGAAAGACGACAATATTACAAAAAAACGCCAAGCTACGACCTATATTTCTTGTTGCCACATATGCAGAAAAAACTTGGATAGTCAGAAAGAACGACACAAAAAGAATAAATGCTTTTAAAATATGGGTACACTGGCGAGTGTTATGGATACCTTGGACTGCCCACCGCAGGGATGCCTTTGTTTTAGAAGAATAAAAACGAGACTGCTGACAATTATAAGTAAACATATGCGATGATACTTCGCTCACATATCAAGAGTCAGAGACACCATGAAAATGTTACTTGTAGAGAGCAGCGATGAAGGTAACAGATCGAGAGGACGCTCCCTCCATTGTTGCACTGATCAGATAAAATACACATACAGATTCTCTCATCAAGCATCGGATAGAATGACATAAAATAAAACCATTACGCAGATAGGTTGATGTTACCACGTCGTTTCGAGGGATAAAGGATAAATGAGGATAAACCTGCGCAACACCCAGCCGATGGCCGAAATCGTGTTAGAACCAGCCAGTTACTGTGCAAGCTTTTAACCCACAACCCCCAGAGGCCGGCGAAGCTTCAACTACAATACGAACAACGAAACAGATAAGATACTGAGCTAAAGAAATGAAAGAATGAAGAATTGTCCAAGAATCGGACGACTTTCTTAACTTAGCAACGAGATGCTCTCTTTGTATAATTAGATAATATTCCTTCACTTTCTTGTCTTTATTGATCATGATCACGTAAACTCGCCCGTTATGAAATTATTCCGATCGCGCAACACATGTACAGATTTACTTTAAATCTGCGGGAGTAATAATCAGATCGTGAATTGGCTGGATCTAGTCCTTTGATGTCAGAAGAAACTATCTCAACTTACCTATTTACATCCCAATTTTTAGAGACTCTGTCACTCTACCTCGCAAATTGGGTTGCCAATTTATGACAGTAGGCACTTATAAAAAACCAGATAGTGTTATTGTTGCTACGCAGAGAATGCCAGATATTTTTTAAGCTTTAAAGTTTTACATCAATCTGATTTCTTGTTTTTTTTTGGAAAAGTATAATAGTATTTGCACCATACAAATGTATGAAGTATTTGCTAAGAAAAGCGTAAATAACCGTGTCGGCTTCGGCTCAGCCAATGCCTGCTAATATTTTGAATAAATTCGTGAGCACAAAAAATCTTTCATGTTTCACTTCCTGACCAAGTTCCATATAACATAACGTTGCCAAATATCCGAACAGTTAAAAAATAAATTATTTCCATTAAAGATAGGATAGAAAATCCAGTAAAGAGTCCAAGAAGTCCGCCAAAATTTGCCAAGAAATCTGTTGGACCATATAACTCGTGTCTTTTGGAGGTTACGAATTGGGAATTCTTGAAGTAGACTGTAAGTTTTGATAGTGATATACTAAAATCAAAATAAAATATTAAAATTAATTTATTCGAAATTTTAAAGATATGGTATCTTAAACTAAAAGGTATATTTAAAACGGATAATTAAAGATTTCCAAATTAAAATAACCGGTCAAGTGTAAGTTGAACGCAATTAGTGTTCCGTACGTTGATTGCTTTTAAAATAAAAAATTTTGTTTTGATTTTTGTTGATCAGTGACTTCACAAAACACACCCCAAATGAGTTTTCAACAAAGTTTGTTTCCAATCTTTACTGAAAACTGATGACCTTGAAATTTTTGTTTTTTTTATATGCCAAATAAATTATTAAAGGTAATGCACTTGTTATAATTTTCGTTCAATCTACACCCCGTGGAGAATATTTCAGAATTTCTTCAAAATTTTTTTATCAGTATTTTTCGAGATAAGGGGGGGGGCAGCGATTTTTCACGATTTTTTAAAAATAATACAAAGAAAAGTGTTCCCAAATATTACATTATACATATATATATATATATATATATATATATATATATATATATATATATATATATATATATATGTATATATATATATATATATATATATATATATATATATATATATATATGTACATATATATATTTTTATATATATATATATATATATATATATATATATATATATATATATATACATATATATATATATATATATATATATATATATATATATATATATATATATATATACATATATATATATATATATATATATATATATATATATATATATATATATATATATGTTATATATATATATATATATATATATATATATATATGTTATATATATATATATATATATATATATATATATATATATATATATATATATATATATATATATATATATATATATTAAGGTGACCGCAAAAAATCGATGTCGGAATTTTGTTCGTCTGGACCCCACAAAACGATTCCCCTTTCCAGATATTGAGATAGCCGAAATTTGAGCTCGATTAAACGACGTTAATCGTCGCTCAAAGTGTGAAAAAATCCAAATTTTTGGCCAAAAAGCTGACATATGGAGCCATAACTCCAGAACGGTAAATAATAGAAACACGCTTAATATCTCAAAAGAAAGCTAATGTTGTTCTTCAAAATTTATATTCTATACATAATTGTTGTTATTTTAAGTCAAACCGAGTTACAACAGCCTTTAGCCCCAAAAACGTGACCTGGTACCAGTGGGAGCCAGTTTGGGAGTATTCTAAGAATTTTACGGGTTTTTACATAATGTGTCTCGGAATTAACATTTTTTTGTTAAAAAGTATTTTGGAACTCAATTTTCAAACATAAAGAACCTTTTGTTCAAATTTAATCTTTTATTATATGGGGATTACCTGACTAGTTTACCAAAGAAAGACCCGTTTGACAGGTAAAAAGGAGGGTGAATCTAATTTCTATTGGGGATGGTGATTTTACTTCAGCGTACAACCGACCTTTTATTTATTCAGTTTAGTTTCTAAAGTGCCTTTGAGCTGGTTAGATCGAACAATTATATAGTGAAGATATTTTAAGACACTGAAGAGGACAGCATCTACCAGGAACTTGAGAGCTTGGAGGAAATGGACATCCCTGAAGAAGCTGCAGAAGATCCAGGACCATCTGAGAGCAAGAGGATGAAAGTTTCATTTGCAAGGGGCGTTAAAGAGATTTTAAACATGAAATTGTCCATTTTATTAGATCGATGTAAGGTATCCGACAGAAATGCCACGAGAATTTTAATAGCTACTCTAGAAGCACTAAACCTTGACCCTCTTGAGTACAAAGTCTCGAAAACTTTATTACATGATAGAAGGCAAATGTTCAGAGAACAATATAATAAAAAAAATTTTTGATAAAGTAAACATTCCTAAAAAAGAGCCCGTGGTTGTCCATTGGGACGGTAAACTTTTACCGGGTGTTTTTAAAAAATGAACAATGTGAGCGAATAGCTATAGCTATTTCATATGGCGAAAAGGAACAGCTGCTGGGAGTTCCTGTAACAGCAAACAGCTCTGGAGAGGAGCAAGCCGTAGCCGTATATGAATGCCTACATGAATGGGGTCTTCTCAACACCGTCAAGGCGATGTGCTTCGACACTACAGCATCCAACACGGGAAGACTCAAAGGAGCATGCGTCATATTGGAGCAAATGTTAGGAAGAGAATTGTTATACCTAGCTTGCCGTCACCATATCTTGGAAATTCTGTTAAGAGGCGTATTCGACACAAAAATGGGATCAACCACTGGACCTCATCCAGACATTTTCAAGAGATTCCTCACTGCGTGGCCCAAGATAGACAAAGGAAAATACGACACAGGTATCAGTGACAATCTAATACAAAAGCAGCCAACTCCAGAAGTAATTGCAAATGTTACTGCTGAATTCGAGACCAAATTAACTGAGAGCCACCCCAGAAATGACTACAAGGAGCTATTGCAGTTGGTTCTCGTATTTGTTGGATCACTAGACGGCAATGTTGTGGGTTTTAGAACTCCAGGAGACATTAATCACGCTAGGTGGATGGCAAAGGCTATTTACTGCTTAAAAATGTTCATTTTCGTCGTCAATTTAAGATGTCTAAAGAAGAAGAAAGTTCTGTGCGTGCCATTTCTGTTTTCCTAGTTAAAATTTATTGTAAAGCTTGGTTCAATGCTCCAAAAGCTCATCTTGCACCAAAGCAAGATTTAGGTATTTTGCATAGTCTGTTAGACTATAAAGAATGTGACAACGACATTGCAGAAATAGCTCTGACCAAATTTTCGAACCATTTGTGGTATTTGAATGCAAAGTTGGTGGGGATTATCGTTTTTTGATTCCACCATTACAGACGATGAAATGTTAATGGCTAATAAATTGCTCAGTAGCACAGATGAACCATCACAGCACGCTAGGGTTGTAAATCCAAAAAATGGTTTTAAAAAACACGATATTAAAGTTTGTGAAATCGACTTCGCGGATTACACGTGTTGGGTAGTAGTTGGAAACACACGTTGTAGACAGGAAGTGAAATATTTAAACTGGTGTGCATATGATTTACTGATTGGCTTCTCCTCGTGGGTTGTTCATAAGCTGCTTGGCCTCTCCTGGTGAGATTCTCATCAAAAATATTGTCTCAGCCACTACTCTCCTATTTTCATTTGGGTAGCTAATCACTTTTTGACCCGAAATGCCTTAGGATGAGCAGAATATTTTAAGATCGGAAAAAGGCCTCAAACCTGAGATCTAGAGACTACACTCACTTGGTGATAAAAGCTGTTACTGCACTATGGCATGACGGAAGAAAAAAAGCCTACTACCGCCTGATGAAGGATTAAGCCGTTACTGCATTACGATGGAAAGAGCCACTACGGCATGCTAGAGGAAAAAGCCTTTACTACATCACGGAGAATAAAAGTCTTGAAAAATCCGAAATGGCCGATTATATGTCTTTTGCCCCTTCTTCAAAGTGAAGTCTTTAAAATGGTTCACTTCCGGGACACAAACTGAGACGCATTCAATACAAACTAAATAAGTTAAGTCGGCAACACGCGTTACACACTGCTGGTTTAGTTAAACTGCTCAAAAATTTAAACTCTCTGCTTAATCAAATTACACTGCTCCAAGATTTAAATTCGCTGCTTAACTGAAATTAGCAAGTATTACCTGAATTATTGATAGAAAAAAACAGTGTTGTAACATGTGGGCTTACTATAACTTTAGTTATGTTTGAACGTTTCTCTTATACTGTCACGTAAAATGTTTTTTAAATTTATTTATTATTTTTTTTTGTATTCTATCATCAGAATAAACTGTAAGCTTTCAAAAAGTGAGTATGATTCTCTTTTCAATTAGGCTGACGATTTTTAATAAGCATGATAGTTTATATATCGGTTTTTTAGGAAATAAAGAATCATTTTAGTCCCGAATTGAATATTATTATACTAGTATTAATTGAAATTTTAATTCAATTCTATAGCTTGAGAGCCTATAAAAACTAAATACGAAAAACTAGTGTTATTGTTTCCGCTTAAACATAATATCAAGATATGCAAAAAGAAAGATAAAGAAAAATATTATATTCAAGAAAAAATCACCCTCTGTGATTTTCTTGTTTCTCCACATTTTAAGATTTCTAGAACATTCATTTCCATCGGTATGTCTGTTAATCTGATTGCACGATAGCTCTCGAAAGACATGAGATATAAATTTCAAACGTGGTACATATAAAATAATCAATGATGAGGTAATCAAGAGCCTACAGAAAATAGATTTTCTGTAGACTTTTCAACCTATCCTACAGAAAGGGAATATTTTCTTCCTACTGGAAATGTGCCACAGTTCAGCCGATACCTAAAAAAGGCAAGAAGACCTTGCCAAATAACTACCGACCAATCGCACTGCTTTCAGTAATATTGAAAGTCATGAAGAGGCTATCAATCAGCATCTTCTAAAATATCTTGAAGGATTCAACATTATTAGCGATCACCAATATGGCTTTCATAAAAAATAGATCAACAGGAAATCTTCTGACTTATGTAACATACGTTTGGAACAACGCAATTGAACACTTTGGAGAATCTCGAGCGGTTGCTCTTGACGTATCCAAGGCATTCGATCGTGTTTGGCACGATGGGCTGTTGGCTAAGCTACGCTTTTATGGTATGTCTGAAAAGTTCCCTCTTGTTTCCTCAGAGAGCGTTCTTTACGAGTGGCAGTCGACGGATTTCTTTCTAACACCTTCACTATCAACGCCTAATCTCTTTCTCATTTACATTAACGATCTGCTGGAAAAGACCGAGAATCCAATCTACAGCTTTGCAGATGACAGTACGCTTATCTCTTCATTCACTTTGAACGCTCGGACATCGGCTACTCAGACGAATATCCGCAGACAGCAGGAGGTCGTTCAACTTAACAAAGACCTGGAAGAAATTCTATCTTGGGGTGACAGTAACCAAGTGGAATTTAACGCTACAAAAACCCAGGCGGCAGTTTTTCCAAAAAAGTTAACGTTGCTGAAACCGATATAGTTATGTCAGGGCATTCCATTCCTGTAACATCGTCACTCAATTTGTTGGGCGTTAATTTGGGAGCAAATATGTCCTGGCATGAACATGTTGCAGGCATAGCAAGGAAAGCTTCTCAAAATTTGGGAATATTATTTCGAACCAGAAACCTTTACACTCCACAACAACTGTTAATTCTTTACAAAGCTCAAATTCGACCAACTATGGAATACTGCTCCCATGTTTGGGACTCCGCTCCCAAACATACACTGCATTTGTTGGATTCTATTCAGAGAATAGCTATTCGTCTGATTGGAGACCAGGAACTGACCGGCGGTCTTGACTCGCTGGAACATCGAAGAACGGTTGGCGACTTGAGCCTATTCTACAAGTATTTTCATGGAAAGTGTTCGAAGGATGTGGCCCGCTGAATTCCTCCCAGAGCGGTGCATGTTAGAAGTACACATCGCGTTAATACTTCACATCTGTATGAGGTTCAGCTTGTTACTCCTCGTTCAACGCTTTTCAAGCAGTCTTTTGTATGGGAGAACATCATCCCTTTGGAATAATTTGCCCAGGACTGTGTTTCTCACCGAGTACAATTTACAGCGACTCAAGAAAAAACGTGAATCGCTTTCTCCGCACACGTGTCGCTACTTTAGCGCTTTAGGGACTTTCCTGCAGCACGTGTGCTAGACCCATAAAAAAAAAACCTGTGGTTTTTCAGCGATATCGCTTCATGAAGAACGGGTGAAAAAAGTGGGGGTCGATGAATTTTGTAAGATTCTTATAAATTTTGCTGCTCCTTTGTCGCGATAAAAAACGGGTTACAATTATTTATAGTGAAACATGTAAGGGGTTAAAGGAATGGGGGTACAAATTAAAATAGTTGCTTCATATATATCGTGTTATAAGTCTTTTTCAGGATTTTTGGTGTCGGGGAATCCAAAAATTAAGTTATTATTTTTCATTTTAGCACTAAAAAGGGTAAAAGAGGAGTTGTTAAATATTGTATAGTTTTTATAGTATTACGAAATTTTTCAGTTGATGTACTACGGAAAATTTAAGCTTATTGCTACGATTAAGGGTATTGTAGGAAAACCATCACTCAGGAACAGGAAAAAACGGAAAGATTTTCAAATGCATCATGTAGACGATTGTGAAAAAGACATCATCAGGAGAAAAATATATGCTATGTATGAAGAGCAGTTGGTGCCGACATTAGACAAAATAAAATTAAGACTGGTGCAGGACGGGACCAATATACATTGTGGCCGATCAACCCTTCACTGAATTCTGTTAAAAATGGGATTCACATTCCGAAAAATCAACAAAAGGCAAGTAGTGATGGAGTCACAAAAATTACGAATCTTGCGACATACTTATTTACAAGAAATTAAAAAGTATCGATCAGAGAATTGGCCAGTAATTTACCTTGACGAAACATGGTTCGATACCCATGACACTGTGCAATAAGAGTGGGTTGACAGCAGTACAAAATGTCAGACTAACGCACCCTTAAATAAAGGTAAACGAATAACAATTTTGCATAGTGGATCTGAAAAGGGCTGGGTTTCAAATTGCCTACTATTATCTGCAAAAAAACATAAAAAATTCTAGTTTGGACTATCACGAAGACACGACCGCAGAACTTTTTGAAAATTGGTTTCAAAATTCCCCTTTGCCAAATGTTCCCGAACAGAGTGTTATAGTTATGGACAATGCAAGTTACCATAGTCGCCTACTAAATAAGGTTCCTAATGCAGCCAACACCAAATGGGAAATACAGGAATATATGTTAGAAAATGACATTTATTTTGACTTTAGTTATAAAAAAGTGACCTTTTGAAAGTTTTGAAAGACTACAAATTGAAAAGAAATATGTTTGTGATGGTATGACTGAGAAAAGAGACACATTGTTTTGCGGCTTCCTCCGTATTATTGTGTGTTTAATCCAATTGGACATATTTGACAACAAGTTAAATCAAAAATAAGGGCACAAAATGTTTCTCTTACTTTAAGCGTGTCATTGGTTGAATTAGTAAAAAAAAGTTAAAATAAACCTTTTGAAAGCTGGAAGAATTCCATTCAGCACGTTGTTAAAGTTGAAGATTCATATATTTATGTAAATAATATAAAACCACTGATCAGCTGATGACAGTGATAGGGAAACCGAATTAGGCTTAAGTTAAAATGTATTTTTATTTATACAGTATGCCTCCTCTTGTAAACCCCATTCATTCAAACTGTATATTTGTACTTCTTATTCATTTTTTTTTACATGCATCTATAAATAAACATCTCCAAAAACACTTATATAATAAATATTTATTTGCATTAATGAATAAAAATTCTTAAGTCCATCTCTGCAACCTATCGTAAACAAAAATTTTTATATTGCCCACTTAAAACGGCAAAAATCAGGATCATATATTTTAGGACAGGCTATACATGATTTTGTTGCTGATATTTTTACCGTTTAAAGTTTCAATCTAATTTGATCCAATTTATATTGCGCTAAAGGACTACGTAGCATGCATTTCGGTTTTAGATTCAAAAGAGTCCCATTTTTTTTTTATTAATATTGGGATTAGTTAGTAGATTTAATAAAGTAAAAAAAATAGCTATTTTGATTTATGTGAAAATTTAATTATTAAAATTTATTGTGTAAAATAAATTTGGTGACGCCCATACCATTTCAACAGAATTTCTAATACTGACAAAAGCTATACCAGTTGGTTGGAAAAGCAAAAAAGAATAATAATTGAATATTTCAGTCTTTTGAAAAATAACCTAGTTATTAACTTTCCCTTTCTATTTTATTTACTTCTTCCTGAATAAAACTTGTTGGATATTGTGGAATTTCCAATCCACCGAGATTACATTCGGCTTTTCGCACAAACGTAATCCTGAGAAAGGCAAGTAATGCCAAATAATACTTTAACTTCTTAAAGTGGTTCTGATCGATCTAAGTTTGTCAGTGTGCAGTGTACTGATATCCTCATATGCTTACAGTCATTTTAAATTATTTATCTTGGAGTAGAAACAGTTTTTTACAGTTTGATTGATACATTTTTCAAAACTTTATACAAACTATATTTGTGAAGTTACGCAGTACATGTTAAAGCTAGATCTGTCAAACGCTTTATCCTTAAAGCCCGGTCAGCTGTATCGAAAATATAATATATTACTTTATATATCATATCTACACGACGCGTTTTTCAAGTAAGTATCGTTTTGAAATATAACCGATTCAGAAATACGGTCGCCGCAAATGTGCGGTTTTTAGATTCTTCGACCCTAAGAGAGCAGACCTTTAACTACCACTCTTCCAACCGTTTAACTTCTTATATGTTGGAGTGTAAATAATAATGCTCAAACTTGTTCACTATCACACTCATAAGCCAAGAAAAACTCTCAGAATAATGTTGAAAATATACAAAATTTATCTACCTTCACTTTGCTCATACACTGCACAGTGTTTTACGCGGCCAAAAGAACTCCCCCCACGTCCCTAAGTCTGCACCCGAGCTTTTATTCCTCGGCTTCCTCTGAAGATTCCCCCGCGGATTTCTCTTCTTCCTTGGAACTTTCGTCGTTAATGTTGGATTCAGCAGAAACAAGCCTTTGTATTATTTGCTTACTAAACGACCTTTTTGGGGTTTTGGCCTTATACTAGATATTAAGAAATCTAAGCTGAGTAATAATCTGTTAAGGACATCGAAACTGCATTCTTCTCGTGAGAATTTTCTAGCAAAGTCTTGCCAGTACAGGCGAAAGTGCTTGTTTCGCCCCTCTGATGCTTCTTTGAACAGTAATCCAGTGGGCAAAAAAATAACAACTCGATTTTACTTACAAAATCATTTTCAAGCAATTTATGAGGTTGCAGTCCACACCGGTAATTTCAGCGGTCACCTCTGGATTGGCAAAAAATCTCCTACTTGTATTGCCATCATTGGTGTTGCCAAATCCAGCTTTTGGCACATCTATGATTAAGCCAGTTTGCTTTCTAAATTTTTCTTGTATATCTGCCTTTTTTTGCTTGACAGTTTCTTTGTCACTGTCCGATCTTAGCTGCCACTTTTACACAGGAAGCTTATATGACAAATGCATAATACTTTCGAATAATCGGATCCTAGCGTGCAATACAGACGGGCCAAACTGTAATGCATCTATGTTGACGTTATTTTTCACATTGACGTCATTAAACTTCTTTGAACTAGCACCACAGACGGTATTACAAAAGCACTAGCCTAGTAGTAATTGTAGCTTTAATTCCGGCAGGTCAGTGTACTTATTCATTAATTTATTTAAGTATATTTGGCTTGGCCACATACATAGATAGTAGTTGTTGTAGGAATGCAATAACGCCCGTGGCATGACTATCGCATTGTCTAAAAGGTGTCGTGAAATACAAATGTATGTTTTGGAATTTGGACAACGTTGACGGATAGCACGATATCCTTGCCAATATACATCCAAAAAGGATTATCCCTATTCAGCCAGAAAGGAGACATAAAAAAATCGTTTCTTAAAGACAAGAAACGTGGAGGGGCCGAAATTCATCGGCAGAGTGCCGGTCAAGTGCAAGTTGGACTTACGCAACTAGTGTTCCGTACGTGGATTGCTTTTAAAATAAAAAATTTCGTTAAGGAAGTATAAAACAAATCAGTTTTCAGCAAAGTTTTTTTCCGATCTTTAGTGAAAACTGATGACCTCAAAATTTCTGTTTTTTCTGTTAGGTAATGCACTCGTGATAATTCTTGTTTCAATCTATACCCTGTAGAGAATATTACAGAATTTTAACAAAATGTCTTAATTAGCACTTTTGAAAAAATAATATAGAGAATTATGTGCAAGTATTACATTATATATATATATATATATATATATATATATATATATATATATATATATATATATATATTTATATATATATATATATATATATATATATATATATATATATATATATATATATATATATATATATATTTGAACTCGTCTTTTTATAAGTTCCCGTTTCACCCCCCAAAACTAACCCCTTAAGTTAAGATTTAACTTTCAAAACTACACGGCTCTAATAAGGCCATCAATTCCTATATTAGGGCCAAATTTAAAACTTTCTATCGTTTGGTCAATGGTTTGACTTTCCTCTTGAGCTACAGTGCCGAAGGTGATCAATTTTTAAACCAAATTATCACTGGTGACGAAACCTTAGTTGCTCACGTTATACCGGAATCAAAATAACAGTCCATGGAATGGAGGCCTTTAATTTCACCCAAGAAAATAAAGTTCAAGCAAACAATTTTAGCCCGAAAAATGATGTCCGTTGTATTTTGGAATGGGCAGGGGGTGTTGCTATTAGATTTTTTGCATCGGAGGGACATAGTAAATGCTGAGACATATTGTGACCCCTTAAGTAAACTGCACCCTGCAATCTAACATAAAAGGCGTAACATGCTCAGTAGAGGGATTGTTTTACTTCACGACAATGCTCGCGCGCACTTAGCTTATCTAACCCAAAATTGCATTGCGTCATATGACTGGGAACAACTTGATCACCTCCCGTATCGCCCTGGCCTAACGCTCAGTGAATACCATTTCTTTCTGCACTTAAATAAAAACCTTGGCGGTCAGCGGTACGATTCCGATGACGACTTCAAAACGGTTGTGCTGTAGTGGCTAGCAAATCAGGTGGCAGATTTCTATGAGAATGGAATATGGAAGCTGGTCTCACGACAAGTGTCTTAATATAGGTACAAAGTAGCGTTTATGTAATAATAAAATTGTTAAAAAATAGCCTTGTGTTTTTTTTAAATTTCAAAACAGTATTTTATAAAAACAAGCCTAGTAAAAATAGAATCATATATAAACGGGTATTAACATCCAAATTTTTTTTTATAATCATTACCAATTTTCAAAGTATTTTCATCGTTATTCTAGCCTTTATCAACACTATAAAAAATGTCTAAGTACAAAATTAAGTTTCATTTAAAAAATTGGATTCACATATATGTACTTACTTAAATTTTTCAAAAATACTTGTCTCATTGCTATCTAGAGCTGTATAAACATTTTTCCAATCCCACCTAGCAGCAGATGTTTCGATGTTGTATTGTAAATCTGTACAAAGTGGCAAGCAGTCGCAATTAGGTATCTAAAACATTTTAAGCTAAAGGAAGGGAAAACCAAGATTCCTTAATGCTTGTACTTTAAAAATAAAACTCTCTAAGGCAAACAGTCAACAATCCTAAAATTGTTCAATTGACTCGAACCTTTAACCGTGGGAAATTTGGAACATTATCTCTATCTACGCCATATTTTTACTTAAAATAGTCTTACTCGCACAGGTAGCTAAAATTTTTTTTTCGTATGATTGCATTGTGCCATGACATTGGAACAGCCAACAACAGAAAAGTGTAAATTAAGATAATAATTTACTAAAATATTTAGCAAAAAAGTAAAGTATAATAACTAGTAGTTAGTACATATGTAATAACTTGATTTATTCTGAAAAATTTCTGTTTCCATAAGATCAAATAGTCAATAGATCTATTATTAGTATTCATTACACAATCTTAAGAAAAATCGAAAAATATGTTTAATTAAATATTTTATTTACCTCGTCGATAAACGAATCAGTTAAATTTCCCTTTTTCTTTTTATGTTTTTTGCCTAATATATTAGCTACACGTTCCTGTCGTAGAAGAGTTGCAGCTTCTTCCATACATTCCTTACTTAGGGCTCCGCAAATATCCGTTCCATTTTCACCTAAAGAAGTAATTGACGTATCAAATTCGGAAAGTTATGTTTTGCAATACGAGTAAACATGTTTCAAAACGACGTTTTAGGGTTTTAAGCCACTAACGCTTGCCAAATGTGACCCGTACATTCGTATGAACTAGCAAAAAATAAATAGATAACAATTTATTTTATAAAATTGGTAACCAAAATGTTACATTAGAAACTTTTAAATTATGATATCGTCGATACAAATGCAAAGTATCGAATATGAAAAAACACATTTTTCATTTTCGATCTATTACTCTTGGACTGATGTACGTTATGGCAAACTCTCGAATCTAAGTTCACTTTGTGGAAGGGAAAGTATACATTGTCAAAAGGTCGAATGTGCCGACTATTTGACTTTGTCCAAAAGCAAAGTAATGAATAAAAATTTCGTTAGTCTGCATTCGTTACTGTGAACAAATTTTGTGAACTGATCTGTTCCAAAGTCTCGAATGTGCCACATTCGCGTTTTTTATTTTGTTGGAATAAGAAGAAAATCAAATTTCCATAATGGCAAAGTACTGAATATGTCACTTTCGTGTGTTTGCTGTGGTAATTTTTTTTGTAAACTCAAAGAATGTTAATGCAGACTATCGATAGTGGCATATTCAATTGTTAACACTTTAAATATTTGGGCAACTGTTTGCCTACTAATGATGTAAAGTATTGAATAAGAGCGATTTTGCTGTGTACACAGAGTGTTTTCCAGGAATGTTTCTGATAAAAGGTTTTTACTTTTATACTCGGAATATAATAATTCTCGGAAACAAATTAATTTAGTGTTCTTAGATACACTTCCTTTTTTATTTTACCTGACTGTGTTCCTCTACGATTTCCTCTACTTCACTCAGTTAACTGCTTGTTTTCAACCAAACAATATGACAACTCGGCGCGCATTATTTTTGCTTTCTCTGAAAGAGGCAGTTTTTGGTGGAAAAGGGGAAAATAATAAGTTACTATCTCCTTCTGCGAGTACAAAACCTGACGAATTTCAAGCAACTGAGTTCGGTAAGTGTCTTTATTTACATAATTAGCATGATTGATACAAAGAAGTAAAAATTTAAATAAACTTTTAACGAACTGTGCAGATAATTTCAATGTTGATTTTTTATTCATTAAAAATGTAAAAACACAATGGATTTTTCTATTGTAGGGAATTCAGAAGAATATGAGAAAAACGATTTGCATCTAACTTTTGATAACAATATTGTGGTGACGGATAAAGAGCCGAGTCAAGACAATGCATTCAATATTTTAAATAAAGGTAAAAGCTTTACTAATGATTCTGGATTACAATAAAATAATTGTCTGTATGGAAACAAAGTAAATTTTTCCTGAATTTCTTTTAACTTCGTTTTCTTTTTTCTGCAGATTTACATTTAAGTTCTGATGATTCTGATCTTGATCCGGATTTCCAATATGATTGCTCAGTTACCGATTCATCAGACTCAAGTGAAATTAGCATCAATAACCTCCAAGGTAAATGTCAATAACTGTTATCATTCATAATATTTATAAGTAAAAACTTTTTTTTTTAATTTGTTACTAATTATAGTTTTAAAATGCCTAATTCATTTTGATTTGTTGCAGGAGGTAAAAATAAGAACGCAAGACTCCTAAAACGTCTCAGCCAAAAGAGGCCGTTGACAGAAGCCTAAAATTTGGAGGACATCAATTTAGTAAGTTGTTCTACTAATAATTCACGTGGTGGCTCTGGAATTTTAAACACAACCTGTTCAACTACTCAAAACCCTTCATCTCAAACATCTATTTTAAACGTAGATGATGAACCTAAAAAACGACGCAAATCAGATCCACAAAAGTGGAAACGAAATTTGAACAGATCCCGCAGACTAAAAGGGGAAAAATACATTAATTGTAAGGGAAGGCACATTAGTGCAAAACCCATGTTCCCGCCCCCATGCCGAAATCGTCCTAATCATCAATGTTCTGATAACTTCCCCGAAGAGGCAAGAAAGTTTATATTTGAAAAATTTCATTGTTTAAAATCCTTACAATCTCAACGGGAATATTTGATAAGGCATATAAATAAAGCGAATTCAAAACGAAAAACAGTATATGGAGACTCACTCGCATTCACCAAAAAATACCACCTCAGTTTCAATGGCCAATATTTTCCTGTTTGCAGAGAATTTTTCCTTTGTACACTCGGGATAAGTGAAGGTTTAATAATAGGGGCGTTTTAAAAAATTATCTCCATATGGTGTTGTTAATCCAGATAACAGGGGTGGGAAAAAAATAAGTAGCAATAATAGTGAAGAAAATGAAGCTTTCATGAAGGCTCACATTTTTTCGTTTCCTGCTGTTGAGTCACATTATTGCCGGGCTTCAAGTTGACTTCCGATATTTGAACTCTCAACTTTCTATTAAAACCATGTATTCCCTGTACAAAGAAAAGTGTAACGAGGCTGGGGTTAAAAAATTATGTTACGAATCGTACAGGAAATTATTCAAATCATTCAAACTGAAATTTCATAAACCTAAAAAAGATATTTGTAAAACGTGTATTGATTTTGAAGGAAGCTCCTCAACTGAAAAATCAT
>CM032455.1:54367431-54374931 GCA_019049505.1 Pachyrhynchus sulphureomaculatus
ATGATGACATGCCACAGCACACGAGTTTTTCCCGATCACGCAATCACTCCTATGTTGTGTCCGCCTATTTTTCAACCATTGAGAGGTCCGTCTTATATATAAACACTTTCACAACTCAGACATTGTAATCTATAAACACCACTACTGTTGAACATCTGAGGAGTTCTTTGTTTGGTCCTGGTAAACAACTTGCCATTACATAAAATAATTAGTCTTAACTATCTTCAAATTCGAAAAGTTATTGAAAATCTTGACTATCCTATTAGTTAGGTTCGTAACAGATTGTAACTTTAACATACCTCACTTCAAGATTGTTATCATCCACAGGACCATCATAAAAAGTAGAATTAAAAATGATTTTTAAAAATGATGTATGTTTTGGGTAACCATTGTTGACGAAAATGTTATAAAGTCTGTTTAAATTAGTTAGAAGTAATCTATCTTCACTTATGTGAGTTATTCTATTCTTCATGGCAAGCACTGTATTATATTTTTGATTCGTCAAATGATTTGAAGAAAAATTCATATATCTGTTAGTTGCTGTGGGTTTTTGGTACCAATTCAAAATAAATCTAATCTGTCTATCTCTAATAACCTTGAAATCACATTTCAATAGTGAACTGTAATCTATCATGAAATGAATTAAACAAATCCAACATAAAGTAAGCTAAACCATCCGGAATGGAGGAAATGATGTCATCAGTATACTTACATATGAATGGAACTTATGGGTAATTTAGGTAATACACAAAGTAATAATCGCTCCAACACGTGTGAAAATCCTAACATCATAAATCGTAACACCTTTGTTCGTGCCCGGAACAGATGCAAAGGAATTATCGACGAATTAGAAACAAACTTCTCGCTTGTACCAACAATTCCAGGTCCTCTTGGGCAGTCGCTAAGGCAGTTAGTCAAAATTTCACCAAATTCACTATACCACCACTCACACGGCCCGATAATTCCATTGCAACGATACCTGTTAAGAAAGCGAACTTGTTGGCTGAACTCTTTGCTTCACGTTCTACTGTCGATTTCCAAGGAAAAACACACACCTACTATTCCCATATTGCAGGTAAGGATGCCCAATGTTGTCTTAAGACCGCGTATCATAAAGCGTATTTTAATGAAGCTAGACACCAAAAAAGGCTTCTGGAGCTGAGGGAACACCTGCCATAGTTCTCAAAAACTGTGCGAAGGGACTAACACCAGTTTTCTGTAGACTTTTCAACCTATCCTACAGAAAGGGAATATTTCCGTACTGCTGCAAATGTGCCACACACATGTTTGGAACAACGCAGTTGAACACGTTGGAGAATCCCGAGCGGTTGCGCTTGACATATCCAAGACATTTGACCGTGTTTGGCACGATGGACTGTTGGCTAAGCTACGCTCTTGTGGTATGTCTGTTTGTGGCTCTCATTTTCCTCAAAGTGCGTTCTTTACTAGTGACGGTCGACGGATTTCTTTCTAACACCTACACTATCAACGCCGGTGTGCCCCAAGGCTTCATACTGTCTCCTACTCTCTTTTTCATTTACATTAACGATCTGCTGGAAAAGACTGGGAATCCAATCTACAGCTTTGCAGATGACAGTATGCTTATCTCCTCATTTACTTTAAACGCTCGGACATTGGTTACTCAGACGAATATCCGCAGGCAGCAGGAGGTCGTTCAACTTAACAAGGACCTGGAAGAGATTCTATCTTGGGATGACAGTAACCAGGTGGAATTTAACGCTACAAAATCCCCGGCGGTAGTTTTTTCTAAAAAAGTTAACGTTGCCAATCCCGATATAGTTATGTCGGAGCACTCCAGTCCCCTAGCATCGTCACTTAACTTGTTGGGCGTTAATTTGCAGGCATAACAAGGAGAGCTTCTTAAAAGTTGGGAATATTATTTCGAACCAGGTAGCTTTATACTCCACAACAACTGTTAATTTTACAAAGCTCAAATTCGACCAACTGCTCCCATGTTTGGGGCTCCACTTCTAAACGTACACTGCATTTGTTGGATTCTGTTCAGACAAGAGCTGTTCGTCTGATTGAAGACCCGAAACTGACCGGCGGCCTTGATTCGCTGAAATATCGAAGAAAGATTGGGGACTTGAGCCTGTTCTACAAGTATTTTCAGGAAAAGTTTTCGAAGGATGTAGCCCGCTTAATTCCTCCCAGAGCGGTGCGTGTTAGAAATACACGTCGCGCTAATACTTTACATCCGTATGAGGTTCAGCTTGTTACTAGGCCTACAACGCTTTTCAAGCAGTCAGGGAGAACATTATCCCTTTGGAATAATTTGCCCAGGTCTGTGTTTCCCACCGAGTACAATTTACAGCAATTCAAGAACAACGAGAATCGCTTTTTCCGCACACAGGCCGCTCCTGGAGCGCTTTAGGGACTTCCGTGCAGCACGTGTGCTAAACCCATAAAAAAAACACAATTGAGATCCGAATGGGGGCTCCATTGGTGTGCCTAAAATCTGACGATAATACTTATCATTAAAACCGAAATACGTATGTTGGAAAATGAATATAATTAGATTTATAAAATTATTTTTTGATATAGTGGTATCTTCAGCTATCTTATCCCAATCACTATTAATAACATCAATCACCAACTTCAAAGGTATGTTAGTAAACAAGGACACAACATCCAGCAATATAAGAACATAGTTAGTTGGTAGCTGTAAGCCTTGTATTGAATTTACAAAAGAAAAGGTATCCTTGATATTAAAAACTGTGTCATCTTTAAATGCGCAGCTCAAAATATTGGATAGAAATTTAGACTTTGTGTTGGATATTTCATGACAGATAACAGTTCACTGTTGAAATGGAACGTGATTCAGGTGTTCTCTTTCTTGGTACCAAGGTTATTAGAGATAGATAGAACAGAATTATTTTGGATTGGTACCAAAAACCCACAGCAACTAACACATATCTGAATTTTTCTTCAAATCATTCGACGAGTCAAAAATATACTACAATGCTTGCCACGAAGAATAAAAATAACTCATATAAATAATGATAGATTCCTTCAAACTAATCTAAACAACAACAATGGTTACCCAAAATGTACACTGAAAAAAATTATTTTTAATTCCACTTTTTATGATGGTCCTGTGGATGAAAACAATCTTGAAGTGAGGTATGTTAAGCTACAATCTGTTCCGAACCTAACTTTCGATAAGTTTTCAAATTTAAAGAGAGTTAAGACTAATTATTTATGTAATGGCAAGTTGTTTACCAGGACCAAACAAAGAACTCCTCTAATGTTCAACGATGATGTTGTTTATAGATTCCCATGTCTGGGTTGTGAAGTTGTTTATATAGGACAGACCTCTCATGGTTGAAAAATAGGCTGACGCAGAATAGGAGTGATTGCGTAATCGGGAAAAAACTCCTGTGCTGTAGCGTGTCACCATTTGAGTACGGGACATGTTTTTGACTATGCGAATACTAAAATAGTTGAGTTTGAGAACGTATATAATAAACGGTTATTACTTGAGAACGGCCATATTATTAGGGATGATAAGAAAATTAATTATAAACTGGATATTAATAACATAAGCAATATCTATTGTAACATTTTAAATTTGTAGATTTACAGTATAATCTGATAGGCTATTAAGAATTATGCGTAGGTACTGCTCACAGAGTCAAACCAGTGTTCAAGCAAATTACTTTCGTATTTATCAACGAATTTATAGTGATCGGGACAGAAGGTTTTGTGTTGTTCATTGTCATGTTGTTTGTGTTTTTGGTTATTAGTTCTGTGTGACACATGTTGACATCACCTTTGATTTTGTAATACTCTATGTTGGTGAGTTTCCTTTTGTTAATTCTTGTTAGTACATACAGTTTTTTTTTTTTCTACTTTCAGTTTTAAGTTGGGAATTACCAACGAAATGTAGAATTTGACAACAAATGAGTTTCCTCTTATTGACCGACATTCCGAAAAAAAGAAAAAAACTTTAACTACTTTTTACAATAACTACGAGGCTGGTTTGAAAAGTCCGTGCAAAGTCCGAGAGATGGCACCACCGGCGCGTATCGAGGTCATGTTTAGTTAGTAGCATCTCTTGAATGAAACGCACACCAAGTTTCAGCCATATTGGTCTATTTCTTTGTGTTTGGGCATTCGTGTGAATCAAGGAAGTCGAGTGATTTTCAAGAAATGGACGAAAAAGAATTTCGTGTGGTGATTAAACATTACTTTATGAAAGGCAAAACGCCTCAGGAGACTAAAGAGAAGCTTGATAAACATTATGGTGACTCTGCACCTTCGATTAGAACAGTTTATAAGTGGTTTCAAAATTTTCGGACTGGCCATAGTGACGCTGAACGTTCTGGACGGCCTGTGGAGGTTACGACTCCAGAAATCATTGATCAAATCCATGATATGGTGATGGATGACAGAAGAGTTAAGGTGCGTGAGATTGCTAGTTCTGTGGGCATCTCGACTGAATGGGTACATAATATTTTGCATAAACATTTGGACATGAGAAAGCTATCCGCAAGATGGGTGCCGCGATTGCTCACGCTTGACCAAAAACGGAATCGTGTGAAGTTGTTGCAAGGATGGTTTGTAGCTGTTCCAGAAGAATCCGGAGGACTTTAAGCGTCGTTTCGTCACTGTGGATGAAACATGGATACATTACTATACTCCTGAGACCAAACAACAATCTAAACAATGGGTTACCAAGGGGGAATCTGTACCAAAAAAGGCGGAGACCGTTTCCTTCGGCCGGAAAGGTTATGGCGACTGTCTTTTGGGATTGACAAGGGATAATCCTCATCGACTATCTGGAAATGGGTAAAACTATTACAGGTGAATATTATTCATCGTTATTGGACCGTTTGAAAACCGAGCTGCAAGAAAAAACGCCCGCGATTGGCCCACACGAAAGTCCCTTTTCCATCACGACAACGCATCAGCACACACCTCAGCAGTTGTGGTCGCAAAATTAATGGAAATAGGATTCCAACTCATTTCACATCCCCCCTATTCTCCAGACTTGGCTCCCTCGGACTACTATTTGTTCCCCAATTTGAAGAAATGGCTGGCGGGACAAAGATTTTATTCAAACGAGGAGGTGATTGCAGACACTAATGGATATTTTGCAGACTTGGACAAATCCTATTATTCGGAAGGGATCAACAAACTAGAACATCGTTGGACGAAGTGTATAAGCCTAAAAGGAGACTATGTCGAAAAATAAAAAAGGTTTACCCCAAACACATAAGTAGTTTTTTATTTTTGCACGGACTTTTCAAACCAGCCTCGTATGATCACTATCAACGAGAATTGAAATAAATTGTAATAATGATGGGTTTTTATCAAGACATAAAAAATGCATATGGTGTACATACCACACTTTTAATGAAGCAGTGGGCAAGAATAAATGTGAGATTGGCCAAATTTTCCAATAGACGAAATTTTTTGCTCAGATGGAGAACATCTAGAATATGGCCTGTTCACATATCTAACATGACGGTTAAGATGCATGGCCTACTACTGATGGTTGACAGTACGAATTATAATCAAGTAGATTGAATTTATATCCAACCTTAGTTTTACGATCTTATCTATGGAAATTAAAATATTTTGTCAAACTATCTCAAGGACTAATTGCCGGTTAAAATTAATACAAAACAGATTGAGAGGTTTTATCCCTGCTAATGTTTTTAATAGCTATTGTCAGAGACAGGGGAATAATTATAATAAAGTGTTTGATATGGTTAAACGCAACAATATTATTAAATTTAAAAATTTTTAAATAAATCAACTAATCCCGTGATGTTTCTGGATAACCAGGGCTGGTTTAGAAGTCTTTCCAACACTGTTTTTCCCAAAAAAATAGCGGACTTTTTTTTCCTTGGTCCCAAATTTAGTACAGAAACTGAAAAGAATGATTTTAAATCTGATTACTTCTTAACAGAGGTAGAAAATATCATCGAACTTGTATCTAATGAAGAGAGAGATATAGTCAGACCAAAGACAGCTAATATTTTCAATAATTACCTACATCTCGCGACACGTATGAAGATGCCTCAAATAAATTATACTTTTTTAAATAAAAAAAAAAAAATTAAGGAACCACCCAGAAGTATACATATTACAAGCGGATAAGGGAGGATGTACAGTGGCGATGGACAGAACGGAATACATTGAAAAAAACTCAAATTCAGTTAAGTGGTGGAACTACTTAGGTCCAACTACACCGTGACCCTACTACCATTGTACAAGGTAATTACAAGAGTCTGATTAAAACTATACTACACTGCAAGCAACTGACTGAATAAGGAATCAGGAATCTTATTATTTACAATTCAACTTTCACAAAGTTATACTGTTTGCCTAAGGTGCACAAACCAGATAACTCACTTAGACCTATTATTAGTTCTGTCAATGCCACTACATACAATATATCTAAATTTCTATCCAATATTTTGAGCTGCCTATTTAAAGATGAGACAGTTTTTAATATCAAGGACACCTTTTCTCTTGTAAATTCAATACAAGGCTTACAGCTACCAACTATGGTCTTGTATCGTTGGATGTTGTGTCCCTGTCTACTAATATACCTTTGAAGTTGGCGATTGATCTTATTAGTAGTGATTGGGATCAGATAGCATATACCACTATATCAAAAAAATAATTTTATAAATCTTATTACGTTTATTTTTCAACATACGTATTTCGGTTTTAATGATAAGTATTATCAGATTTTCGGCATTCCACTGGGATCCCCCATTAACCCTATTCTGGCCTCCATTGTGTTGGATCGATTATTACTTTGTGTATTACCTAAATTACTATTCATATATAAGTATGTTGATGACATCATTTGCTCAATTCCGGGGGGTTCAGCTCTACTTGTGTTGGATATGTTTAATTCATTTCATGATAGATTACCGTTCACTATTGAAATGGAACGTGATTCAGGTGTCCCCTTTCTTGATACCAAAGTTATTAGAGATAGACAGAATAGAATTATTTTGGATTGGTACCAAAAACCCACAGCAACTAATAAATATCTGAATTTTTCTTCAAATCATTCGACGAGTTAAAAATATAATACAGTGCTTGCCATGAAGAATAGAATAACTCATATAAGTAATGACAGATTCCTTCAAACTAATCTAAACAAACTTTATAACATTTTCGTCAACAATGGTTACATAAAACGTACACTGAAAAAATCATTTTTAATTCTACTTTTTATTATGGTCCTGTGGATGATAATAATTTTGAAGTGAGGCATGTTAAGTTACAATTTGTTCCGAACCTAACTGATAGGATAGTCAAGATTTTCAATAAGTTTTCAAACTTGAAGATAGTTAAGACTAATTATCTATGTAATGGCAAGTTGTTTACCAGGACCAAACAAAGAACTCTTCTGATGTTCAACAGTAGTGATGTTTATAGATTGCGATGTCTGGGTTGTGAAGGTGTCTATATAGGACAGACCTCCCAATGGTTTGAAAAATAGGCTGACAC
>CM032455.1:54384931-54426353 GCA_019049505.1 Pachyrhynchus sulphureomaculatus
TGTACACCTGATCCCTTTATATTGGTAAGGATTACACGAGTGACTACAGTACGGCCGTACGATAATTCTTGTAATTATGATTGATGAAGTACGAGACTTTCAATAGATTTCCAGTATCAATTATTTCTTAGACCATTAATAAATGGCACGTACGAAAGTAGATTGAAAAACCTTGTAAAAACAGTGTAAATAACATTTTCTTGCAAAAACAAAAACTGATTGCCTAATATAATCTCCACTAAACTCAACATATTTGGTCCAGCAAACTTCACTTAGAAAAAAAAAGTTACGAACTGTGCATAATATTTCTTCCCCAAGCCAATTTTTGAGGTTAGGCACAAAAGTAAGTCACTTGAAGCTGAATCTGGAGCATAGGGTGGGTGGGGAACCATTTTAAGGCTAGCTCGTATACTTTTGCCGTTGCAACGGTTCGCACGGTCGATATGTCACCAAGTGCATTGTCAGCAGATGCATTTTCAGCGCGCTAATCTTGGTTGCTCTGCTCCAACTCACAATGCAAAAGGTCCCATCACGTTACATAGTAAGAATCAGTCAGTATTTTACTCTTTATAAAATATTAGTAAAAATTATGATACCTTGTGAGTCCCAAAAAACACTTGCCATCACTTTTCCCCCCTATAAAACTGCTTTCGCTTTTTTTTTCTGTGCACTTTCATCGTCAGTCCACTGTTTTGACTGTCGTCTTGTCTCCGGGGTGTAATAGTAAATCCACGTATCGTCTAATGTGGGCAAAATGGCGTCAGAAGTTCTTCAAATTAGGCTTCACCGTTTCCCAATACAATTTCGACACGTCCTTCCTCGTGTGCTTTTGGCCGGGAGTTAACAAACATGGTACCCATCGCACACCCCCAGCGTTTAGTTTCTATCTAAACGAACTATTATGTAATAAAATGGCATTACTTACACTGAGAAGGAATTGAAAGAATTCTTTGTCCTCATAATAATAGTTACTAATAGTTGTATTATAAGAAGTGTCATTGAAGCTCTCGTCCTGGTTTTTTAAGCCACTTTGTTATGTTAATATCACAAACCAAAGTCCATATATGAAACGTGTTTGTACCTCAAATTTAAATACAAATTATCAAAAATATTAATATTTTTAGAAATAAACAATAAAGTTATTAGGTAGTTTAGTTAGAGGCTTACAGTTTGTCGAAACATTAAACAGTTCTTTAACTCAATTTGTATCTCACCAAGCTTTATCGTTTAAGACCAAACATCATGTTATAGTCACCTCAAGTTATATCTGTGTGCCTATACCTATGGCAGTACGAATTTTTATTTTTTCGTCCGTAAGCTTTGCGCTTGGACTAAAGGTTTTAATAGTTTTAGATCCAATGACGCTGAGGTTTATTGACTCGTACCTTTATGGTTATCGTTATTTGAAGCATGTTCAGTATTAAAGCGAATAAACTAGAGATCTGAAAGAAAAAATGAATTTTTCACTTTTTACAGGCTGCCAAGTAAGAATTTGTCCGCGATAATGCATTTTTAGTAGATGTAATTCTAGCGATTCAACAAAACATCGGTAGAGAGAACCTTTGTCTACGACACATTTTAGTAAATATATCAGTCGATTCCGAACTTTCGTCGAAATCACGTAAAATCCAAAATGAGTTATGGTGTCGTTTGTGAAAAATGTGCAAATTACACAGGCCGAGAAAACTTGGCCAAATCTTTTACCCATAAACAAGAATATATTTTTCCGAAGTTTTATGCGCTGAATTCGAATCCGAGTTCAGAATTTCTCTGATGGCTTCGGTTTTCGAGATATTCTAACCTAAAAATCCGAAAATCACGGTTTTTTCGACATATTTGAGGTTATGTTACATCGAAACGTAATTTTTTTTATCAAACCATTAATGGAGTCTGAAAGAACTACTCTTCCTCTTCAAAACGCATTTAGATTTTTCCAGATATCTTTTTTCATCTTTGAAAAATCGTTTGTTGAAATTAAGTATTTCGACTTGTTTCTCGATTTTTAGAAAATGAAAGGCATCGAATAAATACAATTCTTCGATGCATTAACTTTTGTAAACGATTGTTAATTTATGGTGAAGGATATTTCAAATTAGACTCATTTTGAGTTTAATAAACAAATACAAAAAGTTAATGCGACGAAGAATTGTGTTTATTCGATGCCTTTCATTTTCCAAAAACTGAGAAATAAGTCTAACTACCTAAATTCAACATACGATTTCTCAAAGATAAAAACAGATAACTAGACAAATCCAAATGCGTTTTGAAGAGAAAGAGTGGTTCTTTTCGGACCCCATTAATGGTTTAATAAAAAAAAAGCATTACGTTTCGATGTAACAAATATTTCGAAAAACCGTGATTATCGAACTTTTAGGTCAGAATATCTCGAAAACCGGAGCCATCAGAGAAATTCTGACCTCGGATTCGAATTTAGTGCATCAAAAACCTTGAAAAAAAGTATATTCTGGTTTCTGGATAAAAAATTTGTCGGCCTGTGTTATTTTAACGAGACGAAAAATGTCAAGGATTTGCCAGAACGTGGCTCTGTAGGCAAAGTCACTCCAAAAGTCGGAAAATAAATCGTGTCTTTGTTTTCACATTACCCGAAATAACCGCTGCGTCAAAGAGCGGCAAAATTAAGAAAATCGGGTTTAAAATATGTCCCATGAGGCCATCCACAACATCTTCGTACTCATGATGTCATATTTCGAAGCACGTTGAAGAAACCTTTGCTAGGTAAAAATCACATCGCGAAAGCGGCTACTTATGAGATACTAGAGTGACCCTCAGAATCGCCGGACACCAACCTAATTGAAAACGTTTGGTCCCTTACTCAATACACATCACCACTACACCAAACATTTTATTTTTAAGGTTCTCGAAACACATTTTTTTAAGAGTACGAGTGGTCGTGTTCTTAGTTTACAGACTGTAAATACCCTCACCGTTATTAGGACATATTAAGAAAATAATCTCAATTTTGTTGTTTGTGGAAAGTACGTGTATATTAGTGTTCTATAGATGAATTTTGCATCAAAATTTCAAATTAAAAATGAAAGACACAAAAAATTATCTTGCTACATCCTTTCAAGTAAATTTCTTAAAATAAGGTATATAATGTTTTTGTTCATTACAATTGTACTTTAGTAATTTAAATTTTTTAAATAGATATTGGACTTAGAAAGTGGTAAACAAAATAATAATCTAAGTTTAATATCCCAATAATACATTCAAGATAACTCGCGCTATGTTTTTTATTCACAAGGTACATAATAGATAAAAATAAATAAAAATTTACTTAAATTTTATCTATGTATGTATTTTACAATAATATATTAAATCGTAATCGTTATTGCTAAGTGAATTTCTTAGAATTAGAAGCTATGGTTTTGTTGAAAAAAATTTTACTGTGGAAAAATCCTATTGAGATATTGCTGCTATAAAACTATTAATGAAATTAATGAAATGGTAATCTCAAATTAAAATAGTTGCACGTTTATAAAATAAGACCGAATTTAAGATGGAAAGAAAACCTTTGACATGTTTTCTTTAACAAGTGTATATATAATCTCTCTCTAACGGTGCCTCATCTGTTACGGACATTGGCTATCAGCATGGCGATTCTTCCTTTGTTGACGGTAATTTGAAATAACTGAGTTGAATTCCATCCGAATGAATCGCGCAAGTTTTTTAACCATAAATGATGTCGTCTGCGAGTTCTCTTTCTGCTTGTAGTTTTCCCCGGAGGATTAGTTGTAGTATGTAGTATTTATTTTGTCGTATTATGTATCCTAGATATCGTATCTTTCTTGTTTTCGGTGTTAGTACAATATCTCTGTCTTTCCCCATTCTGCTTAAGACCTCTTCATTTGTGATATACTGCGTCCATAAAATTTAAAAGATTCGTCTGTATATCTACTCGTACATTTCGAAAACAATCAGTTTATATAATTGTTTCATTCACTGTCCATGCTTCCGCCTCATACATCAAAACAGAAAAAAATGTAGCACAGGACCATTCTGATTTTAAGTTTCCGGCTCAGATCACAGGCAAGGAAAAGTTCTTTCATATGTAAAAATACTGCTCTAGCTTTCTCGATTCTACCTAGTACCTCCTCTTTCTAATCCGAAGTGTAATAATAGTAATACCCAAATAACTAAATTTCTGGACTCTTTTGTCATTTATAAGAAGTGATCCCTGTAGGTTTCCTTGTTTCGCTACCACCATGTTAAAAAATATGTAAAACCAAACAGAAAGAAGAAATCAATTACACGTAACTTGATAGGAAAACAAAAAGGACAGATCCTAAGAAAATAGCAATAATCATAGCGAATATGAAATAATTTTGGTTATATATATATTGTAATATATATATATATATATATATATATATATATATATATATATATATATATTATATATATATATATATATATATATACATATATATATATAATATATATATATATATATATATATAGGTATGTATATATAATATATAAATATATATATATATATATATATATATATATATATATATATATATATATATATATATATATATATATATATATATATATATACAGGGTTACAGGGAAAGTCGTCCTAGATAATTAAGGACGTTATAGTTTAGGTCGTTTCTGACCGATTTGACTCTATGACATGATGTCCTAAACTTAACCGTTTTCGAGATATTGAAGTTTAAAGATTTTCTAAAAAAAAAAAAATGTTTTTTGCTTTCATATTGATTTTTTTTTATTAATTAGAGGTTCTCGAGTGCGATTTTTTTTGGTTATTTTTAGTTAGCCTGTATATCAAGTATCAAAAATCATCAAAAAAATTTGAACTAGTTACTAACAGTTTTAAATGGCGGCTTGTTAATGTTTCTAAATTACGAATTTTTTGCCCCCCCAGTGTTTCCTACTTTAAATCAATAAAGAGAAAAAAAAAAACGTATGGAAGTTATTCTGCAAATTATTTTAAAAACTTTTACGTCTTTTTAGCTATCTAAAACGGTATAATATCTACTGGATCTATTGAAAATTCTAAGAAAATGAGAGCTTTTCAATAGGCCCAAATGTAGAGTAAACATAATAATAGAATTTAGATACTACCAATTACCGGTTTACTACCTGCACCTTGAAACAATAAAAAGGGTTGGGTAAGCATTTTTTCCGGTCGGGGTACTCTCTGTGCGAGTGACATTTTCTGTACACTAAACATTATTGAATGATTTTTAGTCTGCTCATGCGATTCGTCCGTGGTAGATGTGCTTATACCGTGCTTTTTTCAAAAAAACTATCTATGTTTCATCTTTTGACTGTGTGAATTGGCTCGTAACTGGATTTTGATCTCGGCTTGTGAATATGGCAACGTATTACCAACGAGGAATATGCTGACATCCTAATGTGTTACGGATTTTGCGAAAGAGTGTCGTTGCGTGCACGTGATGAATACATACTGCGATATCCTACTCGTCGTGTACCTGATCGTCGTGTGTGGATGGAACTTATTGAAGACTATGAGAAACTGGTTCCGTACAAAGACGGCAGACTGACATGGGACGACCACGTATCTTTGACGAAGACGAAGAAAACGAATACGACGGCAACCCAAACAAAAAAAAGAACGAAAGGATCACAACAAGATTCAGCTTAAATGTGTGGATGGGTATAATTTCAAATTATTTGGTTGGGCCACTCTTCCTGCCAGATAATTTGAATGGCGAGGAATACACAATTTTTTGCGGAACGATTTACCTAATTTGATGGAAGACCTACCTATTGGTTTGAGACAAAACATGTACTTTCAACACGATGGCTGCCCAGCTCACTACAGAGGAAGTGTTCGTGCATAGCTCATTGACAATGTTATCCCAACAAATGGATTGGAAGAGGCGGACCCATACCTTGGCCGGCAAGAATCCCAGACCTAACACCGATGGATTTTTATGTGTGGGGTTACATGAAAAGTGTCGTATACGACCAGATGACTCCTATCGAAAACGTGGATGTCCTAAGACAAAAATAATTGATGCGGCTGACGAAATGAGGCGGCACCTCACAACCAGCGTTTGTGAAAAGTAATTTAAGAAAAAGAATGAGAAATTTGTGTTAGAAATAGGGGGGCGACCATATAGAACATGAATTATAATTAATAAAAAATATGAAATTGCAAGGTTTTTTGTCTTATTTGTGTATTTTTCGTATTTTCACCTAGAACTAAAAAATTTACCTTTTGCTACCCTACACCACCGAGCCCGCTTTAGGTGTTCTTTCTATGTACAGTTTTCCTATTAAACTCCTAGTATTATACCTGTTAGTAACTAGTTCAAATTTTTTTGATGATTTTTGATACTTGACATACAGACTAACTAAAAATAACCAAAAAAATCGCAATTGAGAACCTCTAATAAAAAAAAAATCGACATAAAAGCAAAAAAAACATGTTTTTTTTTTAGAAAATCCTTAAACTTCAATATCTCGAAAACGGTGAAGTTTTAGGACATCATGTCATTGAATTAAACCGGTCAGAAACGACCTAAACTATAACGTCCTTAATTATCTAGAACGACTTTCCCTGTAACTCTGTATATATTTTAATATATATATATATATATATATATATATATATATATATTATATATATATATAAATATATATATATATATATATATATATATATATATATATATATATATATATATATATATATATATATATTATATATATATATATATTATATATATATATTTATATATATATATAGATATATATAGATATATATATATTTCATATATATATATATATATATATATATATAATTATATATATATATATATATATATATATTATATATACTATTTATATATATATATATATATATATATTTATATATATATATATATATGTATATATATATATATATATATATATATATATATATATATATATATACATATATTTGAACTTCTGTTTTTACAAAACTTTACTCCTTACAAATTTTTTTTTTCACTTCCGATTTCATCCCCCAAAATATATATATATATATATATATATATATATATATATATATATATATATATATATATATTATATTATATATATATATATATATATATATATATATATATATATATATATATATATATGTATATATATATATATATATATATATTATATATATATATATATATATATATACATATATTTGAACTTCTGTTTTTACAAACTTTTACTCCTTACAAATTTTTTTTTTTTTTTCACTTCCGATTTCATCCCCCCAAAATTAACTCCTTAATTCAAAATTTAACTTTTAAAACTGCACAGCTAGTTTCAAATAGTTTTCGAAGAAAATTGAGTGTGATAGACGGACGGACACCGAAGTGATCCCATAAGTCTTTCATATGAAACACTAAAAAGAACGTTTTTAATGTAATTATGACATACAATATGTCCATTTGATAACTAACTATGGCATTCCCTAACGTCAGAATTTTGGGGGTAATGAACGACAATTTTCTAGAAAAACTAAAAACATAGAAA
Organism: Pachyrhynchus sulphureomaculatus; assembly: GCA_019049505.1. Lineage (NCBI taxonomy): Eukaryota > Metazoa > Arthropoda > Insecta > Coleoptera > Curculionidae > Pachyrhynchus > Pachyrhynchus sulphureomaculatus. The sequence continues at coordinate 54,392,477 of CM032455.1, forward strand.
CTTTCTGTATCTAGTTGTGTCACTGACAATGAACGTGGAAATAAAGGATACAACGAATTGTACTAAGTACGCATACCCATTACTCCATCGAAAGCTGACACAGCAGCTTTCGAGCCGACAGAATGTCACTCTTAAAAGCAGGTAGCGCTTTTTGAGGGATCTTCCTCAGGCACATCAAGCTAATGTAAAATAATTGAAAACAGACGAAGTTCATATTTCAGCAGTTTACCCACTGTTCTCTTATTCGTCAAATCTGTCCTGAGACGCATCTCAGGATAGATTTGACAAATATGAGAACAGTGGGTAAACTGCTGAAATATGGACTTCGTCTGTTTTTAGTTGTTTTACGTTAACTTGGTATACATTTCGTTGATGTTCAGTAACTCGACAGATATAAAGCGTGATAATTCCAGTCTGATCATACTCCGCGATAACTTGAATGTGTTGGAGCTACAGAAATTACCGTATAGACCTCTTCTTTCCGAATAATAATAATAAACTTTACTTACTCTGTTTCTGTCAGATTTTCACCATCCATTAATTTTTTAACCAATGCTGAATGGCTATATACATCTTTATTAATTTTGGATTCAGGGCATATAGTAACTGCAGGAAAAGGTATTTCATAAATTGGCGTTTCTGTAGTAGAAAAGCTTACTATTACTGGGCTCGTATCCCATTTATTGTATACCATCACTATAAAATAGCCACATAATGATAAGCATATTATGAATACTATAAACCACCATACCCTAAAATAATAAAAAGTTTTGAAATACAAACTGGATTTTTGTACTTTGATACAACAGTATTATTATTTTTACCCGAAACACGTTTCTCAACCTGAGCTCGAATGACTAAAATTTTTGTGTAAATATTTTGTTTTAAGTAAAAAAAAAATAAAATAAATAAAGTAAATTAAAATAATAAAGTAAAAAATTTAGGCATATTTGTCCTTTTTAAGCATATTTATAAACAAAACAAATCAACCATTTTCTTAGTTAAGAAAATAAGGTTCAAAAGAGTCTTTTTAATTTCACAGATAGGGCTGACTGTATATTTATTTTAAAAATGACATGACTGTCGCAATTTTGCCTATTTTGCTTATTACTAACTAAATGTAAGAAAATCAAATTTTTTAATTAGCTGAATGTATACCATTATTTACCATACACGTACCGGCAAGCCTGTCAGTTATGCCTGCACAGTCCACCGAAGACCGGCGGCCGGAACGGGAATAGGCTCCGGCTTACCTGTCAGAGACGACTTAACCGCTGACCGGAAGAACGAACGAAAATACGTTCGTCCAACCGGCGACCTGAAGAAAGCGCGGGTAAGCCGGTCGGTGAGTGGGTGAGGCCAAGAGGTACAGGCCGACCGTCAGTTAGTTTCCATGTGTCCTCCTCTAGTTTTGTAGAGAGTGAGAATCGCGCGCGCATCTTCATCACTGAGGAATATTTTGAGTCGACTGCTCTTAAAAAATGTAACTAATTTAAAAAAAAAAAGGAACGGCTTTCCATTGACAGATCGACTAGTTCATTAAAATTTGTCTTTTCATATATGCACATGCAAATATACAAAATTCTGATACAGTTGAAAATATTAGACCTATTTGATGTTTTTAATATTTATTATAAGCATATTTAAAAAAAAAATTTCTAGTAAATAAACTATTCAAATTGCTCAAAGTGATATATTTCATAAAGAATACCGCACCATAATTAAAGGTTTCGAAAAATAAGCCATTTAAAATTCTGGTTTACTGTTATAAAATACACATAAATAAGATATAAAAACGTTTGTACATAAATAAAAAACTTTTGTTAAGACCTTTTAGTAGTATAGTAGCATTACCGCTCACTAGAACTCTAGTCATTTTTTACTACTTGATGGCCATAACAGACACTATCTGTAAAATACTCATTATTAAATAATTGGGAAACTGAAAAGGTAAAATTAACAAAGTAAAAGTAAGATTGTGAAAACATACCCGCCTAATCCCAACTAATATTAAAACAATCTGGAGTTTCATTCATTTTAGATAACCATCTATAACAGCAATAGCCTATCTATACCCAAAGATAAAATTAATATGTTTATGTATAAGCTTTACCTTTCAAAATAAGTTCTTCTTTCGCCAAAATACCTAAATCCATGAATACTGGTTGAACTGCAATATTCTCGAAAATACTGTCTTAAACTCTTACAGAATGTTAACGAAGTTTTTTTGTTCGATATACCTTCCATTGTGCAGTATATGTTCGGTTTTGAATAAACTGTATTGTTTTTTTATCCTAAACTATTAAATTAAAATTGGGATTGGCAATGGATTTCAAGGATGGAATAATCAATATTTTCGCCTCTTTATTTTATTGTAAGAGGAGTGTTTTTTACGCTATAAATTATATTAAAAGAAGAAACAAGGAGGTGTGTTCTGAATTTTGAGGAGTGTTATAGTGGTATAGCTTTGAAAGGGTTCGTTCAAAAAGTTTTTATGTTGGTTGGAATTTTGTAAGAAAGTAATGTAAAATAATTTCGAAGAGTGATATCATCTTCTAGTATTGTAGGACCAAGGCCGCGCAAGACAAGGTACAATTCAGAGTTTTCTTTTACAAGATAAGACAAGAAGCACAACCAAAAATTATGGCAGTAAAATAGGAAAAAAAAATGATTCTTCTAACTTTACCGAAGTTCCCTATACTCACATAATAATAATGAAATTTACAATGGCATTTATTTATGTTAAGAATTTTGATAGTGGTCAGTTAAAGCTAAGTGCTAGTATAAAAATGTTTTTCAAATAACCAAACAGGATATATACTAAATGTTTATTATAAATTATTATACCACATGGAAATACAACCGGAATAGATAAAGTTTTACTGGAGGCAAAAAATACCTAATTTAAATACGTTTCTAAGAATATTTATCCAAATCTTAACTAAAACAACATTTAAATGAAAAAAAAAACGAGATCCAAAAAGGAAAGAGTTACGAAAATGAAGAACGGGACATTTTTTTGCGTTTTTAAGTTACCTTACTATTACAAAAACAAAACGAAATTCAAAATATTGGTCATTTTTTTTTTTGATTTTAAAAAATCCAGTAGGTTTTGTCATAGATACTGTAGAAAAACTTATTAAAATATATTACAGGATTCAAAATACTAAGTAATTGAATCTGAAAATTATAGTTTTTTCGTATATACACTAATAGTTCTAGTAAAAAGACTTAAGAAATAATTAACTTGGATTTTGGAAAAACCTGGGCTGTTGCAGTACAGTCATGTTAAAAATTAAATGTTTTCATCCTACGTGGGGCAAAATTGAAAGAATCCTTTTTTCAGTTTAAAACAAAATCTGACTTCTTAGAAACAAATTAATTTAAAAGTTTACTTTTTAAAAGACAATTATTCACTAATAAAATCAATATACGAAAGCAATTCTCTGCCCAGAGTCAATAATTACTGTATTCCGGTAGTTCCATAGTTGTTAAACTTTAAACTTTCGTTATCGACACACAGTTTAAATATACACAAGTGGTAATTTTCTGTTAATGTAAATACGTTTTATACATATTAATGTTTTCTACATTAGTTAATTTATTAATGAATGTAAAAATTTAATCATCATAAATGCATAAATTTGCGTGTAATGCTAGGCAGCCATAATTTGACTTTATTCATGGATGATTCATGAAACATCACGTAATAAAAAGATAATAGGGTGGAGGGCTTTTTGAAGCTTTATATTTCAAGAATTACAATTAAGTAAACCATATATGTCTTTTTGTCCGAACTGATCACTTTTGCGAATGAAATAACATCTAGAACCTAGAGACTTTTATGATGTTAAAAGTAGCATCTCAATAAACTGTAAAGTTTATTTGCGGCCTTTATAGGTAACTGACACCTTTCTTTTCTATTACGGTCACCATCAAGTTTTACAGATTAATTATTCGAATACCGGAATTGTCATTCTAGGTGACTCTATGGTTCACATCAACTGGGAGACAAACAAATCAAGGAGACACATAAACAGGGAATTAACTAACTTCCTGCCTGTTTCAGCAGTCCTTTTTGGTCAGTTATTAAGGCTAAAAGTCAAAACTTCACAAAATAAACTATATCTTACCTCAAATCGACTGGTAATATATATATATATATATATATATATATATATATATATATATATATATATATATATATATATATATATATATATATAAATATATACATATATTTTTTTATGAGTCTAGGACACGTGCTACAGGGAAGTCCCTAAAGTGCTCCAGGAGCGGCATGTGTGTTAAAAAAGTGATTCACGTTTCTTGAATCGCTGTAAATTTTACTTGGTGGGAAACAGCCCTGGGCAAATTATTCCAAAGAGATAATGTTCTCCATATAAAAGACTGCTTGAAAAGCGTTGTACGCGGAGTAAAAAAGTTAACGTTGCTGAACCCGACATAGTTATGTCGGGGCACTCCATTCCCCTAGCATCGTCGCTCAATTTGTTAATTTGTTGGGCGTTAGTTTGGGAGCAAATATGTCTTGGCATGAACATGTTGCAGGCATAGCAAGGAGAGCTTCTCAAAAGTTGGGAATATTATTTAGAACCAGAAAGTTTTACACCCCACAACAACTGTTAATTCTTTACAAAGCCCAAATTCGACCAACTATGGAAATACTGCTCCCACGTTTGGGGCTCCGCTCCCAAACATACACTGCATTTGTTAGATTCTGTTCAGAGATGAGCGGTCCGTCTGATTGGGGACCCGGAATTGACCGGCGGCCTTGATTCGCTGGAACATCGAAGAACGGTTGGCGACTTGAGTCTGTTCTACAAGTATTTTCATGGAAAGTGTTCGAAGGATGTAGCCCGCTTAATTCCTCCCAAAGCGGTGCATGTTAGAAATACACGTCGCGCTGGTGCTTCGCATCCGTATGAGGTTCAGCTTGTTACTCCGCGTACAACGCTTTTCAAGCAATCTTTTATATGGAGAACGTCATCCCTTTGGAATAATTTGCCCAGCGCTGTGTTTCCCACCGAGTAAAATTTACAGCGATTCAAGAATAACGTGAATCGCTTTTTCCGCACTCGTGCCGCTCCTGGAGCGCTTTAGGGACTTCCCTGCAGCACGTATGCTTGAACAATAAAAAAAAAAAAAACAAGCTGCATCTCATACGGATGTGAAGCATTAGGGCGACGTGTATTTCTAACATGCACCGCTCTGGGAGGAATTAAGCGGGCTACATCCTTTGAACACTTTCCATGGAAATACTTGTAGAACAGACTCAAGTCGCCAACCGTTCTTCGATGTTCCAGCGAATCAAGGCCGCCGGTCAGTTCCGGGTCTCCACTCAGACGAACAGCTCTTCTCTGAACAGAATCCAACAAATGCAGTGTATGTTTGGGAGCGGAGCCCCAAACATGGAAGCAGTATTCCACAGTTGGTCGAATTTGAGCTTTGTAAAGAATTAACAGTTGTTGTGGAGTGTAAAGGTTTCTGGTTCAAAATAATATTCCCAACTTATGTTACACATCCTTAGAACAATAGCATTAAACGTTATAGAGAATCTCGAGTGGTTGCTCTTGATACATCAAAGAAATTTGACCGTGTTTGGCATGACAGATTGGTAGATAAGCTGTGCTGCTATAGTATATCTGAAAAATTTTGTTCATTGCTCTCGAAATTCCTTTGAGATCCTTCTTTACAAGTGGCAGTCGATATATTTCTTTCCAATAACTTTCCTATCAACGCGAGGGTACACATTGTCTGCTACCCTCGTTCAGATTTACAATAACGATCTACTAGGAAGGATCAAAAATCCATTCTGCAACTTAGCTGATGAGGTTGCACTTAGTTTTAATAGCATCATCACTGAACTTGCAAGACATTAATTCGAAAGTAAATATATCTTAAAGTGAGCATGGTGGATAGTTCTCAGGTTACTGGAAATATTATTTCGTTTTAGAGCGCTTTGTACTAAACGAAAGGTGCTGATCCTGTACCAAGCTCAAATTCAACCACTGACGATATACCACTTTCATGTTTATGGCTCTACTTCAAAACATACTCTACATTTATTTTATTCCATCTACTCTATTTGCTTGACTGCTGACTCGAAACTCATCAAAAATCTTATACCTCATAAAAAAGTTGGTTCTTGAGTCTATTCCAAACACTTTCGTGGGAACTGTTCTTTTAAAACACGTTTGATTCTTCCCTGAGCGGGGCACATTGCACCAATCCGTCACATCCGTATAAGATTCAGCTTACTTCTCGCACCAATCTCTTCAAGAACTCTTTTATATGAAATTATCTGACCAGCACTGAATACAACCTACAGCGATTTAAAACCAACGTGAAACGCTATTTCTATCCAGGGGGCGCTTTTGTATCGATATTTTAGATTTCTCTTCAGCACGTCAGTCACTGTTATTTCAATGATGATGATATAAGGACATTTGAGACACATAGAATGGTAATTTCCACATTTGAAAGATTAATCTGTAAAAATTGATTACGAGAGAAACTCGAAGCGCCCCCTAGTGATCGATAAGGGTAAGAGGCATATAGGATTTATTTGTTTGTGTTTGTTGATGCACTGAATTCTTATTCCAGTTTAAACCTTGTTTGTTGAAACAACATACTTAAAAATTTGAATCTCCGCATGATGACCCCCTAAACCTCCAAATGCTGTGTTATATTACCTCTAGCATTTGTTGATTTCAAATGCTTCATTATCATATTACGTTTCTCATGACAAATTTCGAGAACATCAGCACAGAGAGAAAACCTCGATCCTAGAAGAACTCCACCCTGTTTAAGTCGATGCGATGATATCAGAGTGGGTGATACCTTGTAAGCTTTTGGCATCTACATCATATAATATTTTTAGACTAATTAAATTTATGTTCTTACAGCTATTAAATAATACCTTCATTATTACGTAATTCTTTAAAAATAATTATTTAAATATGTGGGATAATGGCTTATTATTTAATACGAGGGCTACCTTTTAAGTTTTTACAAAAACAAGAACATTTTTTGATACAAATCATTTTACTGTTTCTCAAAATATTCGCCTTTAAGATTTATACACTTTTGCATGCCTTCAAACCAATTCTCGAAATATTTTTTTTACTCTGAAGGTGGTACCTCAAAAAAATGATTTTGGAAGGATTCAACAGCTGATGATGAAAATCATTTCTTTTTGACATTCGGGAACAAAAGGAAGTTGTTGGGCGATAAATCAGGTGAATACGGGCAATGAGACATTAATTTGATGTTTTTCTCCGTCAAATATTCAATTATTGAACGTTCTGTGTGAGAGCTGGCATTGTCTTGATGAAAAATGATGCGAAGTTTTTGTTTTTCCTGATTGAATCAATAGTTTCTGACAAAGAAATTGTTGTATACCATTCCGCATTAACTGTTCCTTGATCCTCTAAAGTAATGATTGCAACGTGATGAGTATAACCAAAGAAACAAGGCATTATTTTCTTGGAAGTGCTTCGCGAAAAAACCACTTTTGTTGGATTCGGTTCATCTTGGAACATCCAAACAGTTCATTGTTGCTTAGTTTCCGGCTCGTACGAATATATCCAAGTTTCGTCTCCTGTTACAATGTTGTATACGCATTTTGCATGTCCTAGGTTGAATTCTTTGAGCATTTCCTTATACCAATTGACACGAGCCTCTTTTTGAGTTTTGGTCAAATTGTGAGGAATCCATCGGCAACAGATCTTTTTCACAGCTAAACGTTCATGCAAAATCGAATGTACGGCAGTCTTCAATATGCCTAAGGATGCCTCCATCTCATGGTAAGTCACATGCCGATCCTTTTCAATTATGTTGCGCACAGCATCGATGTTTCTTGGAAAAACAACCGATTTTGGTCGTACTTCACGAAATTCATCGCTAATGGAAACATAACCACGACGAAAGTCTGCAAACCAATTGTAAACAGTCTTTGCTGATGATGATTCATTATCAAAAGTTGAACAAAGCGATTTGAGCCATTATTGTTGAGTTAGGCCCTTACTAAAATCGTAAAAAATCATCCAACGAAAACTTTTACGTGAAATATCCATTTGTTCACAAAACTATTTTTTTAAACGCTCACTGTAAACAAACTACTGGGCAAGTTTCTGAGCTGCCACTGTTTTAAGAATAACAAATGTCAAATTTTGTAACAATTTTAATGTCACATCTCAATAGCCCCATTTAGTGGTCGTTTGTAAAAACTTAAAAGACAGCCCTCGTAGTTTCTAGTTAATAATTGAACTGAATTTTTGTTATTGATTCACATAACTTTACAAAATCTCCGCGCTTTTATAATTTGCTTATAGAATTTTTTTAAAAATAAGTTTCACAACCAAGTCAAATATTATATTTAACATATTATTGAAAATATAAGCACTTTCCTTAAGATAAATTTCTCAATTTTCATGGAACCAATCATTTTTGTTAAAGGAACTTAAATTGAGGCAACTTCTGTAACCAATATATCTATGATTATTTACTATTAATTTCCTTTAGGGTCGACCTATCTGCCATTTTCGAATATTGGTCTTAATTTTTGTGAAAATTAAAAGAAAATTATGGAATTTTAATGTAACCATGGACCAGTCGACAATAGAATTTGCTGATATTATTTTTTGTTATAATTATGATTGAATTGAATAATTTCTTCATCTCACTAAAAATTGATAATTCACAACCTTATATAGTACTTGACTTGTGAAGATTAGATCTAACGATGGAAATTTGCGTCGTGGCTGAGTTCCAACCCTAAATTCGGAGTGGTAAAAATAAAAAAGAGAAATAACATATTTTCTTGTGTTCTATTTATTAAAATAATATGATTACAGATAGAATTAAAATTAAACATTAATAACGTACCGTAACTTCAACAATGCAAATCAACAATTAAAAAAAAAATAGTCATAATTTTAATGGGAGGGATGTACTTGATGGATTGTCAGCAAATTATCAATGTTTTTTAAGGAATAACCGCAAATCTTTCCGTTCTGTGATGTTCAATCTGCTCCTTTTTTTTGTTAATAGGTTTGTAACGACACTAAAACTTTTTTCGCCAAGGTATGACGAGGGAAACGCTATCAAAGGTTTCTCGCAATTTCCCACAGCCCAGGATATTTTTCGGGTATTTCTGCCTGCAGCCAAAATGTTTGATATCCTTTTTTAAATTTCACCTTCAGCTCCTCATTGGTGCTAAGTTCGAGTAGCTCCTCTTGTAATAACACATTCGCCACTTCCGTTTCATCAAATGGATTTATGATCCATGGTGGTATTTCCATCGACAGAATATCTTCAAATCTATTTTTGAAGCCATCATGCAGGGCATTTAAATGTTGAACGTATGTCTGAATATCCTCATCAAGACATTCTGCCTGTGACAAGTTTGGAAAGTGGGAGAATTCGCGCCGACTAATATTTTGCTTCATAAATTTCAATTTTCCAAGAAAAGCCGAAATTACAGTCTTTGTTTTTATTAAATTTAGGCTGTCCCCTTGTAACTGCAAGTTAATGTCATTCAATTTTTTGAACAAATCTGTCAAAGACGCGATGTCTGCTTTCAATTTGATCAGGTTTTCTTTTAAATCTGGATCTTTACTTTCCAGAAACTCTAAAACTTATTCAAAAAGTGAGTAAAATCTTGTTAAACATGCACCTTTCGACAACCAGCGTACTTCAGTATGTAAGAACGATCGTTGGAAGTTTGGTGCAATCTATCACTCAAATTTTTCGCTACCAGGTGTTGTCGGTGGATGACACAGTGAATTGCAGTTACTCCTGGTATAATTCTTTTAAGATGGCTTATAAACCCACGATATCGCCCGAAGATGGCAGGAGCTCCATCTGCTGCCACCGAAATAATATTTGTAAATGGAATCGATTTTTCCTTAAAAAAATCACTCAGGACATTAAATATTAATTCGCCTTTAGTGTCCGCCTCCAAAGTTTTCGCGGATAGCAGCTCTTCATGGATTTCTTCGTCCATAACAAATCGAACATATGCCAATAATAATGCTTCATTACCTGGTAAAGTTGACTCGTCCAGTTGAATAGAAAAATGCTTTCAATATCAGAGCTCATTTCATCAATAAGTCTTTGTACAGTGTTGTTACTCAAAGGAATTCTTTTGAATATGTTAAATGGAGGTTTGTGAAGAACAGTTTTTAAAACCTTTTTAACAGCGGGTAAAATTAACTGTTCTCCGATGGTGTGCGGTTTTCCAGATTTCGCTATAAGCAATGAGATATTGTAAGATGCCCGCAAGCCATCATCGTTACTTTGAAACGTTGAAGCGAACATACTGTGCACAGTGGGTCTCTTTTCATATTTTTGCTTCAATGTTTGAAAATATTTTAAATCTTTACCTATTTTATCAGGATGACACCTTCTTAGATGATCTTCGAGCTTCGATGGTTTCATAGAGTCATTGCTCAAAACCTTGTTGCATAAAAGCATATGGGCAATCGTTTGTCTGCCTTTGATAGTAGAAAAACAATTTTTAAATAATCAACACTGTACTGTCGATATTTCTTCTTAAATTCAGCCATGTTTCGTATCAGTTACCTACCTGTAAAGAAAAAAATGTTTGTTTTAGTAATCATAAATCTTTAAGAGGATATGGCTATTTTAACAGAATAAAATAGGATGAATTAATTATTGCAATGAAAAAAGCAAAATGCCGGCGGCAAAACTGATTTTAATTATTAAAAGCAATAAACTGCTAAGACCCATATAGAGGTTTTCACAAAACGACTGAACCTCTTTTAATGTAATATAAAATATTTTTTGATTAATTATATTTTGATACATTTCTGTAAATTCGAGAGAAAATACTTTTTTAAAGAATATTTTGACATCAAAACTCCGCGATTTTAATGAATTATTTATTACTTTGATGTACGTTACGAGTGGTACATAAAGACACGTACAATTTATGAAAATATTTTAGTCATTTAGCATTAGCAACTACGACGGCACTGAAATATGTACAAACATGCAGGTCAATCATATATCTCTTCTTTAATGAATCACCACAGTCGGGTAAATAAATAATTTTTTAATAAAAAGTACTAAAAGTTCAATCTTTCTCGGCTTTCTGTTCTTTTATAGAAGTATGAATAATGGCCCTGTTCAGTATTTAATTTTTATTACGTACCTACTACACGCAAACATAACAAATATAATATTATTATAATATAAATTAAAAGTATGAATAACAAATAGGCAGGTACTTACTTTTTCCAGCACTGGCAAACACTGACATCGATTCACTCACACTTTTCTTTTCAAAATTCCGGAAACAAATGAGTAACGTTTGTCCTTGGCATTCGTATTTATATTGGTGAAGAATCAAACAAGTTCATGTAAGATTGCAAGCTCAGCACAAGTCGTATTTCGTCCCTTTGCAAGTCTGAATGGACCAAAAAAAAAGCAAAATATTTGCAATATTATTTTTTCGCGTTATCTGTTAGGATTGCATGAGAACCGTAGCTCCTAAAAAATTTTTAGCCAAAAAATCTGGAAATTAGAATCTTATAGCTTCAAAATACTTTTTTTAAAGTCAAAAATCACCGAAAAATTTAGAATTTTTTCTTGCTCCCTTAATTTTTTTAGTAGTGTATTATCTGCCTACATTGATAGGTAAAGCCAAGCCAACATTTTTGTTCTTTACTATCGAAACCAGATAAATTTTCGCGGACCCCCACTTACAACTTGTAAACCCCCATTTTTTTTTTTACGCCAACGTAGACCCCCGTCGACTCTTCCGTGGACCCCTGGGGGTCCACCTGAACCACTTTGGGAATCACTGTTTTATAATTAGCTAATTCTATCACCAACCAAAAATAAAATGAAAATTCCCCGTTTACCTTGAAAAAACATTAGTCACTTTTTCCCTTTACTATAACCAACAAATAATAATAAACCAGGCTTATCTTAAGCATGATACCTATTATTAAGAAATTAAACTAAATGCATCTTGATTTCGAAATCTCAATAAAAATTCGTATTAACGGATTTAGATTACTTTGAAATAATAACTTATTAATGCAGAATTATTAGTATTTAATAGCAGATCATTTTCCAGATCCAAAGAAGTATATTAAACTGACAGTGAATCTCCTGTGGAACATTAAGTTTCAAAATGTTTTTCATTTGGGGTCTTATTATTTCCTGTTTGTTTAACAACATCTTTTCTTCGGTCATTAGTAAGTGTTAAAATATATTTATTTATATTATATTATTTAAATGATATAAAATGCTATTTGCTAAGGTGAATGATTATAAACGAAAATCTTTCTATATCTCATGATGATTTTTACCATTCTATATTTAGAGAGTAAGCTTAGACCTTTAATTCAAACTTTTATAAATATGTTGTATCCAACCTTATTGATTACTTAAATTTTCAGCCAAGTTTCAAATGTAACAGTAATGTTTCTGTGTGTATATCTAATTACACGAAATATTTACTAAAGAAATATTTTTATTTAGGATTCTGTTCCTGTAAACACCTTAGAAATATTAGAGAATAAAGTTATAAGATATTCAATAATTTTATGTGTAACTGACAGAAAATGTAAATAAATCCAGAATCCAGATTAGAAGGATTACGTAAATTTGCAGACTATATAGTTTCTACAAAATAAATAAATTAGGATTTTCTTTTGAAAATTGAAAAAATTCATGACATTTTTAATAATTTCCTTTTAATTTTTATTAAAATATTCTGATTTATGTTGTTTAAATTAAAAGACTGTACTCCCTGCAAATCTATATATGCCAGTTGTGAATATTGATTTAAGAAAAATGTTTTTATGTTATGGTGCTTCACATCCGTATGAGGTTCAGCTTGTTACTCCGCGTACAACGCTTTTCAAGCAGTCATTTATATGGAGAACATCATCCCTTTTGAATAAATTGCCCAGCGCTGTGTTTCCCACCGAGTACAATTTACAGCGATTCAAGAACAACGTGAATCGCTTTTTCCGCACACATGCCGCTCCTGGACCGCTTTAGGGACTTCCCTGCAACACGTGTGCTAGACCCATAAAAAAAAACATGTCGGCAGTATATTCCTTTTAAGTTTTTTCTTATCAAATTCGAAAAGCAACTGACAAAATTATCATTGATCTGAAGAGAATTTCAGAAATCATATTGTAATTGGGGAATACTTTGACGAAGTTGTTTTATTTTTCAGTCTATATTATCTTGTTTATTTATTTATTATTTCTAATTCTTACATGTTTTGATTTAAGAGAATCGGTTTGATATGTTTTTAACACTGTGTCTAAATATGTAAAATTTAGATTATATTATTATATCCTACTTCTTATATAATATTATCAGATGTATATAGCACCATTTCGAGTTTGTTGGCTAAGATATAAGTTCTCTCCTCGCAATTTAATAGAGAACAATTATATGCGTGTATAACAGTAATAACTCAGAAAAGAGTGATATTAAAATTTTCAATGAACTAACAAATTCAGCATTGGCAGGTTTCTTAAAAGAATATTTTTCTAATAAAAATACTTATCGGACACACAAACAGAGCTGAGACAATTTTAATGTTTTCTTTAATTTTTTTGAAATACGAAAATAGCCATGACATTTATATTTTCTGACCAACCAACGCTTTAAAATTGAATTAAAAATATTATTTTTTATTACCTGTCAATATTTAAAAAGATTATCATGGAATAAAACACTATGCAGAAGTAATAAGAGAATAGTACAACAAATATTTTAAAAACTGGAATAAAATAATAAAAAAAAAAACTAAAAGACGAATGGACAAAAATTGACGGTCATTACCATCTAGGCTTCCAGTGTTACTATCCGCATTCTTGTTTCTTTAGACTATTTTGATGTTTAAAGCGCCAAAGCTCTATTCTATCTCCTACTCCCATTCTCCTTTACTAACGATTTGCTGGAAAGGTTCAATCTATAACTTTGCCGATGACAGTAGGCTTGTTTCTTTATTTACACTAAATCTTCGAATATCAGCTAGATATGCATATATCGGCACACACACTTAACAAAGTTCTGAAAGAAATTGTCTCTTGGAGTTATAGTAACCATATAGCATTTCAGGTTGCAAAATACTAGGCGGCAATTTTTCTAAAAATTGTAGAATCCGACGTAGTCTGAACGAGATGTTTCAGTTTTCATTTTACTTGCTTGACGTTAATTTAAGATCCAATATCTATCGGCATTAACATGTTGCATGCATAGCAATGAAAGCTTCTCAAAAGCTGGGAATATTAATTAGTACTGCAAAGCTTTATACCTCACTGCAACATTTAATCCTGTACAAAGATCAAATTTTAACGATTGAATACTGCTCCCGTGTTTAGTATTCTGCTCCCAAACATACGCTAGAATTTTTAGATTCTATTCAGAATAGTGCTATCCGTCTGATTGGAGACCCAAAACTTGCTAACAATTCTAGTTCTTTAGAACATCGAAGAACGGTTGATAATTTGGTATATTCGATAAGTGCTCGCTGAGCAAAACCCGCTTAATTCATCTCAGAGTAGTACGCCAGGAATAGATATCCTGCTAAGATATCACATCCATATGAGAATCAGCATGTCACTCCCCGTATCAACCCTTTCAAGAATCTTTTTCGATGGAGAACCCCATCCTTTTGGAAAGAATTTCTCAAGACAACAAGACTAAGGTACAGCGACTCAAGACCAACGTGAATTTCTTTTTCTGCGCACACGTGTCTTTGCAGCACGAATACCGTACCCCCCAAAAAAATAAATAATGCTATTGTGAAAATAGTTCTGTAATATATTGATCTGAAGTTTGAAACTAACGATGTAGTTGACAATAGCCATGACCTCCGGTATAGTGCTACTACGGTTAAGATGAGACCTCGTCTAAGGGCATGTTCGTATCCCATCTACTCTCCAACCGATTCACAGAAATCTACATATGTTCTTTTGTTGTAATTCTGGATTACGGTTTTTTCTTCATTTAATTATATGGTAAAGGTATATTTCTTAATACAGCAAAATTTGACTTTGAAATTTAAATATAATTATCAATGAGAAAAAAAAAATAATAGAAAGTATCTCAGAAGCAAACTTCCAGGTCCAAATTGCCCAAAAAAGATCTTTCCTAATTGCAATTATTTTAATTGCTCTCTAATTTACAAGTATTTAAGGGGGTCACTACCGAGAAAAATGAAAAAAAATACGTTTTTCGTTTTTTTCCATTTTTATATTCTACAATCATTTCTGCACACAACAATCCAACCCCCACAATTATACGATGAGTATAAGTGCCTGAAATTTTTATATAAAGTAGTCAAGGTATGAGCCATCAGTCAGTATCGCCAAGATATGAGTCCCGCTCAGCCTTCGCCTAGCTTCGCACTACGCACCTTTCAATATACCACCCCATTCCACCCATTATGAAGTTATTATTATTTTCACTATTATTATTATTATCCCACTTTTTATTAACAATGCTTAGGAATAATTATATAACACTATTTACTATATACAAATAAAAAACTTTATTTTTACAAAAATATTTTGAAATACTATTTACTATATACGAATAAAAAACTTTATTTTTACAATAATATTTTGAAAAGTAATAATAAGATTTTATTATTTTGTTATACTTTTTTTTAACTAAAATGAACCCGCTTCATATTTTTCTAACTTCTTAAATTTTTTCTTCTAAACTTTTTCTTGCTCTTAAAATTTTTTGCCTCTCGCATTTCGATGCTTGTTGTAAGTCTTTCTCGGCTTTCACTATTCTCAGTTCATCTTCCTTCATCAGCCCAGCAATTGTAAATTTTCCAGGGTCAATGAAAAGTTTTTCAAGTACTCGGCAGCGGCAAATATTACCTTCATTGAAGCAGCATAGTGCATCATATGCACCTAATTCTAGTGTGCTTTTCTCTACAAAAATATTTTTTGGGCATCTAACCCACAATGCATTATTATAGCTTTCGTTTGTGTTTTGTGTCTTACCGTGAACACATTTTTCTAACAGGGCTGGATTCGCCAGTCCCTGAAGACAGGTTTCAAAATTTCCATTATTACTTTTGGTAGATGAAAATGCTTTGAGTGCTCATATAATTTTTTTTTCTGCCTGGGCCTTGAGGAACTTACACCAGTCCAAGCTGCATAAATTGTGTGCCGGATTCTGGTCGTTTGAGCCGAGATAAAAAAATTCTGCCCATACTGCTTTTTTCATCTCAGCCAAGCTGCCAACGTTTCTTCGTATGGCTAAGCCATAAAACTTTTGAATGTCGTTTATTGCCACATCCGTGAGTCTGCCCTTTCCTCCTATCGGCTTTCCATCTTGCAGTTTTTTGGACGTGTAGGAAGTTTTTAGCTTTCTGAGTCTAGATCCCATCCTTTTTTGTACATGTCCTATACATTCTAACTTCTGAACTAAGAGACTATCTCCGTAAGGGTTTTGTTCTACAACCTTCAAGAAACCCTTTGAGTCTCCATCACCTAAGTAGTGAGAATATCTCACATTGTATTTGTCCATTGACCTAAGGAAAATTTGCTCTGCACCAGCTGCTTCCATAGCCCCACTGGTACCACTATGATTGGCTATGCAATTTTCATTATGTGTATTCTGAAATTTTAGTGGACAACGACAGTGTTTGGAGAGTACCACAATATCCACTATTTTGCCTGAGTCAGTACTCGCAGCAGAGACCACGCCTTTCAAAGAAGTATGGCCCCTTTTTTGCCAACTGCCATCTAGTGAGATGGCCAAATCCCTGTTGCCACTATTTGAAATACAGGCTTCCTCTACGGCAGCCACCATTATATCTTTTCCAACTACTTCAAGAGCTGAACGAATAACATTTTGGTGCAAAAAGTGCTTGCTTTGTGGGGGAGGAATGTTCATCATAGCACAAAGAAGTTTAGCTCCAGCAAATCCTTTACCAGTACACCCTAAGTGCATAAGTAAATCTAATATTTATTGTATCTAATTTCACAGATTTACCTTCGAGTTCATAATCCAGTTTCTTGGAGTTCCTTAGTTTATTTAGGACTTGACAATTCTGACAAATAATCTTTATAGTGGATGCCAAACCGTTTCTCAAACAAACACTTAGGGTGATTTCACCACCACATTTTTTGCAGTCCACTGTTGAGTTCAGTGCTTTACTCAGCTCTCCAACATCCACCAAATCATACGCATGGTTGCTCATGAATGACTCAAATTTATTTTGATTACCTAGTTTTTTTGAAGAAGAAGAAGGTGTACGATTTTCAGATGAGGTTGATGGTGTTGATTCAACAGATGGTAAGGACATGACCAATTTACGAGCAACAGAAATATGTGTCCCACTAAAAGGTTTATTCCTTTTCTTGCTCTTGAAGCTAGTCTTTGGCTTAGTCATTTTTCTTCACAAAACAATAATAAAAAACTATAATAAAATAACAATATAATAAAATTTAAAACAGCAATAGTAACAGAAAACAGGAAAAAAATTTGTAAATATGTAAACAAAAACAATCTCTCACGTAAAACAAACAAAACAAAACTAAAAAAAAAAAATTTGGAAAAAAACATATTTTGTTGTAAACAATCAGTGTTGCCAAACTTGTTTTTGCAAAAAAAAGAAGACAAACACTCTAGAAATAAATTAAAAAAAGTTGATTATAATAAAAAAAGCAGTCAAAACTACAACTTTTTAGTTTTTCGGCTCTCCTGAAAAAATTGACTTTTTTGTACATTTGCCCCATTATCTTCAAAACTATAAAAGTTATTGAGCTATTTTTTTTTTTAAATATCCATGGCAACACTGTCTACAGTTCGGACTAAGGAAATGTCAAACGAAACAGCTGGTAATTTACCGCGTCAATTCAAACATACAAATAAAATTCATGAACTTTCAAAATTTCTAGAAAATGTAATTTAAATTATTTCTTTAAACCCTTAGTCCCATTAAATTATATAATAATAAATAATAAGTGTGCAAAGTTTCGTTGAAATAGGATGAACGGTTGCTGAGAAAATGGGTTTTACTTTTCAATGTAAATTGACCTCGGTAGTGACCCCCTTAAGAGGTGTTAGGCTGGTCTATGGCCCTAGGAAATATCTTGAGTTATTAGCTGCAAAAAAAAACGAATCTTATTATTTGCAGTTAGAATATTTCAATAATCAATGTGGCAGGAAAATTTTAGAACATATTAATTATTTTAGGTTTACAATGTCCACCAGAAGATGGCAAATATGCGACCATATTACCTAATGAAAAAAATTGCTCGCAATTCTACAAGTGTTCACTAGGTGTTGCCTATTTATACAACTGCCCGGACGGTTTGGACTTTAACCCAGTTTTAAAAGTATGTGATTACCCACAAAATGCAGGCTGCAATATTTCAGTAATCAGTCATAAATTAGCAAATTCTACTACACAATTATTCTCACCTAGTACATCGAAATCGATCACCGGCTCATCAAGTGAAGGTAAGTTGATTCTTTCTTACTTTTTTTTCGTGATAAGAATAATTTACTTAGATTTATTTTTTTGCCCTTTATTAAATAAAAGTTACTGTCCTACTATACGGCTTGGCAGCAATATGGATAGATTATATGAATTCTTTTAGGTCTACAATGTCCACCAGAAGATGGTACATATCCAACCCTATTTCCCAATGAAAAAAATTGCTCTCAGTTCTACAAGTGTTCACGAGGTGTTGCCCATTTATACAACTGCTCGGTCGGTTTGGACTTTAACCCAGTATTAAATGTGTGTGATTATCCACAAAATGCAGGTTGCAATACTTCAGTCACCAGTGATAATTCAACAACTACTACGCAAGTAGTATTATCTAGTACATCGAAATCGGCCACTGATCCATCACGTGAAGGTAAATGAATTCTGACCTACCTTTTTTTTTCGTTATAAAAGCAGTTTACTCAAAGTTATAATTTTGAAAAAGAAAAAAATACGGCCATATTATATAAAAAATGAGTTTTGGTGAATTGCTATGAAAAAAGTTCTGGTTCTAGTGTTTTTGATTAGAAGTCTCCATGGGCACAGCTGGAGAAAATGCTTCTGTGGATTAGAAAATTCACTTAGGAGGTTGAGAATGGAACACAATCAGCTGTTTATCATAATTGAAGATACTTACGCACACACAAACAGAACCTACGTTCCCACACACACACGCATGCACGTGCGTACTTACGCACGCACGCACGCTCGCTTACACGCACGCACGCGGATCTATGTGTGCGGGTAGGTGTTTGCGTGCGTGCAGATGTAGGTTCTTTATGTGTATAAGTGAGTGTGTAACTGTGTACGATTATGATAAACATTCACGACCTTCCAAGAGAGTTTCCATAGCAAATATTTTCTTGAGTTGCCCGTAGACTATAGGTTGCAAACGCTAGAACGAGAACTTATCATAATTTTTATAGCAATTCACTGAACCCCGTTTTTCGTTTAAAATATGTGTAGTCCTTTAAAAATAGGCTTATAAATTATCGAGTTATTTAAAATTATTTGTTTTACTAGCTCTATATTTGCTGAAAAACTAAAACTAATGTAATGGTAATAGTAAAATACAATGAATTGTACCAAATACGCACACATAATACTCCATTGTAGGCTAACACAGCAGCCATAAGCCGACAGAGTGGTTGAAAAGTCAACACTTCAACGCAGGCGGCACGGTGTTCGGGGGATCATCCTCAGGCATATCTAGTTTAATGTAAAACTACTGAAAACAGACAAAATTCATGTTTCAGGAGTCTAACCAGTGTTCTCTTATTTGTCAAATCCATTCCTAGACGCGTTTCGCCATATCACGGCTCATCAGTCGGGCTAGGATCGACCAACAAGAGAACAGAATTTACTAGTCCTTTTCCAGGTACTTACGGAATGTAAGAGTAAGATACAATGAATTGAATCAAGTACGCAGACCTAATACTTCCGCGTAGGCTGACACACCAGCTACAAGCCGACCAGGTTGTGGCTGCTGCCGTCGGTAAACTCCTGAAATATGGACTTTGTCTGTTTTCAGTAGTTTTACATTAAACCACTTATGCCTGAAAACCATGCCACCTGCGTCAAAATGTTGACTTTGTCAACCACCCTGTCAGCTTGTGGCTGTTATGTCAGCCTTCGATGGGGTATTAGGTGTACTTACTTGGTACAATTCGTTGTATCTTACCATTACGTTTCGTAAGTACCTAGATAAGGACTAGTAAATTCTATTCTCTTATTTGTCGATCCTAGTCCGACTGATGAACCGTGATATGGCGAAACCAGTCTCAAAATGGATTTGGCAAATAAAAGAACAATTCTTAGACTGCTGAAACATGGACTTTGTCTGTTTTCAATAGTTTTATAAGGTAATGGTGTTTCACTTTTGCCAAAGTAACGTATCAGTTTTGTATTGGATGGCTGGCCTATTGCTTTAGGAAATGTATTGAGTTATTAGCTGTGAAAAAAAAAATGTACATTGTCATTACCGGTTAAAATACTTCAATAACCGACACAGAAAGAAAATTTTTATATAATATGAATTATTTTAGATCTACAGTGTCCACTAGAAGATCAAAAAATATCCGAAATTATTTCCCAATGAAAAAAACTGCTCCCAATTCTACAAGGGTTCAGGAGGTGTTGCCTATTTATACAACTGCTTAGCAGGCTTGAACTTTAACCCACATTTAAATGTGTGCGATTATCCACAAAATGCCGGATGCAATGCTTCAGTCACCAACCTCTACTGCACAATTTATCTCATCTACTACACCGAAATCGATCCCTGATCCATCAAGTGAAGGCAAAGTTATTCTTACTTGCCTTTTTTCCGTTATTAGAACAATTTACTCAGTTATAATTTTGCCATCTGTTAAGTTAGTTAAAAAAAGGGCCTAAAAGTTATTAAGGCAATAAAAATTTTTTATTTTACTAACTTTATATTAGCTAAAAAACTGAAACTGTAATGTATCTGTTGGCTAGCCTATTGTTGTAGGAATTGCCTTGTTACCTACTGCGAGAAAAATGGACCTTAGCATTTACCTTTAAGATATTCCAATATCCGACGTGGTGGAAACATTTTTGATTAATTTAACTTATTTTAGATCTACAATGTCCGCCAAAAGATGGTAAATATCTGACCCTATTTCCCAATAAAAAAAATTGCTCTCAATTCTACAAGTGTTCAAGCGGCGTTGCCTATTTATACAACTGCCCGGTCGGTTTGGACTTTAACCCAGTTTTAAATGTATGCGATTATCCACAAAATGCTGGTTGCGATAGTTCATTCGTAAATGAAGTAGTAGCCTTTTCTACTACGCAATTAGTAGGTAGGTAGTACGTAAATTATATCCTAACTACTTTGTTTTTGTGTTATAATTACAATTTATTCAAGTTTACAATTCTTCAAATTTTTAAAACTTATGATAATAATACTAACAAGTAATACTTTGCTTAAGTAATTATTTAATTCAGGAAAGTCAAATTCAATGTCTATTTTAGAACTGTGTGGCTTGCAGCGGGCTGTACTTTTACCCATGATTTGCTCAGTTGTGAGTTTCTTGTGTAAAAGGTTTATTAAGAGGCTACTATTGTAGCGTTCTATAGCTGTTTTATAATTATATTGCTCGAAAATATAATGAAACGTATGTAGCAAGTTAGAAAAATAGCAGAAGACTCTTTTTGGTTTATAACTTTTGTACTTTAAATAAATGAAAAATTATACAGTTACAGTCATGCAAACACAGACACTTGTAATATTATTATATATAAAAATGGAAATTTAATTTCAAGTTCTGGGATTTTCATGGTCGAAACTTTACAATATATTACAATATTATAATATTTATATTTGTAGGTTCAGGTTATCCTCCAGATGATGAAGACTAAACAATTCTTTTACCAAATCAACTAAAGTGTTCCTAATTCTACGAATGCTCCAATGGTATTGCCTACTTATTCGATATTCTAGCGTTTTTTATCAAAATAATTTCTATATGCACAGTACAATGGTGGTAAGGTTTTATTTAATTATAGTAAGATCATTGTTATCTTAATTGTTGAATTATCGTATCAATAAATAACAACACACATTTATATATATAACAAGGATTTTCTACAGCTGACGCTGTCTTCCTTCTTTCAGCCTTTGATTCCATCCGTTTCTATCTTCCCAGTCTCCATCTGTTAGACCCCTGTCCTCCATAGCCTCGTCCACATCGTCTCTCCACGATCGTCTGGGTCTTCCTCTTTTTCTTCTCCTTATAGGGCCCCACTCCGTTATTTTCTTTATCCACCTATTATCTTCGCTTCGTCTTATGTGTCCATACCATTTTAATCGTTTTTCTTCAATGGTGTTTATTGCGTTCTCTTTGATGTTCATTCTGCTTCTTATTTCCTCATTTGTTATTCTCTCCATACGTGTCACTCTACAACATCTTCTCCAATACTCCATCTCTACCGCGTTAATTTTAGATTTATTTCTTTTGTTGATCGTCCATGTTTCGTCTGTTTCCGTATATCATTATGCTTTGTATTATTGATTTGTATATGCGTGTTTAATTTCTCTTTGTAATGTGCTTGCCCCACAGGATCGAATTTAATTGTTTTATGCATGTTCGCGTTTGTCCTAATCTAGCTTTAATCTCTTCTTCTGATGTTGCGTTTTTTGAAATGATGGTTCCTAGATATTTAAATCTATCGGTTCCTTTGTTTATTGTTTTGTTATCTACTTCTAGATTCTCCACGTTTCTCTCCTTTGTTGTTAGATATTCCGCTTTATCAAAGTTTATTGCTAATCCTGCTTTAGTGTATTCTTCTTTCAGTTTTCTTAGCATATAACTGAGGTTGTTATGTTGTTTTCGTAGAGAGCTTTTACTGCGTATATTAGTTCTTTGTCAATGCCTATTTTTCTTCCATTGCGTACCATAATCTTTGTCTTGGTACTGAGTCATAGGCCTTTCTTATGTCTATGAAGGCTAGATAAACCTGCTTGGTCTTCTCCAATTTTTCTTTTTATATTTTCCTCCATGATATTTTTAATAATTTTTCCATACAAACGTCTCATACTCGATATTATGCTTAGGCCTCTATAGTTTCTGCATTTTCTGCGGTCTCCCTTTTTAAATATAGATACTATACAAGCTTTTGACCATTCCTCTGATATTTTTTCTCCATTTGTCGCTCTGTGGAACATGTTTCTCAGCATTCGATGTAATTTATTAGACCCGTACTTAATCATTTCATTTACCACACCCCCAGGCACTGCAAATTTATTATTTTTGAGTGCTTTTATTGTCTTCTTTACTTCTTCATATCTCAGTTCTATCTCTTTTATTTCCTTATTTTGTTCTTCTTCATGGTTCTCTTCTTGGAATTCTTGTCTATCTTCTGTTAGCAGCTTCTTATAATATTCTTCCCACTCGCTTTCTGGGATGTGCTCTATATACGTCTTCTCTCTATTGTTAGTCCTTAATGCTTTAATTATTCTCCATGACTCTGTACTTCTAGTTCCTCCTATATACTGTTCTACAAATAGTGACAAGTCATAAATTAATTGTTAAGGCGGAGAGGAGCAATTGGATAATTTCCTACATATTCGTTTACTAATTTTTTACTGAAGTTTTATTTTCGATCTACCTACTAGTAACCTAAAGTAAGTTTTCGATATTTATACGCATCGGCATTAAGATATGGTATAATATGGTATTTGCATTTATGTTGATAATCTCGAAATAGTTTTATGAATTTCACGAATTAACGAAGCGGGAATGAAGAAACAAAGACCGTATTCGGAGAAGATTGACTCAAAGAAGTTGGATAATTTTACTACCTAGAAAGGAGTTAGGGAGAGACAAATTATAAGAAACGTAAAGTAAAGAGCAAAACATTTAAATTGGAGACAATTTTTCGAGAAAAGTTTAAGGCCGATACCACTAAAAGCATTTAAAATATTTTATCACAGAAAAATAATGAAATAATCTGGTTATACCGTACATCTCTAGGGTAATTTCTGATTAGAACGCTAAATGAGCTTTATTGGACACAAGACATATATTGTTGTATTGATAATCGAATTAAAAATCGAAACAATAAATTTAGTTTCTCTTAGATGAATTGTGTGTACAGTTACTGCTTGAAGAGTACATTTCGTTTTTACCCCTCCTATATTCCTTTCTTCCAGTGTATGTTTATTTTCCATTTGCCCTACAAATAGAAAACAGGGAATTTTCGTATCTTTTGGTGATCTCAAGCAAGGTTAAATTGTCTTATAGAAACGTTGGATCGTTTAGGTAATTTGGCTATTTTATCTACAGTACCGTGCACATATGTATGTATTCTCATATTTTTTTTATGAACTTAGCACACGTGCAGCAGAAAAAAATCGCCAGAGCGCCACAGAAATAACACACGACGTGTATTGCTAGCATGCACCGCCTTGGGAGGAAATAAATGGACAACAGCTATCGAATATTTTCCAAGGAAATACTCGTAGAATAGACTCAAGTCGCCAATCGTCCTTTGATGTTCCAAGAAATCAAAGTTGCTGGACAGTTCTGATCTCTAATAAGGCGAATAGCGCTCTTCTGAATAGAATCCAACAATTGCAGTTTATGTTTGGAAGCAGAGCCCCAAACATGGGAGCAGTATTTGAATGTCGGTCGAATTTGAGCTTTGTACAAAATTAACAGCTGCTGTAAAGTGTAAAGCCTTCTAGTTCGAATTTTATCCAATAACTTAAGCCAAAAAAGAGGGTCAACCTCGGAAACTTGTATAAACCTTTGCTTTGGCATTCCAAAAGTTGTCTCAAAAGTCTTATAAAATCTCGTGTCTGCATCTTAAGATACTCAAGGTCAAAGGTCACAAAAATCGGTTTTTCGTAAATATCTCGTTTTCTATGGTTTCAATGATATTTGCATGAAAATTGTAGAGCATAAAATTCTCTACAAATTTTGTTCTAAACATTTTTTTATACGCTTAACCGTTTTTGAGATAGATCACGGAGAGCGCGCAGCGCTCAGCCATACATAGCATAATGCAAGGTCAACCGTAAGTCCCGGTAAATGATACGTTGTATAAAGTGAATTAATCACTAAAAAATCCATAATTATGAATAATTTTCATTATTTATTAATTAATACATTATATTTAATAATATTTTTCATTTATCAAATATATTCGTTTAATAATACTTACCTACTTCGTGTAATTAAAAAATTGTTAAGTGAAATAGTTTAAGTACATTTTATTTATATTCTGATATATCTTAATTGTATTTTAAGTAGAAAAAAAAATTAAGTACTTTTTCTTTAAAATGTGTAAACTCTTAAATACTAATAACTATTAAGATTATACCTACAGTATTAACATACGAAGCTGCAAATCCCAAGCTAGATAAAACAACTAATAGTCTTTTAGATCCATATCTTCTATGAAGAAATACAGAAAGGCCTAATAGTAGCTGTGATGAAAATGACCGTTCTCGTCTTGAAGCCATTATTGCATGACTTATTGATGTGCATTTCATTTTTAAATGATCTGTTTTCCCTTTTCTATTTTTTATTATGACTTCTTGTAAAAAGTGCAATAAAGTTTTTGGTATTTCTTCATTAATATCATCTAACATTTTACTCGAAGGTGAATAAGACTTGGTTTCCACTACAGATGATCGAATATCTTCCCTAACAATAGCTGCTGCAGCTTCTACAATCCGTAACCGTTCTTCTTCGGGATCCTTTTTTTTATTGTCGTACCAAGCTTTTGATAATATATTAGCTTGTGTATCATGAAAAGATATGATAATGAATGATACTACCTTTCTCGTAATTATTATGTCAGTTAAATATTTTTGTTGAAGTCTTGTAATAATAGTTTTATCATCTGGTACATACTCCGTAAGGACATCTTTAAGCTTTTTCAATGTAAATTGGAATCTTCATGAGTTTCTATATAACAAAAAGTCTCTTTAATTACTTGTGTGACTTGATTATTTTTGCGAGGCTTCTTATCAGTAAATGGTAGTCGACTTAAAAAATTAGTATAGCAAACGGTATGGTACTTTGCTTCAACAGCGATCAAGTCATACTCATAAAGTATACGATCTTTTACTAATTCTTCTAAGGAATAGCTTCGTTATTCTGCTTTTTTGATGACATTGTCTTTGAATTCAAGAGTACTTACTTTACTAATCGTGCGTCTGTACTTCTCTTTTTTTCGTCTCTGCTGCTTCATCAGCCGCTTGGCCACAAAATAAGCATAGTTTTTTGAAATCAAACACTTCATTTTTTTTTGCGAGGTGCACTTAAAGATAGTGAAGGTTCACCTTCTTATAGGCGTCGTTTCGATGTTGCAATAGAATTTTTACTGATGTACACTTTTCGACACTCGACATGCACATTCCCAGAGGTTAAGGTATTTAAATAGTTTATGTGACCGTCATTTCTTTTATAGGAAGCGAGATATTTTCGAAAAACCGATTTTTGTGACCTTTGACCTTGAATATCTTAAGACGCGGACACGAGATTTTATGAGACCTTGGAGACAACTTTTAGAATGCCAAAATAAAGGTTTATACAAGTTTACAGCTTATTATCTCTCATTCCGAGGTGAAACCCCTAATACGACTGGACAAATTCATATTTTCAGCTTTTGAGAATCTCGCTTTGCTATGCTTGCAACATGTTTAAGCCAAGACCTATTTGCTCTCGAATAAACGCGCAACAAATTGAGTGACGATGCTAGAGGGTTGGAGTGCCACCACATAACTATGTTGGGTTCAGCCATCTGGGTTTTTATAGCATTAAATTTTAAATAGTTACTGTCGCTATAATTTCTTCCAGGTCGTTGGTAAGTTCAACGACTTCTTACTGTCTGCAGATATTTTCATGATTAGCCGATGTTCGAGCGTTCAAACTGAATGAAGAAATAAGCCATAGATTGGATTTCTAGTTCTTGAGGCGCACGGGCATTGATAGTGAGGGTGTTAGAAAGAAATCCGTCGTGGGTCACTCATAAAGAACGTTGTTTGAGAAAATATGAGAACCATAAACAGAACTTTTGAGGCACACCATAAGAGCGTAACATAGTTAACAATCTTCGTGCAAGACACGATCGAATACCATGGATATATTATAGTGTCCGGCACGTTGAGGCGCAATTTTGTAACGTCTAGAAGCGGGGCCGTTTTTATAGTCTCACTTTTGCGGCGCTATTTTATATAGCCTCAACTCTATTTTTAATAAATATTTTATTTATTAAATAGAAGTCGTTATTTGCCATTATGTATATCTTAATTTTGAGAATTGATTGAGTGGATATTGATAGAGGACAGAATTAAGATATCAGCTAGTTCATTTTTTTTACTGGTAGAGAATATGGATAAGAGATAATTTTTGTACGTCTTTTTGGGCACCATTCATTTTAGAATAAAAGGAATCTAATTTCAGCACAAACAATGAAAAAATACTGAAGAGTTATTTAGTTGTTAAAGTAAGATTAAGTATATTACAAACTATGCGTCCTGAAAGAAAGAGCAGAAGTTTAGTGAGACTCTACACGTTCAAAGAAAAAAAGGGTATATTTATTAACAAAATAATTATTACACTCTTAACATTACTTCTACTAAATAAAAACCCCTTAAACTAGAAGAGTGTACACTATGGCATAGAGTCTTTAAATCAGGATTACTAAGTTTTTAATAAAAAGCTTGATAAAACACGACATTAAAAGTTTGTGAAATTAATTCCGCGAGGTACACGTGTTGAGTAGTCGTTGGAAACGCACTTGTAGACAGGAAGTGAGATTTTTAGACTGGTGTGCTTATTACTTACTGATTGGTTTCTCCTCGTGGGTTTTCCATAAGTTACTTGGCCTCTCCGGGTGTGATTCTCATAAAAGATTGCCATTACCATCCCAGTTTCATTTGGGCGCTAAACACTTTTTGACCCGAAATGCCTGAGGATGGGCAGGATATTTCAGGAAAGGAAAAAGGCCTTAAACTTGAGAACTAGAAACCGTTACTGCAACACTGAGAAAAAAAAACAGTATGGTGTGCTGGAGGAGAAAGCCGCTACGGCCTACTGGCGGAACAAAGCCGTTACTGCTTCATGGTGGAAAAAGCCACTAAAAATTCCATCTGGCCGCTTAAATATCTTTGTCCCTTCTCCAAAGTGACGTCTTTAAAATGGCTCACTTCCGGGCGCAAAATTAATGCAAACTAAATAAGTCAAGTCGGCAACTCGTGTTATACACTGCCGGTTTATATTAAACTGCTAAAAATTTGAAACAATGTTTTAAGCTACACTGCTCAAAAATTGAAATCACTGCAATAATTATAAAAATGTAATAAAATATAAATTATAGGGAGAAAAACAGTGTCGTAACATGATCTTTAAATCTAGGAAAAAATTAATGTTACAATATCAAATGCAACCGCTCGTGATTCTCCAAAGTATTCAATTGCGTTGATTCAAAGATGTGTAACATAAGTTAGAAGATCTTCTGTGACGTCTTTAAAAATGGCTCACTTCCGGGCGCAAAATTAATGCAAACTAAATAAGTCAAATGGGCAACACGGGTTACACACTGCCGGTTTAAATTAAACTGCTCAAAAATTTGAAACACTGTTTTAAGCTACACTTCTCAAAAATTCTTTCTCTGCATACGAAAGCCATATTGATTGTCGCTAAAAGTATTCAATCCGTCAAGATAATTTAGAAGATGCTGATTGATAGCTGTTTCCATGACTTTCGATATTACTGAAAGCAGTGCGGCTGGTCAGTAGTTATTTGGCAAGGTCTTCTTGCTTATTTTGGATATCGGCTAAACTGTAGAATATTTCCAGCAGGAACATCTTTGTTCGTGTCAGGAACAGATGCAAACAAATTATCGACGAAACCAAGAATGCACACAATCAATGAATTAGAAACAAATTTTTTCTTGCCCAACAATTCCAGGTCCTTTCGGTCAGTCGCTAAGACAGTTAGTCAAAATTTCACCAAATCCGCTTTACCACCACTCGGCCAGATTGCAACAAACACCTGTTGAGAAAGAGAACTTGTTGGCTGAACCCCTTGCTTTACATTCCACTGTCGATTTCTAAGGTAAAACAGCACCTACTATTTCCATAGTGCAGTCTTCAAACAGAATATCATAGAATTTATTTTAATGAAGCTAGACACCAAAAAAGCTTCTGACGCTGACGGAATACCTGCAATAGTACTCAAAAACTGCGCGAGAGAACTAACACCAATTTTTTGTAAACTTTTCAATCTATCCTACAGCAAGGGAATATTTTTTTCTTGCTGAAAATGCGCAGGTCAGTCGATACCCAAAAAAGGCAAGAAGACCTTGTCAAACAACTAGCAACCAGTCGCATTGCTTTCAACAATATCGAAAGTCATGGAAAAGGCTATCAATCAGCATCTTCTAAAATATCTTAAAGGATTCAATATTATTGGCGACCATCAATATGTCTTTCGTAAGCAAAGATCAACAGGAGATCTTCTAACTTATGTAACACATGTTTGGGACAACGCAATTGCACACTGTGGAGAATCTCGAGCGGTTGTTCTCGATATGTCCAAGGCATTCGACCATGTTTGGCACGATGGACTGTTGGCGAAGCTACGCTCTTCTGGTATATCTAAAAAGTTCTGTTTATGGCTCTTAAGTTTCTTCAAAGAGCATTCTTTACGAGTGACAATCGACGGATTTCTTTCTAGCACCTTCACTATCAACGTCAGGTTGAGCCAGGGCGCCATACGAGAGTATGGATATGGAATAGAAGAGATCCTATTCTCTTTCTC
The DNA here is from genome assembly GCA_019049505.1 of Pachyrhynchus sulphureomaculatus. Taxonomy (NCBI): domain Eukaryota; kingdom Metazoa; phylum Arthropoda; class Insecta; order Coleoptera; family Curculionidae; genus Pachyrhynchus; species Pachyrhynchus sulphureomaculatus. The sequence continues at coordinate 54,422,315 of CM032455.1, forward strand.
ATTTATATTAACGGTCTGCTGGAAGAGACCAGGAATCAAATCTACAGCTTTGCAAATGACAATACGCTTATCTCATCATTCACTTTGAATGCTCGAACATCGCCTACTCATGCAAATATCCCCAGATAGCAGGAAGTCGTTCAACTTAACAAAGACCTGGAAGAAATTCTATCTTGGGGTGACAGTAACCAAGTAGAATTTAGCGATACAGAAACTCAGGGGGTAGTTTTTTCTAAAAAAGTTAACGTTGCTGAACCCCACATAGTTATGTCTGGGCATTCCATTCCTATAGCATCGTCACTCAATTTGTTGGGCGTTAATTTGGGAGCAAATATATCTTAGCATGAACATGTTGCAAGTATAGCAAAGAGAGCTTTTCAAAAGCTAGGAATATTATTTCGAACCAGAAAGCTTTACACTCCACAACTGTTAATTCTTTACAAAGCTTAAATTCGACCAACGATGAATACTGCTCTCATGTTTGGGGGCTCTGCTCCCAAACATACACTGCATTTGTTGGATTCTATTCAGAAAAGAGTTGCTCGCCTGACTGGAGACCCGGAACTGGCCAGCAACCTTAGCTCATTGGAACATAAAAGAATGGTAGGCGACTTGAGTCTATTCTACAAGTATTTTCATGGAAAGTGTTCGATGGATGTAGCATAGGGTGGTCACAAGGTATACGGGAAAAAAATATTTTCATCGTAATGCCGGCGGGCTCCCCTTAAATTTGCCATTTGTTTAAAAAATAAGGTTTGCACAGTTTTAGCTCAATTAGATAATGTTAATCCGTGCCTCATCAAGGTTAAAGCAGTAAAATTCTATTTTTTTGCAAAAAAAATCGTGGTTTTTCCCTCATAAAATGAAAACCATTCGTCCTAGAAACCTGACTTGTTTTATTTCATAGGAAATGTTATTGCCTTAATGTTGTCTTATCACTTTTTTGTTAAACTTTAATATTTGGGGATATTTATCATCCAAGACCGGACATGATTCGAATCCTCAAATTCGACCTTCGACCTGTTTATAAAACGAAAGTGAAAAATGGCAACAAAGATACCTAACCTAAATAATTTTTACCATTTTTTGTTTCCTTTGTATTATAAGCAATTATAGAAATACGTTATTATACAATATATAATAAGACATAAAATTTGTCATTTGTTTTAACTTTATAAATAATTTTGTGAATTGCAAGGTAGTGGGTACATACCCGATATTTAGTTCTATTCTTTAAAAGGTATGTTTATTTACAAAAAAAAGCTATTGCTAAGGGCTCTTTTACAATTCTCCTGGAGTGTCATAAATCACACCCTTCTTTTTTGTTCCTTGTCTAGGATGCCAGGGGAGAAGTCAGAGAGTTTTAGTTCACGTTTATCCTTCACGCAGTGAACATTTCAACAACGTTCGTTTAGTGACTTTTCTGTGAGGTTTGTTTTCTACAGCATCAACGAGCCAAGCTTGTTCGGGTTCGAGTTCAAGGCAAAAAGAAATGGTGTATTTAATCGGCCACATGCCTCATTAAATCAATGACATTAAATTGCCATCTAATTGTCAAGTTCTACGCAGTTTAATTTGTAATATACGGCAAGTGAAACTAAACACCAGAGAAGAAAAAAGAGACAAGCAGCTGAGATCGCAAGCTTGGAAAAATTAAGAAACAAAGTTGGTTAGTAGAGCTTTTCTCTCTCTCTTTAATGTTGTGTATTTGACTTAATGCTATTTTTTGTGAGTACTTTGCTTACTGCTTATTACCGTTTATTTTTTTCCTTTTGTTTTTAGACGATCAAAATTTAATTGTATAATTTGAATCCTCAATAAGCAGCATGTCAGAGAAAGAGGAGCAAGAAGAGATATAGAGACGCAGCTCGAATAATATCAGCTTCTGCAGAGGCGTTAGGTCTTGACCCACAGAATTTAATTGTAAATAGAAGTGTAATACGACTTCGCAGACAGCGATTCTGAAAACAAAGGACTGAGCTTATCAAACATAGATTCGAAAATTCCGATTTAGTGGGAGTTGTTGTGCATTGGGAAGGAAAATTGCTTGCAGATATTTTGAGTAAAGAAAATTTAGAGAAGGTAGCAATTTCCATTAGTTGTGGGGATGAAGAACAGTTCATAGAAGTTCCTCAGCTTGAAAATAGTATGGGAATTACTCAGGAAAAATGCCACTAAGTAAATACTGGCCACTTCAGAGGAACCTGCGTTTTGCTAGAGCAATTATTAAAGGAAAATCTTCTGTATTTAGCATTTCGCCACCATATTTTAGAAGTTATTTTTAAAAGTTTGAGATTGGGTGGTCGAAGCTAAACAAGACGAAATACAAAACTGCTATTGAAGATAAAAATATTAGATATAGAATAGATAATTCAGACATAATATCAAGTTTTCTTATCGAACAATTAAAAAATCAACAGCCAAGAGATGACTATAAAGAGTTTATTCAACTTTGTTTAATTTTTTTAGGACATACTCCTCCAAAAGACATTTTTTTAGAGTACCTGATACACTTCAACACGCCAGATGGATAGCAAAGGCCATTTATTCTCTCAAAATATATCTTTTCATTAACAGATTTAGAAAAAAAAAGGAATCACAGACATTTCTTTATTTATAATCAATATTTCTGTAAAAGCGTGGTTCAACGCCCCCAAACCCACTTTGGTGCCAAACCAAGATGAAATCTTTTGGGACATACAGACAAATTGAACTTGCAGACAAAGCACTGTCTAAAATAATAAATCATCTGTGGTATCTCAATTCGGAGCTAGTCGCATTTTCATTTTTTGATGAACTTTTGGAAAAAAAATGTTAAAACAAGCATGGCTCCAAAATATATAAAATTAATTTCCGTTGAATAAAAAAGTTATGACGATAGGGATGTAAAAGCAAGGCTCAATCTCGAACAAGTGGATGATTTATTGGCAAAAAAATTGGTTATTTTATTTCTCATCAAACTCTAAATTTGATCTGAAATTGATACAAACTTTTTAAATACTGATCCCGATGAATGGTGTGACAATTCACACTATTCTAAAGCTAACAAAATAGTAAACGGTTTTAAGGTTGTCAATGAAACAGCTGAAAGAGGTGTAAAATTAATTCAAGACTTCAGTTCCTGTTTGAAAGATGAAGAACAACGGCAGTTGTTACAAGTTGTATCTAAATGTAGAAAAATTTTTCCTGACTCTTCAAAGGCCACCTTATCTAAGCCATTACTACCTTGATCTGCTAATAAATTGTAAATGTAAATAATAATGATAACTTTTTTCCTTTACATTGCTTCCTTTTTTATAACTAAACTTTAAATAATAAAATGCATTTTGTACATTATTTCTTCTCATTTTTATACCTTTTTGCTTTTCTTTTCTCCTAAATCCTCCATTTTCAATTTGGATTTTGCTTTATTTACTTTTGAAAACAGTTTTAGCTAAATCCTCTTTTATGTACTCGTACATATTGAAAAATTTTTTAGACATTTTCTTAAAAAATCAATTTTCATAGAAAGTCAACACTTCAACCTTGATGAGGCACCAATCTCTTTACTTAGTCAATTGCCAACTTTTAGGAGGGTCTCCCCAAAAAATTCGAACATTGATTGTTTGTGACCACCCTAAATGTTGCCCTCTTAATTCAGAACTACACGTCGCGCTAATACTTTACATCAGTATGAAGTTCAGCTTGTTACTCTTCGTACAACCCTTTTCAAGCAGTCTTTTATATAGAGAAGCTCATCCCTTTGGAATAATTTGCCCAGGACTATGTTTCCGACTGAATACAATTTACAGTGATTCAAGGCCAACGTGAATAGCTTTTTCAGAACACGTGTCGCTCCTGTAGCGCTTTAGGGATTTCCCTGCAGCACGTGTGCAAGGCCCTTAAAAAAAAAGGAAGGAAATATTCCCTACCTGAGTGATCGGTTGAATAATCTACAAAGAAAGGGATGTAAGCTTCTATAGCAGCCTAAATGACATCGGAAACTCCTTTTTTACCGCAGTCAGTCTCAGAACTAATATATCTTGTTCAAAAGTTAGAA